>OY997264.1:62688421-62740921 GCA_963921465.1 Triticum timopheevii
AAAATTACTCAAAAATAAATAGAAGAAAATAAATAATGCAGAAAAAAAATTATAAAAAAAATGTTGGGGCGCTGCCCTGTGGGCCTGCCAGACCTTGGGTGTGCAAATACATGCCCAGTAGGACCAGCAGACTCACATGGCAGCGCGCCCTGGTTAGGCCCAGAAGCCTGCTAAATAGAGGAGTTCGAAAGGGCAGCCGCGGCTGGGTTTATAAACCAGTGCGGCTGCCCTTCGCTCGGCGAGGTGGGACTAAACGTAGCGCTATGCAGGTGGCAGCGCACGACCATTAGTACCGGTTGGTGGCTCCAACCGGTACTAATGTGTTGCCCTTTAGTACCGGTTGGAGCCACCAACCAGTACTAAAGGCCCTCGTTTCCCGCCGCTTGGGCTCGCCAAAATTGACCTTTAGTACCGGTTGGTGGCTCCAACCGGTACTAAAGGGCAATCCTATATATATGGCACTTACAAAAATTCAGTTATCATCGCCACTTCCTGTTCCACTTCTCGCGCGTGTCCTCTCGATCAATCGCCGTGCCGTCGCCATCGCCGCCCCCGCTGCCGTGCCGTCGCCCTCGCCGCCCCCGCCGCCCGTCGTCGTCGTCGCCGCGCGCCCCCGCCGTCCGTCGTCGTCGCCGCCCCCGCCGCCCGTCGTCGTCGCCGCCCCCGCCGCGCCCGTCTCGTCGCCAATCCCGGCCGCCGCCGGCCCGCCTCGTCGCCGTCCCCGGCCGCCGCCGCCCGTCGTCGCTGCCCCCGCCACCCGTACGCAGCCTGGCCCACTCCATACGCGCGTACACACACGCATACACACATACGTACACACACACACACACTACACACGCACACACACAGACACACACACGCACACACACACACATACACATACTATACACACACACACATACACACAGACACACACAAACACACACACACACACACTACACGTACACTACACATGTACGTACACACATACACACACACACACGTACTACACACACATATTTTTTTACTTATTTTCTGTTTTCTATAATGTTTAGATGAATTAGGACTATCTAGTTTATTTTTAGAATGTTAGAAATGTTATCATCGATGAATTAGAAATATGTTAGTGTTTAGTTGAACTAGTTGAATTAATATATACAACGAACTAGTTTATTTTTAGTAAATGCTTAGTTGAACTAATTGAATTAATATAACTAGTTTATTTTTAGTAAATGCTTAGTTGAACTAGTTGAATTAATATATATAACTAGTTTAATTTTAGTAAATGCTTAGTTGAACTAGTTGAATTAATATAATAACTAGTTTATTTTTAGTAAATATAATGCTTAGTTGAACTAGTTGATTTAAAATATATAGAACTAGTTTATTTTTAGAAAATGCTTAGTTGAACTTGTTGAATTAATATATAGAACTAGTTTATTTTTAGTAAATGCTTAGTTGAACTAGTTGAATTAATATAACTAGTTTATTTTTAGTAAATGCTTAGTTGAACTAGTTGAATTAATATATAGAACTAGTTTATTTTTAGTAAATGCTTACTTTGAACTAGTTGAATTAATATAACTAGTTTGTTTTTAGTAAATGTTTAGTTGAACTAGTTGAATTAATATATAGAACTAGTTTATTTTTAATAAATGCTTAGTTGAACTAATTGAATTAATATAACTAGTTTATTTTTAGTAAATGTTTAGTTGAACTAGTTGAATTAATATATTGAACTAGTTTATTTTTAGTAAATGCTTAGTTGAACTAATTGAATTAATATAACTAGTTTATTTATAGTAAATGCTTAGTTGAATTAATAGAAGTAGTTGAATTAATTGAATTAGTAAGTGTTTAATGTTTCGTCTAATATGAACATAGGAAATGTCGTCTGACGACGGAAAAAATTTCATTATGTGCCAATACTGTGAAGACCAGCGCGGCCAGTGCGACATAAATTTCCTTGTTGATGGTAGGCGATTCAGCATCAAGCTGGATGAGACTTTCGAATTCGATACAGTAAGTCACAACGACAAGTCTGTTTTCGTAATTAAGCATGACTTATATATGCTTCATTTGCCTGAGTTATAAGTTTTAATTTTCACTATTCTACTAGCGCATCCCCTGCCATGCAAGAATTTTTGTCTTGGATAAGATAGGTTTCAAAGATATGGAAACTATGGAGGTAAAGAGAGCTTACCTGAAAACTGAGCATGATGGTTATACTTTCAACGTCAAAGTATACAATACACACACGTACACCTATTTTGAATGCAAAACTTGGCAAGCACTATGCAAGGCTTATGCATTTGAGCCTGGTATGGTTATCACCTTTGATATTCGTCCGGAAGATGATATTGAAGGTAATAGAGACATATGGGTCGATGTGTAGACGTCTCCAGTTCTACCATTATGTGAGTTCTTCTCAACTATATTTTTGTCTTTGATATTGCTTATTTAAAAAATAACTGACAACTAATTTCTATTGACAGCTTATCCCCATTCAACCAAACATGTCCGGCGCTTGGTAGATAGGACCTACTACTGTCCCGGAGCTGAACTAAACTGCGAGGAGATAAGTCATTATGTTTCATGGCTTGAGGATCTTCATACTGTCAAGACAAATTTTCTTCCTGCACTTAGAAATGTTAGTACTCAAAATGTGCGACCAATAGTGATGGTATTGAACTACGGTCACATCTATTTAGGAATGATGGTAAGATATTTACTTTTTGTCCTCAGTGCATAGTCTGCATACATATTTTTTTTCTAAACTTTCATTGCTAAGTATATTAATTAAGTACTATACGATGTTCTTCAACAGGGACTCCCGATGACAGTTGTGCCTCAGGGGATCGAGACTAAAGGTCAGATGTCAATTGTTAGCTTACGGCCAAGATATCCTGCATTGCACATGAATGCATTCAGGATTTCTAGAAGCGATGAATGCTTAATAGTGAAAGATTGGAGGAAAATTGTTAATGATCGCAGAGAAGTACTAGGGGGCAGCAATGAGAAGCGCAACCCACGATTAGGAGACAGGTTCATCGGCATGCTCCAGTATGATCAATCAGGAGAGCTATACATTTTCTATGCTATTTTACCAGAGAGAGAGTAGCTAGCAGGAGTGATTCAGCTAGTTCTTCATGCTGCTCTTAATTAGTACTTGTCCTTTCATGTCCGTGTTCTTCGTTCTGAACTTAAGTGATTTGCTTTTGTGGTGTTATATATGAACGCTTATAATATCATGACAATCATGTTGAACTCGATGATTGGTTCTACTATAGAAATTCTATTATATATCTATATATGCGTAACGTGTACAATGTGTAGTATCGTAAAATACCAGCAAACGAAAAAGAATTAAAATGGAAACACAAAATTAAATGAAAAAGAAATAATAAAACTAAAAACTCCCCAAACCTTATAGTACCGGTTGGTATTACCAACCGGTACTAAAGGGCTCCAGGCCCCCGGAGCTGGCTCGTGCCACGTGGTTGCCCTTTAGCACCGGTTCGTGCTGAACCGGTACTAAAGGGGGGGGGGCCTTTAGTGACCACAATTTAGTGCCGGTTATGTAACCGGCACTAAAGGGACTTACGAACCGTTGCTAATGCCCGGTTCTGCACTAGTGAGAGTGGGATTGTATTGGAATGAACAAGGGGTTTTTGCTTGCCTGGCACTTCTGAAGCTAATATAGTTCTTCATGTGTCATCGAACTCATCGTCGGAACTACGTCCACTGAGAGGGAACAGACACCGACAAAGAGAGAACGCACAATCAATGCAATGCAACAATATGATGCATGATATGACATGGCAAAATGAATGTGTTGGGCTAATGCGACTACAACCAGATGGGTTTGAGCTATTTTGAACCAAAGATTCAAAGTTCAAACTCATTTGTGATCTTAAATAGTGTTTATCATGTTTTGCACTAAACATCAAGTTAACTTGTTTAAACATGCATGAAACCAGTTCAGATGGATAGATTGTATTTTTCTGATCATTTTTCATATATAACACTTTGCATTTGGAGTTACAGATTAATTTATATGATTTTTAGAAGTTAGCACTATTTTCTGGAATTTCCTGAATAAGAATAAATCCAGAAAATAATTTGCTGCATCAGCACTACGTCACTGTGACGTCAGCGGTCAATGGGTCAGCCCAGGTCAAACTGACCAGTGGGTCCCATGTGTCAGTGACTAACTAAAGTCACCTAATTAGTTAACACTAACCTAGGTTAGTTAGTAGGGCGGGCCCACCTGTCATTGACCGAGGGGATGTCAAACCTCTGGTCAACCGAGCCTAATACGCTGGTGGCTCGACGCCGGCGACAATGAGAACGGCGGAGGGCTCGGGTTTCACCCACGGTCGACCAAATCAGCCGCGGTTTGGTTCTACGCGCAGCTGAGGCTCGCTCGCACTTGGCAGGGCAAGCAGAAGGAGCTGGGGTGGCCGGAGTAGACGGCGGCGAGCTCTAAGGTGGTGGCTGGAGTTTGGGTGAACTCGGGTTCGGCGTTAGGGAGCACGACCAGTGGCAAGGAGGGGTGCTACGGCCTCCTGCGGGTGCACTAAGCACGGCTGTGTGCTCAGTTGCAACTCTAGGCAACGGTGGCCATGACGACGACATGGTCGGCGGAGCTAAGCTCTCGGGCTCGACGGCAACGGTGTTAGCGGGAGGGAAGAGAGCCAGGGAAGAGGGGGAATCGACGCAGCAGCTCACAGCGGTTGCGACGGAGGCCTCAGCGAGCTCGGGGAGGGACTGAAGTGAGCGGGGCGGCGAGAGGGATCTGCGGCGGCCGACGGCGAAGATGAAGATGATGGCATCGCTTCAGGCATCCCGCGGGCGAGTGCTTCGTCTTGGAGCTCTGTGGCGTCGAGGCAGAGCTTGTGGGCCGGTCAGAGAAGTGAAGGTGAGGTGGTGGCTACAGCAATGACGAGCGGCGGTGACGGGCGCGTTCGGTGGTTCTGCGGGGAGAGAGCAGAGGAGAGAGAGAGAGAGAGAGAGAGAGAGAGAGAGAGAGAGAGGAGAGGGTGAGAGAGGCCTGGGGGGTCGCGTGGCGACGTTCGGGATGGCCAGGGCGTCGAGGGAGAGGCCAGGCAGGCAGGAGGCGTCGCCAGACGCGTGGCCGCGCGCGCGAGCGCGTGCCCCTGTCCTCCTGGCGAGAGGAGAGGTACGACTGGCACTGGCCAGTCGGCTGGGCCGTGCTGGGCCATTGGGCTGCCAGGTAAGTTCCCTTTTTTTGTTTCCTTTTCTATTTCTGACATTTGTTTGATTTAGTTTTAGGCACTAAATCTTTAATAGAATTCTGAAACCTTTTTGTAGGCACTAGGACAAAATTCCAGAGGCCCTCACAAGTTTCCAGAATTATTTGAGCATATTTGGATATATAACAAATATGAATCAAATGCAAATAATTATTGCATTTGTTCCAAATGCCCAAAATAAATATTCATGAGCTCCTAAAAATATTGGTTTGAATTTTACCTCTGACCAATATTTCCAGAGTGAAACATGAGCATTTTCTTGGACCCATTTGATGAGATTTAATGTCGGTTATTTTTAGAGGTTTTCTAAGGCTTTTGAAAATTCCTCAATTCAAATCTCATTCGAATTTAAACATGATGCTCACATGGAAGCTAGCATAGGTCAGACCAGAATTAGGGATGTGACAACTCACCCCCACTAAACAAGAATCTCGTCCCGAGATTCAGACATAGGTTAAGAGGAAGAGGGGACACAAATCTAACACGATCTTCACGATCCTGATTGCACTTCTTGGAGATGTTGATTCATTGCAACACATTGTTCTTGACGTCTTTGTCTTTGGGATCTTCATCCAAGTATGACGACAGAAAACAAAACTCTACAGGAATCGATCTTCTTGAGGATCGAACAACTGACTATCAAGTCATGGAATGAGAGATAAAATATCTCTCGAGTTGAGACGCAAAACACACATCAGGAGCAATGGAAACAAGCAGATGACAAGGGTTCGATTTAGTAGGCAGCAATTCCACGCTTAACAAGATGGTGGACGGGGTCAGAATAGCGAGGAGTTAATTTCCATGATCCCATAATGGGACACCTTGGGGAAGGTGACTCGTAGAATTAATCCCTTAAGTGACAAAAAGAATTACTTTTGATACAGAGTTCATTAAAACTCTCTATACCATCCTAAGGCAAATCACAATCGATTGTTTAAAGGAGTTCGAAAGAATTACATACTCGGACTAGGATGGACGATGAGGACTACCTTGTTGAAGACAACGCAAGGGGTGATTTTGCTTATCATTGGAAATGGGTGGAATCCGTGGTAGGACTACTTTTGAAGACGATCCTGATCAGTGATTACCGAGAAGGGTAGTCCATGGTAGGATGGCACAATGGCGGTGCAAACCTGGAACAAAATGCAAATGCTGGGAATGATTCTAATAAATGGGGAGAAACCCAACAGTAGAGAGTGATTCCACTGTTGGAATGGTTATAGCACAAGCAAAGGAAACTGGGAGCGATCCCAGTGAGTGCCGATGATAACACCTAGTGCTTGTGCGTGCTCTCAAGAACTTGAGCATTTCCATATTCATCAAGGTTTTACCAATATCTGTGGCAAGGATCCTGGCAACACAACATACTACCATGATGAATGGTGATGGATGATACGTATGCAAAAGAAGATAGCACCTTCTCAGATTTCACCTTAGCGAGGCTAAGAAAACAGAATCTGGATGGTCGACCGAGAGACATTTAGCACTCTTCTAATGTTTTCCTTGATGTGCTAGCGTAATCCATTCATAGATATGGTTTGATATCTAGAACATCAAGTAAAAGGTCAGACTTCGGGAGCACAAAAATCCATAAGGAACAACTATTGGAATAAATTCTACGAGATCCTTATGGGGAGGTGACCAACTTTCTCAATCAAGATTCTACAATAATAAGTCTTTCGGTTGGGTGTGTTGGCCACAACATCCACTTTACCGGGTTACAGAGAGACCAATATTATAGTTCTTGAGAAACGTTCCAACCATAATATCCGCCTGGGACTCAGATCTGGTTGGTGTCAGGATAATCCAGACTCATCGGGCCTGGAAAGCAAAATGAAAGTTTGCAACACAAATCGACGAGATGACGTTGCGAGATTCTCAGGAAATGAACTACGATAGCAAGCTCCAAAACATGAGTGGGTTTTGCTACAACATGTGAACACGCTGTCCCAGACAAGCACGACCACATAGTAGTCTTATAACCAAAAAAACTACCGAGTTCTGATTGGGAACCATCATCGAGGATATCGGAGTCTTGTGCATGATCTAGAATTAACACAACAAACTCCTTTTCCTTGAGCAAACCAATCAGTGGCTTGGGGTGCTAGGGAATACATATGGAATGAAGGTTGCAAGTCTCCAAACCACAAAATACTTCGCACATATGCATGACTGACTTGGGATGATTCCAGAGGAAGCAAGACTAACTTTCTCGAATTCACGGCGGCAACTTTCACCAAATGCACGTGAATCAGAGGTAGTCACTTCTTTCATCCAAACATATGCTTCATGAACTAAACACGAAGAAATGATTACACAAGTTTCTAACACTAGCTTGCTGTCTGACAAAATCAAGGAGAGGAAAAAGGATGTTGTCGATGGGCTCAACAACAATTTATCGAGATTTCCATAAAATGGAATTCCACGACTATGTGAACAAGGTGATAGTATTGGTTAGACCAAAAGATGTTATGGTGTATGCTTGAGGGATCAACCACGAGTAAGACAACATTACGAACATCATTGGTTCTGAGTTGATTTGACAATAGCCCACACTCAAATAAAAGTTTTGATAAGACAATAGGTCCAACAACTAATCACAGGGACCAATCGATGAAGATATCATCTTTCTTCAACTAACACACAAATGATATCCCTTAGGGATGTACTAAGTCAGGTAAGCTTTATCTTCCAACTCTCCAAGTTGTTGTTTAGCTTAACCAACTAGCTCAGGGTATCCGACATAGATTCTTGGAGAAAGGGTGGCTTACTGGAAAACCAACTTGATCATGAACTCAACATATCGGTCAGGGGACGATCTGGTGATACTTCCGTGAAGATATCCGGAAAATCACAAACCACCGATATGTCTCTAAGCTCGAGAACAACCTTGCTTTTCAAGGCAAGAGGACATGATCAGAAGAGCAAGGGATTCAATCCTAACTCAAAGATCAAAGAGTGCACCAGAAATAAGGACAAGGTAGCACGATCAGTCTTAGAATGATGATTTAAGAACCAACGTGCTAAGAATGATATTAATGTCCACTACCAAGCAACACAGTTGCTAGGAGTACCGATTTCACACATCACGATTCACTTGTTGGCGTTCCGGTTACAACAACACGGGGACCGAGAAATGAATAATGATGGAGAGAAGTATCAATGTATCAAGAGTTCATAGGAGGTTGTGCAATTCCCATGACATTCCTGACGTGAAAGAGGGTAACACTCCATGGTAAAACAGATTAGAAGCTGGATTAGCATTCTCATCGTCGGAATACAACTACTTTAACCCAATCCTAGAGATGTATAAGGTACTGAAGTTTGTTTCTCCTAGTTATTCCGGAATAGAACGGCTTGACGGACCACAAGAATAATAGGCATCAATGAACGAATGCACACATACTCTTGACTATCAATTGGTAGATGGAGGTCGGAATACAACTACAGAGGGACAACTCAAAGGAACATATGGTTTTCTGAGTTGTGGATGCATAGATTAGCATGTCGAACGAGTTCAACATACTTCCTCCGGATAACCCATACAGAAAGGTAGAACTGGCAGAGTCACAATTATGAATTGAGAACTCCTCAAGAGTACTATGATTGTGATATTTTGATTCGAAAGAACTTCTGCCATATTGGTTCATGGTATTGGAAGAAGGATTTACCACGGACCCCGAGGACTATCGCAAAGGTTACTAATATCCTAAAGGAACTAGTAAACACTATCAACATGATAGTAAGTAGGGTGAATCTCCGGTTCAGAAACCCAGGAGTAGAATACCTACTACTAAGTGGCATCACGGGATGCTTTCGAGAATGATGGCCGAAATCATCACACTGGGATACAAAGCATTGCTAGATTACTGAGTGGTTCTCTAAGACGCCTAGGGTCATAATAATGGCTTCAACATATATATAGAGGAAACAGAGTACCTCGACCCACCGATTAGTGTGGTTAAACTGGCCAAAAGAAACATCGAGAACAGAAAGAAGGGAGTTGCAAATGCATCAGACTATTTAGAAACCTGGGATGACTCGGACAGCATAACGACTGTAAATGCTCAAAAGATTTGAGACATCCTGCAAAATGGTGGCATAACCACTCAACATCACAATATAAAGTTTCCGAGATCAACTGTTAACACACGGAAGTAGTAGGAACAGAACTGAGACTTGAATCCATCATTCCAATAAGTCTATGGATTAGTAACACATGATCCTGATAGAAAGAAGAGAAAGCCTAGTTCCTTAACCCCGTAGGAAAGTGTCGGGGGTTGGATGCGACATATGCCAACGGGTGGCTTATCATGGTGGGGGCGAGTAGAACGTCGCCGGTGCCTGGAAACGGGATGAGGCGAAGACATGCACGCCGGCGAATCTTACCTAGCTTCGGGGCTCTCCGAGGAGATAACACCCCTACTGCTGCTCTGCGGGGTCTCCGTATGATCACTATGGTGCGATAGTACAATGGTGCTCCTCGAGCTGTGTGGAGGCAGGGAGGAGCAAGGCTAGCTCTTTCCCCTCTTGCTATGTGTCTAAACCTATCCAGGGCCGAACCCTTTGCATGGGTGCCCCGGGGGGTTTATATAGGCCTACCCCCGGGGGTACAATGGTAATCCGACCTGGCGTGGCCCCCAGTCGTCAGTCTCTCTTGCAGCCGTCCTCCCTGCCAGCTTCTGGGGCCCGCCGACTGGCGGGCCCCGCGGACAGGCAGAACACTGTGCAGCGCTCTTGATGACGCAGGCCCGGTCATGGGGTCGTGGGAACAGTGCCGCCGTCTGTCAGGCGATCACTGTCGCCACTCCCCGTCCAATCTGGTTTATGGCTTGTGGGGCCCTGGCCGGGAGGCGGCCGACTCTGGGGAGGCCGACTCCCGTAGGGCCGTCTTCTTCTATCTCACTGACGGGGGGCCCGGCGATCTCTGGGCCGTACGCGCCGCCATCGTGGGCACAGTGTCTCGTGCACTGTGGCTGAGGTTAAGGGAGGCATGGCAACAGTGCCGCGCCTTACTGGAGATCTCCTGGTGACGCGGCTCACTGTAGCCATGCCTTCTTCCCGTGGGTCCGAGGGGACAGCCACGATGGGGCTGTACCCCGCATTGGTCTTCGTGAAAGGTCGCGGGCCGACTCTCACAGTCGGCCCTTTGAAAGGTCGCAAGCCCGGAGTTGACTTGTTGTAGAGTCGCCGTCTGAGGACTCTGCTTCTTCGAAGGTCGTCAGCCGGGACTCGGCCTTCTCGAAGGTCGCCAGCTGGGACTCGGCCTTCTCGAAGGTCGCTAGCTGGGACTCGGCCTTCTCGAAGGTCACCGGCTAGGACTCGGCTGAGGGGCGCGACCTGCCCCGATGTCTTGAAATATCCTGGGTCCTGGGTCAGCCTACCCATGGCCCATTACTCCGACAGTAGTCCCCGAAGCTGGCGAGGCCCGGCGGGCGCCGCCTCGTGGGGCCTCGGCAGTTTTAGTTTCCGCGGCGCCGACTCTGAAATTCGGCCGCCGCGTCTTTGGGCCGCCTCGCTGAAGTCGTGGCGGGAAACCGGCGGCGTATCGGCTACGCTTCCCTGCCATCTATGAGACGGTCCTACCGCGTGACGCCACGTGGAGGCGATAGCCTGCCTGCCCACGCGCGCGACGGGACGGGCCGCCAGGTGGGGCCCGCCATTACCGCGCCTCGGCTCCCGAGCGGATCCGCTGCGGCCGAGGGCGGTTGGCATCCCCACGTGGTTACTGCGGTCAGTAACTTCGTGGGGGGTTAATCGTGGGGGGTCGTGGGCGCACTTAATCCCCACGTCGCCCCCTCGGCTTCTCAGCCTGCCGGGCTATAAATAGGCAGAGAGGGAGCGGCGCCATAGCACGCGCACTCCTTCCCCCGCTCTCTTGCCTTTCTTCTTCCTTCGCCCCGCTCCGTCGCTTTCTTCCTTGCCGACGATGAGCTCTTCCTCCGCCGCGCCCCCCGTCTCGCGCTCCGGCGAATGGGATGGCTCGGACGTGGATGCGGAGGACATCGAGTTCCTTCGCCGAACCCGCCGCCTCCCGAGCGCGGATTTGGTGCAGGCCCGCCCTGCGCCGGCGGGAGAGATCCGGCCCGCGCCGGCGGCGGGCGAGCGGGTCATCTTCCGCTCGCATCTTATGCGCGGGATGGGGCTCCTGGCGAGCGGGTTCCTCCGCTCATTCCTCGAGTTGTATAGCTTGCAGCCGCACCACCTCACCCCCAATGCAGTGGTGCTTCTCTCCGCCTTCGCCACCCTGTGCGAGGGCTACATCGGCGTTCTCCCCACCCTCGAGCTGTGGGGGGAATTCTTTTCCTCGAAGCTCGGCAATCAGGCTGCCGGCACGCCGGCGCAGTGCGGCACGTACATCGCGACGCGGCGCACGACGGCCGACAACCCCTTTCCGCCCATCCCGCTGGTGAAGTCGGTGAAGATGTGGCAGAAGACGTACTTCTACGTGAAGAACGTCGCCACCGACGGCGACTGGGTCAACTTGCCGCCCTTCAACTCCGAGCCGCTGACTGGCCGGCCGCCTAGCTGGTCCCATCGGTCGAAGTCGCTTTCGCCCTCCGGAGTCGGCGCCGTGGCGCGCCTCCGAGTCATGACGCAGTCGGAGGGGATCATCGCCTCCGATCTCCTGGCCGCCTTCGTGGCGCGCCGGGTACTTCCGCTCCAAGGCCGGCCCCACCTCATCTGTCAGATGAGCGGCCGACACGATCCAAGCCGGCTGTGCACCAAGGACATGCCGCGTGGAGAAGTGGCGAACGTGGTGAACCTCATCTCCCACTGCAAGTTCACCGACGAGTGGCAGTTCGGCAAGGAGTCGTACTCGCGTGACAACCCTCCGCCAGTGGTAAGTTGTTTCCGTCTGTACTTCGATCTCGCTTGTATCTGCCTTCAAACTCTGATCTTGTTGGCATCTTTGAGCAGAATCCTCTCACGGCGCCCACTGCCGGCGCCTTGAGAGAGCCACGTGAGTACGTCCCCGACCGCGAGGTCAGCGACATCGACGACCCCGACTTGGGGGCGGCGGCGCCGGAGGCCGACGCCGAAGGCGGCGGAGAGGAAGAAGATGGCGGCCTCAGACCGTCGGCGACCTTCGCCGACTGGCCCGAGGGTGACATCGACGCGGAAGTCATCACGCGCCGCCAACCAAGAGCCGGCCCCTCCAACCAGGCCGGCGCAAAAAGGCGTCACGCCAGGCCGAGTGCGCCCGGCGGCAGGTCGAAGAAACCCAGGGGAACCGCCGCCGCGACCAAGCGGGAAGAGGCGGCCGCGAAGGCCAACCGCTTCCGGAAGGAAGTGAAAAGGCCGCCACTTGTTTCTTCGTAAGTCTCTTACCCTTTGTTTCTTTTCTGACTTTGCTTGAATCTTTCTGACCTCCCCCCCTTCTTCTCCAGCGCCCCCCTTTCCCTTGAGAGAGCCGCCGTGCCCTCCGTCATGGGGTCGGGGGCGACGTCCGCCAATGCGCGGCGGGTCGACCCTGCCGCCGACCTCCGGGAGGCGACGGCACGGAACACGCGGGAGAAGCGTGAGGAGGAGGAGGCCGACCGCCTGGAGAAGGCGCAGGCCGAGAAGGCGGCCGCCAACGCCCAGCGGCATCTGGAGGAGGCCGTGGCCGCGGCCGCGGCGAAGCGGGATGCTGAGGAGGCCGCTCGTCGCCGAGCGGCGATGCTCGTCCCTCCGCTGTCGTCAGCGCCGCCGCCCCCCGAGTTCACGGGGCAGACCGGGGAGGTCGGCACCGCAACCCCTCTCGCGGAGGATGGTGATGACGCCTCGGGCTCAGACACCCACTGTCACATCCCTAGTTCTGGTATGCACTAGGCTAGCCCTTCATGTGTGCATCATGTTTAAATTTCACAGAAACTTGAAATGGGGATTGTTCAAACCCTAGCACCAGATCAAATCAACTAGGTTCAGCCTAAAATAATCTTCAATGACCCAAAATGCCCTTTGAAAATGTTCATGGTTTCTGATAAAGGTGAAAACCTCTGCCAAAAATAATGAACATATTTCTAGGTCATTCCTAGATTTTTGAATTAAATCTTAATGTATTTGAATTGGGGCATTTGAATTCTATAAATATACTAAATGCTCCAAATATTCTGGAATCATTTGTGAGCTTTTTGATTAATCCAAATAGTGTCCACAATTTGTTTCAGAAGTTTTAAAAATGAATTAGTATTTTTACTAATTCAAAACAGAATAAAAGAAATAGAAAAAAAGAAACAAAAGAATGTAAAGAGAGAGAGAGACTTACTGGCTTACCTGCGCAGCCCACCTGGCGGCCCAAGTGGCCGACCCGGCCCACTGCCTGGCACTGTTGGCCAGCCCACCAGGAGCCCCACCGTCTTCAACCTCTGCCAGTAGGCAGAGGCGTGTCGACGTGCGCGCGCCCGATGCTCCACCTCCTGCTTCCACCTCCTGCTTCCCCCTCGCCCTGTCCCCGCTCCACAGGAACGGCCTCGACCCCCTCTGCCTCTCCCCTCACTCTGGAGCTCTCTCCCTCTCCTCTAGCTCCCTCTCCGCAGCCCCACCGAACACGCCGTCGCCGCCGCACACCGTTACCGCGGCCACCGGCAACCACACGCCTCAGCGACGAGTCTCCGAGCTTCTGCGTGTCGTCCTCGACCTCCTCGGTAAGATACTCAACGGCGGGCGTCCCCGAACGCTGTCGACGCCGTCGTCTTCAACCTCGGCTCCCCAGATCGCCGGCAACGCCCCGACATCGTCCGGCCTCCTACAAGCCCTATGAGACGCGTGCTGCAACCGCTGTGAGCTCCTCCGTCGTTTGCCCCTCCTCCCCATGCCTCTCGATCACCGTAGCCGCTGTTTTGACCGAAGCCGAAGCTCACCGCCGCCCAGCCATGTTGCCGCCGTGGCCACCGTCACCTAGAGCCGCAAACGAGCGCGTCCCCGTGCTCAGCACGTTCCCAGGAGTCGACCGCGACCACCCGCGGCTCCTGCCGTTCCCTGCAACGCCGATTCGCTCGACGCCCGAACTCCGGCCGCCGCGCAAGTCGCCGCCGCCGTCGTTTTAGGCCACTAGAGCTGCCGCTGTGAGCACCACTGGATGCAGGCGAGCCTCAGCTCCCCGTAGGTGGTCTCCTCCGTTCAAATGGTCGCCGGAGCAGCGTTTCCGCGCTGCTCCGCCGCGTCTGTCGTTGCCGGCGGCTAGACGCCGGTAGATTAGCCCCGGTTGACCAGGGATTTGACCCCCCCTGCGTCACTGACGTGCGGGCCCCACCCGGCTAACCAAGTTAGTTAGGGTTAATTTTAATTAGGTTAGTTAGTCTAATCACTGACACGCGGGACCCACAGGTCAGGATTGACCTGGACCGTCTCCGTTGACTGCTGACGTCACGGCGACGCAATGCTGACGCAATAAAGTGTTTTCTGGATTTAATCTTATTCTGAAAATTCCAGAAAATAACCAAAACTTCTAAAATTCATATAAAATCAACCGTAGCTCCAAATCAAACAAATTATATATGAAAAATTATCAGAAAAATTCAAGGAATCCATCTGTACCATTTTCATGCATGTTTGAACAATGTTTGTCCTCTGTTTTGGACAAAACAAATAAAGGGCATTTAAATAATCATATATGGAGTTGGAATTTGAATCATGTATTCAAACCAACTTCATTTAAATCATAGCTAGGTGCATTAGCTCAATCAACAGCATCTTGCCTTGACATTATCATGCATCATATTTGTTGCATTGCATTGATTGTGTCCCTCTTTGTTTGCTGGTAATTGTCCCCTCTCGATAGACATGGTTTCGACGACGAGTTCGATGACACCAATGAAGAACTATATTATCTTCAGAAGTGCCAGGCAAGCAAAACCCCCTTGTTCATTCCGATACAATCCCACTCTCTCGCTCTGCTCTCTTTTACTGCACTAGTACAACAATGATTCATCTGTTACTTGCTGCGGTAGCTGAACCCCTTTATCCTTTGCATGACCTGTCATTCCACAGTAAATAGATGAAACCCACTAGCATGAGTAGGAGTTGTTTGAGCCCTGATGTGCCTACTCATACATGTTTGTTTGTCATGCCTGCTATTGCTTAGAGTTGTGTCAGGTCTGATTCATCGGGAATGAATCAGAGGTGTGTGAACATGTCCTACTGTGTGTGAGCTAAGTGTGTGAACACGATTTGGTAAAGGTATCGGTGAGAGGCCATGTAGGAGTACATGGTGGGTTGTCTCATTGAAGCCGTCCTTAGGAACTGAGTTCTGTGTTTGTGATCCATGATTCAGCTACTACCATGCATTGGGCCCTGAAATATGACCCCGCTCGACTTCTTATTCACCCTTGTGCTCTGTCCAGGAGTTGCAAGTAGTTTCTGGTGTTTGTAGTATGCTGGAGGCCGTGCGCAGTGCTGACCGTAGGGGTGGGCTGTGATGCGGTAGGCACGTGGCCGGGTAAACCGGGCGCCTGATTGGTGTCACGGAACCCTGTTCACATCGTTTGGGGCTGTGAGCGAAACTTCGGCGGAACTCCTCATAGATGGAACCCAAATAGGCGATAAACCTGGACTAGAGACTTGAGTGTCTAGGTAGGTCGTGGTCTACACCCACGTCGGCTTTCGCTTGAAGTCTGCCGAGCACATGTCGTGTGCAGACGCTAAGTGGTGGAAACATGTATGAAGAAGTACACCCCTGCAGGGTTAACATCATCTATTCGAATAGCCGTGTCCGCGGTAAAGGACTTCTGGGTTGCCTATAACAGTTCATAGACAAGTGAAAGTGGATACTCTAAAATACGCAAGATAAGCGTGAGTGCTATGGATAGCGTTCTCGTAGGGAGACGGGAGCGGATCCATAGTGGTGTATTGATATGGTGAATATGTGGACTCGTGTGCGCCACCTCAAAAGAGTTACTTGCAGTCGTAGTTTAGGATAGCCACCAAGTCAAAGCTGGCTTGCTGCAGTTAAACCCCACCATCCCCTTTGTTGATAATGATGCATATGTAGTTAGTTCTGATGTAAGTATTGCTGGGTACATTTGTACTCACGTTTGCCTATTTTATGTTTTTGCAGAGAGACTTCAGTCTTGCTAGTAGTTCCGCGTGGACTTCGACGTTTAGCTTGATACCTCAGCTACGATCTTGTGCCTCGGCAGGATTTAGATGATAGACAGGCTTCTAAGCCTTTTTCATTTGTAGATGTCTGTACTCAGACATGTTAGCTTCCGCTTATGCTTTGATTTGTATGCTCTGAATGTTGGGTCATGAGACCCCTGTTTGTAATATCTCGCTCCTCGGAGCCTAATGAATACATACTTGAGTCGTAGAGTCATGTTGTGATGCCATGTTGTATTTGCACATATCGAGCATATTGTGTGTATGTTATTGAAATGCTTGGTATGTGTGGGATCTGACTATCTAGTCGTTTATCTTTAGTAGCCTCTCTTACCGGGAAATGTCTCCTACTGTTTCCACTGAGCCATGGTAGCTTGCTACTGCTCCGGAACACTTAGGCTGGCCGGCATGTGTCCTTCTTCGTTCCTGTGTCTGTCCCTTCGGGGAAATGTCACGCGATGAATACCGGAGTCCTGTTAGCCCGCTACAGCCCGGTTCACCGGAGTCCTGCTAGCCCAGTGCTACAGCCCGGATTCACTCGCTGATGACCGACACGTTCGATGCTGGGTCATGGATGCTTGTCCCTGTAAGTTTGTGCTGCTTTGGGTTTACGACTTGTCATGTCAGCCCGGGCTCCTTATCATATGGATGCTAGCGACACTATCATATACGTGTGCCAAAAGGCGCAAACGGTCCCGGGCAAAGGTAAGGCGACACCCGTGGGAATACCGTGCGTGAGGCCGCAAAGTGATATGAGGTGTTACATGCTAGATCGATGTGGCATTGAGTCGGGGTCCTGACAGCTTTGGTATCAGAGCCTGACTGCCTGTAGGATTACCAAGCCAAACTGGTCGAAGTTGTGTCTAGAAATGCTTTAGTTATGTAAGGGAATTGATTGTGGGAAGGGAACGTAAGGCTCTTTTTACTCCTTATACCTCATGGCCTTCTGATCTGAGTCAACCTCTTCTCTTCTACGGGGATTAAGAACTAGGCCTTGTCATCTATCTATCAGGATGACGTGTTACTAATCCATAGACTTATATAATTGTTAAGTTTCAAATCTCAGTTCAGTTTTTACTACTTCCATATGTTCATAGCTGGTCTCAGAACTTTGATATTGTGATATTAAGTGGTTATGCCACTATTTCTGTTGTATGTCTCCAAACTTTTGAGCATTACAGCCGTTATGCTGTCCGAGTCATCCTAGGTTTCTAAATAGTCTGATGCATTTGCAAATCCTTTCTTTCCGTTCCCGGTGTCCTTTATGGTCAGAATAAGCACACTAGTCGGTGCGTTGAGGTAATTTATTGCCTTGACATATATGTTGGAATTATTATTATGACCCTAGGTGTCTTAGGGGATCATCTAGTAATCTAGCCATGATTTGTATCCCAGTGTGATGATTCTGGCCTTCATTCCCGAAAGCATCCCGTGATGCAATTTAATTAGTAGGTATTATAATCCTGGGTTTCTGAGCCCAAAATTCACCCTACTTACCTCATGTTGATAGTGTTTGCTAGTTCCTTTAGGTTATTAGTAACCATTGAATTAGTCCTCGAGGTCCGTGGTATTCCCTTCTTCCAAATACCGTGAACCATCTATGGCATAAGTTTGTTGGATCAAAGGATCACAACGGGAGTGCTCTCGATGAGTTCTCCTTGCTATATCGTGACTCTGCCAGTCCTACCTCTCTGCATGGGTTATCCGGAAGAAACATGTTGAACTTGATTCGACATACTAACCTGTGCACCCACAACTCAGAAAGTTATATGTTCCCCGAGTTGTTCCTCCGCAGTTGTATTCTGACCCCCTTCTATCAATTGATAGTCAAGAGTATGCGTGCATTCGTTTATCGATGCCTATCACTCTTGTGGTCCGTCAGGCCATTCTATTCAGAATGACTAGGAGAAACAAACTCCAGTACCTTGTCCACTTCTAGGATTGGGTCAAAGCAGTTGTACTCTGCAGATCAAATTGCTAATCTAGCTTTTGCTCTGTTCTACCTTGGAGTATTACCATCTTTATATTAATACTGTCATGAGAATTGCGCCAGCTTTTATGAATTCTTGATGCAATAATACCTCTTGCCATCATTGTTCATTCCTTGGTTTCCGTGTTATTGCAACCGGAATACCGACAAGTGAATCGTGATGTGTGAAATCAATACTGCTAGCAACTCCATTGCTTGGTAGTAAATGGACAATATTGTCATTCTTAGCGTGTTGGTTATTAAATCATCATCCTAAGATTGGTTGTGCTACCTAGTCCTTAATTCTGGTGCACTCTTCGATCAATGAGTTATGATTGTGCCAATCCCTCGCTCTTGTGGTCATATCGTCTTGCCCTGAAAAGCAAGGTTGCTCTCGAGCTTAGAAACATATCGGTGGTTCGTGATTTTCCGAATATCTTCTCGGAAGTATCACCAGATCGTCACCTGACCGCTATGTTGAGCTCGTGATCAAGTTGGTTTTCGAAACCACCCTTTCTCCAAGAATCCGTGTTGGATACCCCTGAGCTGGTTGGTTAAGCTAAACAACAACTTGGAGAGTTGGAAGATAAAGGCTTGCCTAGCTTAGTTCATCACTAGGGGATATCCTTGTGTGTGTGTGTGTGTGTGTGTGTGTGTGTGTGTTGAAGAGAGATGATATCTTAATCGATTGTTCCTCGTGATCGGTTGTTGAATCTATCGTCTTGTCCAAACCTTGATTTGAGTGTGGGCTATCGGTAAATCAATTTAGAACCAACGATATTCGTAATGTTGTCTTACTCGTGGTTGATCCCTCGAGCATACACCATTACATCTTTCGGTCTGACCAATACTATCACCTTGTTCACATAGTTATGGAATTCCATCTCCATGGGAATCTGGATGAATTGTTGTTGAGCCCATCGACAACACCCTTATCTCCTCCATGATTTTGTTGAACATTAAGCTAGTGTTTGGAAACTTTGTAAGCATTGCCTTCATGCTCCGTTCATGAGGTATATGTTCGGATGAGAGAAGTGACTTCCTCTAATTCACGGTACTTGGTGTAAGTTGCCGCCGTGAATTCGATAATGTCAATGTTGCTTCCTTGGAATCATCCCAAGTTAGTCATACATGTGCAAAGTATACTATGGTTTGGTAGATTAATTACCTCCACTCCATATGTATTCCGTAGCACACCAAGCCACCGATTGATTTGTTCAAGGAGAAGAAGTTCCTTCTTAAGAGCAAGACTTATGCAAGGACTTCGATATCCTCGATGATGGTTCCCTTCCTGAACTCGCTAGTGTTTTATTATAAGACTACTGTGTGGTCATGCTTGTCTGGGACAACGTGTTCACATGTTTTTAGCAGAACCAGCTCATGTTTTGGAGCTTGCTATCGTAGTTCATTCCCCGAGAATCTCGCAACGTCATCTCGTCGACTTGTGTTGCAAACTTTCATTTTATTTTCTAGACTCGATGAGTCCAGATTATTCTGACACCAACCAGATCTGAATCTCAGGCAGATATGATGGTTGGAACGTTTTCCAAGAGTTATATTATTGGTCTCTCTGTAACCCGGTAAAGTGGTTGTCGTGGCTAACACACCCAGCCGGAAGACCTGTTATTGTAATATCTTGATTGAATAAGTTGGCCACCTCCCCATAAGGACTTCGTAGGATTTACTCCCTAGTTGTCCCTTATGGACTTTTGTGTTTCCGAAGTCCGACCTTTACTTGATGTTCTAGATACCAGACCATTTCAATGAATGGGATACGCTAGTACATCAAGGAGAACATTAGAAGCGGAGTGCTAAATGTCTCTCGGTCGATCATCCAGATTTTGTCCCCTTGGTCTCGCTAAGGTGAAATCTGAGAAAGTGTTATCTTCCGTTGCATCTGCATCATCCATCACCATTCATCATGGTAGTATGTTGTGTTACTAGGATCCTTGACACGGATATTGGTAAAACCTTGATGAATATGGAAATGCTCAAGTTCTTGAGAGCACGCGCAAGCTCTAGGTTTTATTGTCGGCATTAATCGCATAGTGCTCTCAATTTCCTCGGTTATGCTATAACTCTTCAAACAGTAGATTCACCCTCTACCATTGAGCTTCTCCCCAGTTACTAAAATCATCCCTCGTGTTGTTTTCAACAAGGTAATCCACATCATCCATTCTAATACGGGTATGCCATTCTACCGAACCCCTCCAAACGATCGCTCAAGAATTGCCTTAGGATGGTATAAAGAGTTTCAATGGTCGCTGACTCAAAGGTAATTCTTTTTGCCACTTAAGGTAATAATCTACGAATCACCCTCCTCCAGGATGTCCCGCTGTGGCATCATGGCAACTCAACTCCTCGCTACATTGACAACCGTTCACCACCCTTTTAAGCGTGGAATTGTTGTCTACCTAGTGAACCCTCGTCATTTGTTCCATCCCATCCCTCTAGATGTGTGTTTCGTGTCTCAGCTCGAGTGATGTTGCTATGTCTCATTCCGTGAGTTGATCCTAAGTTGTTCGATCTTCGAGAAGATCGATCCTTCTAGAGTCTCCTTCTCCTCGCGTTGTCATGTTGGCTGGAGTTTTCAGAGCAAGACAACAAGGCAAAGATGGTGATTGAATCAACGTTCATTTGAAGTGCAACCTGGATCGTGAAGATTGTGTTAGTTTGCATCCCCCCTTCACCTTACCCTACGCTGGAATCTCGGGACGAGATTCTTGTTTAGTGGGGGTGAGTTGTCACATCCCTAGTTCTGGTATGCACTAGGCTAGCCCTTCATGTGTGCATCATGTTTAAATTTCACAGAAACTTGAAATGGGGATTGTTCAAACCCTAGCACCAGATCAAATCAACTAGGTTCAGCCTAAAATAATCTTCAATGACCCAAAATGCCCTTTGAAAATGTTCATGGTTTCTGATAAAGGTGAAAACCTCTGCCAAAAATAATGAACATATTTCTAGGTCATTCCTGGATTTTTGAATTAAATCTTAATGTATTTGAATTGGGGCATTTGAATTCTATAAATATACTAAATGCTCCAAATATTCTGGAATCATTTGTGAGCTTTTGGATTAATCCAAATAGTGTCCACAATTTGTTTCAGAAGTTTTAAAAATGAATTAGTATTTTTACTAATTCAAAACAGAATAAAAGAAATAGAAAAACAGAAACAAAAGAATGTAAAGAGAGAGAGAGACTTACTGGCTTACCTGCGCAGCCCACCTGGCGGCCCAAGTGGCCGACCCGGCCCACTGCCTGGCACTGTTGGCCAGCCCACCAGGAGCCCCACCGTCTTCAACCTCTGCCAGTAGGCAGAGGCGTGTCGACGTGCGCGCGCCCGATGCTCCACCTCCTGCTTCCACCTCCTGCTTCCCCCTCGCCCTGTCCCCACTCCACAGGAACGGCCTCGACCCCCTCTGCCTCTCCCCTCACTCTGGAGCTCTCTCCCTCTCCTCTAGCTCCCTCTCCGCAGCCCCACCGAACATGCCGTCGCTGCCGCACACCGTTACCGCGGCCACCGGCAACCACACGCCTCAGCGACGAGTCTCCGAGCTTCTGCGTGTCGTCCTCGACCTCCTCGGTAAGATACTCAACGGCGGGCGTCCCCGAACGCTGTCGACGCCGTCGTCTTCAACCTCGGCTCCCCAGATCGCCGGCAACGCCCCGACATCGTCCGGCCTCCTACAAGCCCTATGAGACGCGTGCTGCAACCGCTGTGAGCTCCTCCGTCGTTTGCCCCTCCTCCCCATGCCTCTCGATCACCGTAGCCGCTGTTTTGACCGAAGCCGAAGCTCACCGCCGCCCAGCCATGTTGCCGCCGTGGCCACCGTCACCTAGAGCCGCAAACGAGCGCGCCCCCGTGCTCAGCACGTTCCCAGGAGTCGACCGCGACCACCCGCGGCTCCTGCCGTTCCCTGCAACGCCGATTCGCTCGACGCCCGAACTCCGGCCGCCGCGCAAGTCGCCGCCGCCGTCGTTTTAGGCCACTAGAGCTGCCGCTGTGAGCACCACTGGATGCGGGCGAGCCTCAGCTCCCCGTAGGTGGTCTCCTCCGTTCAAATGGTCGCCGGAGCAGCGTTTCCGCGCTGCTCCGCCGCGTCTGTCGTTGCCGGCGGCTAGACGCCGGTAGATTAGCCCCGGTTGACCAGGGATTTGACCCCCCCTGGGTCACTGACGTGCGGGCCCCACCCGGCTAACCAAGTTAGTTAGGGTTAATTTTAATTAGGTTAGTTAGTCTAATCACTGACACGCGGGACCAACAGGTCAGGATTGACCTGGACCGTCTTCGTTGACTGCTGACGTCACGGCGACGCAATGCTGACGCAATAAAGTGTTTTCTGGATTTAATCTTATTCTGAAAATTCCAGAAAATAACCAAAACTTCTAAAATTCATATAAAATCAACCGTAGCTCCAAATCAAACAAATTATATATGAAAAATTATCAGAAAAATTCAAGGAATCCATCTGTACCATTTTCATGCATGTTTGAACAATGTTTGTCCTCTGTTTTGGACAAAACAAATAAAGGGCATTTAAATAATCATATATGGAGTTGGAATTTGAATCATGTTGTCACACCCTAGCTAGTCATGCATCAGAGTGTGTGCATCATGTTTAAAATTCCATTTAATTTGAAATGGGGATTTGAGAAACCCTCAGAATCATTTTTGAAAATGATCCAAATAAAAATCTCTCCAAAAAAAGGTCCAAGAAAATGCTCATGTTGCTCTCTGAAAATATTGGATAGAGATAAAAATCAAACCAATATTTTTAAGAGCTCATAGGTATTTATTTTGGGCATTTGGAATTAATGCATAAATATTTGCATTGGAAATATATTAGTTATATATATTAATATATGTCCAAAAACTATGCCACCTATTGGGGAGCTCTGGAATAATATATCTAGTTCCTGCAAAAATTGGCATAAGTTAATAAAATGATTTAATATTTTATTTAAATCAAAACAAATGTCAGAAATTAGAAAACAGAAATAATTAAAAAGGGAGAAGCTTACCTGGGCTCCTCCCTGTGCAGCCCAGCCAGCTGGCCAGCCCAGCCAGCAGGCGGCCCAGCCCGCCTCCCTCCTCTGTCGTCTTCGTCCTCGACAGAGGGAGGGGAGTGTGGCCGGCGCGCGCGCGCGCCACCGCGCCACGCCACCTCTCTCCCTGTTTGCCTGCCCTTCCCTCCTCGCCCGATGCCCCGGACGACGCCACGCCTCTCCCCCTGCTCTCTCTCACTCTCCCTCGGCTCTTTCCTCCTCCCCCTCGCTCTCTCTCTCACACGGCCGAACACCACCCTTGCTGCCGTTCGCCATAGCAGCCGTCTCCGGCCACCCCTCGCTCCCCCCCGACTAGCCCAGAGGCTCCGCCTCGACCTCCTCTTCCTCCCCACCGCTCCACGGGTCTCCGGAAGCCCTGCATCGCCGCCACGTCGCCGTTCCCCTCCTCGGGCTCCGACCACCGTCGCCGTCGATTCGCCGCCTCCAGCGCGTCCCCGAGCCCGCTAACCATCCCTGCAGCTCCGCGGTGAGCCACTGGTCCGATTCCCCCTTGCCCCGTCGTCCCTAGCCTTCTGTAGCTGCCGCCCCCTTGAGCTCCGAAGCTCGACGCCGCCGGCGATGTCGCCGTCGTGGCCACGGTCACCATAGCGCCCAACCGAGCACACTATCGTGCTCCACACCTCACTAGGAGCACGTAGCACGCACCAACACCTCCCCTAACGCCCTGCAACGCCGATTCCGACCGCACCCGAACTCCGGCCGCCGCTCGCGAGCTCGCCGTCGACGATACAGGCCACCTCAGGCACGGCCACCACCACCATTCGACGCGCGGGAGCAAGGGCTCTCCAACGAGCCCATGCACAGCCTCGCCCGTGCCCTGTAGCGCGATCCCGCATCGCGCCGCCGTCTCGGGCCTCGCCGGCGTCATGTCGCCGGTGGGTTTGACCCACCTTGACCACGGCAGGAACCCCCTGCGTCCCTGACAAGTGGGCCCAGCCCTGTAGCTAATTAGGATTAGCGCTAATTACCGTTAGTCAACCCCCCTGACACTGACAGTGGGCCCCAGCGCCGCTAATTCCTAATTAGGATTAATTTAACCCTGTTTAACCCCCCCTGTCACTGACGTGTGGCCCCCACACGTCAGGTTTGACTCCAGCCAGCCGCAGTTGACCGCTGACGTCATGCTGACGTCATGCTGGCGCAATATATATATTTCTGGATTTAACTTAAATCAGGAAATTCCAGAATATTATTTAAACTTCAAAAATTCATAACTTTTATTCTGTAACTCCAAATTGGACAAATTATATATGAAAAATTATCAGAAAAATTCAAGGAATCCATCTGTACTATTTTCATGCATGATCAAACAAGTTAAATTGATGTTTTTAACAGAACAAGGAAAAGCACTTTAAAAGGCCATGTTTGAGTTTGAAATTTGAATCTTTGATTCAAATTGGTTCAAACCCTTCTGGTTTTAGTTGCATTAGCCCAACACACTCATATTGCCATGTTTCATGCATGCATCATATTGTTGCACATTGTTTGGTGATGGTTGTGTATCGGTGTCCTTTACGACAGGTTCTGCCTCCGAGGAGTACCGTGATTACCCTAACGAAGAACCGTATCAGTGCATCGAACCATCAGGCAAGCAACCAACCATTTGATCATATCGATACAATCCCATGTTCTCGCTCCTGCTCTCTTTTACTGCATTAAGACAACGCGTTTCAAACTGATGTGTGCTACGGTAGTTGAACCAATTTCCTCTGCATGACCTGTCATTGCCACAGTAACTAGATGAAACCCACTAGCATGTGTAGGAGTTGATTGAGCCATATGTATGTGTTGTTCCTACCTTGCTATGCCTGCTATGCTTAGAGTCGTGTCAGGTCTGGTTCATCTGGGTGATGGCTAGAGTGAAATGATTATGTCGGTAATGAGAGTGGTGTGGTGAACACAATTTGGTAAAGGTATCGATGAGAGGCCATGTAGGAGTACATGGTGGGTTGTTTCATTGAAGCCGACCTTAAGCACTGAGATCTGTATGTGTGATTTAAGAACCAGCTACTACCATGCATTGGGCCCGAAACCAATGGACCCTCTCGACTTCTTATTCACCCTAGTTTCTCCATCCAGGAGTTGCAAGTAGTTTCTGGTGTTTGTAGCCTACTGGAGGCCGTGGACAGCGCTGACCGTAGGGGTGGGCTGTGATGCGGTAGGTACGTGGCACGGTGTACCGAATACCCGTTAGGTATCTCGGGAACCCTGTTCACATCGTTCGGGGCCGTATGGGAAACCTCGGCCGGACTCCCTGCGGATGGAACCTGGATAGGCGATAAACCTGGACTGGAGGCTTAGGTGATTAGGTAGGTCGTGGCCGACACCCACGTTGGGCTTCCGCTTGAAGGTTGCCGAGTACATGTCGTGTAAACGACGGTAAGTGGTGAGAGCGTGTATGAAGAAGTACCCCCCTGCAGGGTTAACATGATCTATTCGAATAGCCGCGTCCGCGGTAAAGGACTACTTGGTTGCCTATATAGTTCATAGACAAGTAAATGGAAACTGCTAAAAGCCTCAAGACAAGTGTGAGTGCCGAGGATGGCTCTTCCGTAGGAAGACGGAGGTGGATCCTCGGTAGTGTATTGAAGTGGTGAGTAGTGGACTCGTGTGCGCAAAACCATTTCAAGTTGAAGTATCGTAGGATAGTCTAGCCAGGAGTCAAAGCTGGCTTGCTGCAATAACTCCACCAACCCTTCTTGATAACATGCATGTATGTAGGATCTGATGTAAGTCTTGCTGAGTACCTTTGTACTCATGTTGCTATAATTTACATTTTTACAGAAGACGCTGCAACCCCTTCTGATGGGTTCTATGTAGACGTTGACATCAACGAGTAGGCTAAAGGCCCAGGTGGTGATCTTGAGCTTGTGAAGGACCACGTAGTATAGCTAGGCTTTCCAAGCCTCTTTTATTTTACTAGTTGTCTGTACTCAGACAAGTTACTTCCGCTGCTGGTTTGTATGACTGTATGACTTGAATGTTGGGTCGTGAGACCCGTACCTTTGTGTATGTTATGTATGGCTCTCTGAGCCTTAAATAAAGTACTTGTGTCATAGAGTCATGTTGTGATGCTTCGTTGTATTTGCACATATCGAGCATATTGTGTGTATGATTGAAATGCTTGGTATGTGTGGGATCTGACTATCTAGTTGTTTATCTTTAGTAGCCTCTCTTACCGGGAAATGTCTCCTAGTGTTACCGCTGAGCCATGGTAGCTCGCTACTGCTCTGGAACACTTAGGCTGGCCGGCATGTGTCCTTCTTCGTTCCTGTGTCTGTCCCTTCGGGGAAATGTCACGCTTTGAGTACCGGAGTCCTGATAGCCCGCTACAGCCCGGACCCACTTGCTGATGACCGACACGTTCGAAGCTGGGTCATGGATGCCTGTCCCTGTAAGTCTGTGCCACTTTGGGTTTACGACTAGTCATGTCAGCCCGGGCTCCTTATCATATGGATGCTAGCGACACTATCATATACGTGAGCCAAAAGGCGCAAACGGTCCCGGGCAAAGGTAAGGCGACACCCGAGGGGATACCGTGCGTGAGGCCGCAAAGTGATATGAGGTGTTACCGGCTAGATCGATGTGACATCGAGTCGGGGTCCTGACAGCGTTGGCATCAGAGCCGGACTGCCTGTAGGTTCTCCAAGCCAAACTGGTCGATGTTGAGTCTAGAAATTCTTTAGTTATATGTAGGGGAATTGTTTGTGGGTTGGTACGTAAGGCTCTTTTTACTCCTTTATCTTGTGACATTCTGATCTGAGTCAGTCTATTCTTCCACCGGGGGTTAAGGAATTAGGATCTCTTCTCTCTATCAGGTTCACGTGTTACTAATCAGTAGTACCTTATAGGTTTGATGGATACAAGCCTAGTTCAGTTCTACTTCCACATTATGTTGCTAAGTTGGACCTGGAACTTTGATATGATGCTGTTGAGTGTGTATGGAATCCTTGTCATATGTCTCAAAATCCTTCTTGAGCATTTACAGCTGTTATGCTGCCGAAATTTTGCTAGAAATTCTAATGCCTTTGCATTATGATTGTGCTTTCAGATGGCCACTCGCGACCTCAATCAAGTGGTTCGCCTGACTCGATGCCTAGATGTACCCGGCCATACCGCCAAGTTGGTCAGGGTAATGACTGAGGCTGGATACCGCTGGTATCCTGAGTACACGGTCGAAGAGCAATTCCGAGACTTTAATCAAAGCCAGTACCTCTGCACTGTCAGGATATTTCCATCTTATCCTGGGTCCACCGAGCCCCTTCATTGCTCCTATGGACTCGGGGTTACTATCGAGATGGCTGTGCAGGACGACGCCTACTCTATGATGACCATTATGCGAGTCAGATCTGGTTTATTTCGGGACTCTGATTTCCGGTATATGCCAGGATCACTTCCGGGAGCACAAGGGTATCTCCAGGCTATCTATGCTGACCCCACCCAGGAGGACTCACGGACTCGCACCACTGCTGAGATGCTCGAGGATAAGGACCGTGAAAATCGGGCCTTGAGGTTAGAGCTCTTCAATACCCGTGCTGACCACTGGGCCACTTTGACTCGGTTCGCACCGGCGGTGCAAGCTGGATATTCAGATATGCGCGATCTCTATCCTGTGAGATCTGCTCTACCAGACGTGATGGGTTGGCGTGATGTAGGAGGCATCACCCCACCTCGCGGTCCCCGCAGGCCACCGTCTGTTGGTCCACGACCTCATCCTAGCCCCTATGGTCCACAAGCTCCGCGAGATCGTCTGTTTCTGGATGGTCATGTTGAGCTTCCAGGCTATGGAGGTGACTTCTACGAGGACTACTACGGATCGGTCTGAGTTAGTGGTAGTATCACTAGTTCGCACTAGCTGTGTCGTCTATCGTTCCGCGTGACTCGTGGGATATGACCTAGTTTGTACTCTTTCCGGAGGTGTAGAAAAATAATGTATAGGAGCTTGGGATGCCTCCGATGAGATGTAATCCTCTTTTCACCGTAATAGTACTTTGTTTGGTCTTGTACTAAACCCTGTATGGTGTGTATGACGATGGAATAAAAGAAGCAGTTTCTGTATTTACCATGTCATACGGATGATCATCTTGCATTCCGAGTTATTCCTTACATTTTGTATCCTATGTCGGAATTTTATCATCCTGACTAAATCATTGTCTTGTTTACCTAGGATGGTCAACACGCGCACAAACCCTGCTCCCCGAGAGCAGGCCGAAGGCAGTGAAGTCAGGAATGCAAATCTGCCTCACCCTCCTTCTCTAGCCGAAGTTATGCTGGAAGCCGAGAGAAACAAGCGGGAGACCAACCGTTTGTTGGAGCGTATTGAACAGAACACAGCACACCATCAGAGGACTAACGTGGTGTCACTCAGTGATTTTATCAAATTACATCCACCCACGTTCCACCACTCCGTCGAGCCTCTCGACGCTGATGACTGGCTTCGCAGTATCTCTCACAAACTGCGTTCCGCGCTGGTAGCGGAGGCTGACAAGGTCACCTTTGCTGCATATCATCTTGAAGGCCCCGCCAGTCTATGGTGGGAGAATTATGGAGCTATGCGCCCAGCAGGCCATGTCACTACTTGGGCTGAATTCAGCGAGGCTTTCCGTGAACATCACATTCCGGAGGGTCTCATGGATCGTAAACGCGAGGAATTTTGCAGTTACACCCAAGGCCGACTCTCTGTGGATGCTTATAGCAGGGAGTTTGGTAATCTCGCACGATATGCAACTGAGGAAGTGTCTACTGATGCCAAGAAGCAAGCAAGGTTCCGTAAGGGCCTTAGTCCTGAGCTTCGCCGCGACCTCCGTCTGCATGAGTGCACATCTTTCCAAAAACTTGTCAACAAAGCCATCAGTGCTGAAACTGGTCAGACTGACTATGACGCAACACGCAAGCATGGCCGTGACATGGGTTCCTCGTCCGGTGCTGGTCCTCAGAAGCGCCGCGTGTGGGTACCCAACACCGCCCTGCCACCCAGGTTCACACCGAGGCCATCTTTCCAGGCGCCTCGCCCCGTTCAACAGTCTGCACCGGCCAAGCCCTATGGGAGTCCAACTAACAATGCTCCTCCACGTACCAGTTCCGTGACTTGTTTCAAGTGTGGGGAGTCTGGCCACTATATGCGTGAGTGTCCCCAGACCAACCCCAACCAGTCTGCTAAAGCTGTTGGCCGTGGCAAGCCGACAGGAAAAATATTCCACGCCAAACCGGTCACCGCATCACGTGGCCATGTCAACTGTATCTCTGCCGAAGAAGCTCAAGAGGATCCCAACGTCGTTCTCGGTACGCTTCTTGTTAATTGCCACCCGGCATCTGTTCTTTTCGATACAGGAGCCTCTCATTCTTTTATATCTGAAAACTATGCTCGTTTGCATAACGTCGCATTCGGTGATATGCCAACCTCTATGGTAATTCAAACTCCGGGATCCAAATGGCAAACTTCTAGAGTAAGCCATGGAAATGAAATCCAAGTCGACAGACTTGTTTTCCTCGCATCTTTGATAGCCCTTAAATTTTCAGATATTAATATCATTTTGGGTATGGACTGGATGTCAGCTCATCAAGCCAAAATTGATTGCTTCTCTAGGACTGTTCAACTTACTCACCCTTCGGGCAAGATAGTCAATGTCTTGACCCGAATAGCCAAGCGACAGTTATATTCTCTTAACGCCAGCTCTTTGCCAGACCTTGAGGACGTTCCGGTAGTCCGTGACTTCCCGGATGTCTTTCCCGAGGAATTGCCAGGTGTTCCACCTGACAGGGATGTTGAGTTCGTAATAGACCTCATCCCCGGAACCGTTCCGATTGCTAGAAGACCTTATAAGATGGCACCCCTAGAACTAGCCGAGCTCAAGAAACAACTCGATGAGTCCTTGAAAAAGGGTTTCATCCGCCCTAGTTCATCTCCGTGGGCTTGCCCCGTCCTATTCGTCAAGAAGAAGGATGGTACGGACCGGATGGTTGTAGATTACCGACCTGTCAATTTGGTCACAGTCAAGAACAAATATCCGCTTCCCAGGATCAACGACCTGTATGATCAGCTCGCTGGATCCTCAGTCTTCTCCAAGATGGATTTGAGGTTGGGCTACCATCAAATCAAAATCAGAAACGGGGACATTCCTAAAACGGCCTTTGTTACTCGTTATGGCCAATACGAGTACACCGTCATGTCCTTCGGTTTAACCAACGCTCCAGCCACCTTTTCTCGGTTAATGAACTCAATCTTCATGGAGTACTTGGATAAATTCGTCGTGGTTTACCTCGATGATATACTCATCTACTCCAAGAACGAAGAAGAACATGCCGAACATCTAAGGCTAGTGTTGAAGAAACTTCGAGAGCATCGCCTTTATGCCAAATTTTCTAAATGTGAATTCTGGTTGCCAGAAGTGACCTATCTGGGTCATATAATATCTGGTAAAGGTATTGCTGTTAACCCTGAGCGAGTTCAAGCCGTCCTTAATTGGACTCCACCTGAATCGGTCAAGCAAGTTCGGAGTTTTCTGGGCTTAGCGAGCTATTGCCGTCGCTTTGTCGAGAACTTCTCCAAGGTTGCTAAACCTCTAACCGAACTCCTCAAGAAAGATAAGAAGTTCGAATGGACTCCACAATGTGAGCACAGCTTTCAGGAACTGAAAAGACGCCTGACCTCTGCTCCCGTACTGGTACCGCCAGACTTCTCCAAGGACTTTGTTATCTACTGCGACGCCTCGCAACAAGGACTAGGTTGCATTCTCATGCAAGATCGACACGTAATTGCTTACGCCTCACGGCAATTGCACCCACATGAGGAGAATTATCCTACTCATGATCTAGAGCTTGCAGCCGTAGTCTATGCACTTAAGACCTGGCGACATTACCTTCTCGGTAATCGTTGCGAAATTTTCACTGATCACCAAAGTCTGAAGTACATCTTCACCCAACCAGATCTGAATCTCAGGCAAAGACGTTGGGTTGAGTTGATCACAGACTTCGACTTAGGAATAACTTACACCCCAGGGAAAGCCAACGTCATGGCTGATGCGCTAAGTCGTAAATCTTATTGTAACAACCTGATGTTACAACAAAGTCAACCGTTTCTCCATGAGGAATTTCGGAAGCTTAACCTTCACATTGTTCCTCAAGGTTTTCTTTCCACCTTGGTGGCAAAACCTACTCTTACGGATCAGATTATCAAAGCACAGAAGGTAGATCCGGGAATCTCCCGCATCAAGAGAAACATTCAGAAAGGAATTGCGAATTGCTTCTCCATTAATGATCAAGGGGTCGTCTACTTCGGGAATCGACTGGTGGTTCCCAAAGTGCGCAACCTGAGGCGATTGATTCTTAAGGAAGCTCATGAATCTCCTCTCACCATTCATCCCGGCGGTACTAAGATGTATCAAGACCTACGCCAGAGGTTCTGGTGGACTAGGATGAAGAGAGAAATTGCTCAGTATATTGCTAATTGCGACGTCTGTCGTCGTGTAAAAGCAGAGCATCAACGGCCTGCTGGCACCCTTCAACCCTTAGCTATTCCTGAATGGAAATGGGATAAAATTGGTATGGATTTCATTACCGGGTTTCCCAGGACCAAGAGAGGGAATAATGCTATCTTCGTCGTTGTCGATCGTCTTTCCAAAGTAGCCCATTTCTTACCTGTTCATGAGAGTATAACCGCTAGTCAGCTGGCCGACTTATACATCTCCCGTATAGTGTCTCTCCATGGTGTTCCTTTGGAAATTAACTCGGATCGAGGAAGTCTTTTCACCTCTCGATTTTGGGAAAGCTTCCAAAATGCTATGGGGACCCGTCTCTCCTTTAGCACCGCTTTCCACCCTCAGTCGAGTGGTCAAGTGGAACGCGTCAACCAGATTCTAGAAGACATGCTTCGAGCCTCTGTTATCTCATTCGGAATGGACTGGGAGAAGTGCCTTCCATTTGCCGAATTCGCTTACAACAACAGCTATCAATCTAGCTTGGGTAAAGCCCCTTTTGAAGTTCTCTATGGACGACGGTGTCGAACACCCCTTAACTGGTCAGAGACCGGGGAAAGACAATTCTTTGGCCCGGATATGATTCAGGAAGCAGAAGAACAAGTTCGCATCGTTCGTGAAAAGTTGAAAACAGCCCAATCTCGTCAAAAGAGTCAATATGACCGAAAACATAAGGCTATGACTTTCGAGGTTGACGAGAAGGCTTATCTTCGGGTCACCCCTCTGAAGGGAACCCATCGTTTCGGTATCAAAGGCAAATTGGCTCCTCGTTACATTGGACCTTTTCGCATTCTCGCCAAACGAGGAGAAGTTGCCTACCAGTTGGAACTACCTCCGCACCTCTCCAGAGTCCACGATGTCTTCCACGTTTCTCAACTCAGGCGTTGCTTCTCGGATTCTATCCGTGGAGTGGACCACGAAACGCTTGATCTCCAAGATAATCTTACATATCGAGAGTACCCCATTCGTATCCTCGATCAGACCGAGCGTACCACTCGACGTCAGAACATCAAGTTCCTCAAAGTACAATGGTCGCACCATTCTGAGGATGAAGCAACTTGGGAAAGGGAGGATCGTCTTCGACTCGAGTACCCCGCCTTCTTCCCGGAGGAACCCAAATCTCGGGATGAGATTCTTTTGAGTGGGGGTGAGTTGTCACACCCTAGCTAGTCATGCATCAGAGTGTGTGCATCATGTTTAAAATTCCATTTAATTTGAAATGGGGATTTGAGAAACCCTCAGAATCATTTTTGAAAATGATCCAAATAAAAATCTCTCCAAAAAAAGGTCCAAGAAAATGCTCATGTTGCTCTCTGAAAATATTGGACAGAGATAAAAATCAAACCAATATTTTTAAGAGCTCATATGTATTTATTTTGGGCATTTGGAATTAATGCATAAATATTTGCATTGGAAATATATTAGTTATATATATTAATATATGTCCAAAAACTATGCCACCTATTGGGGAGCTCTGGAATAATATATCTAGTTCCTGCAAAAATTGGCATAAGTTAATAAAATGATTTAATATTTTATTTAAATCAAAACAAATGTCAGAAATTAGAAAACAGAAATAATTAAAAAGGGAGAAGCTTACCTGGGCTCCTCCCTGTGCAGCCCAGCCAGCTGGCCAGCCCAGCCAGCAGGCGGCCCAGCCCGCCTCCCTCCTCTGTCGTCTTCGTCCTCGACAGAGGGAGGGGAGTGTGGCCGGCGCGCGCGCGCGCCATCGGGCCACGCCACCTCTCTCCCTGTTTGCCTGCCCTTCCCTCCTCGCCCGATGCCCCGGACGACGCCACGCCTCTCCCCCTGCTCTCTCTCACTCTCCCTCGGCTCTTTCCTCCTCCCCCTCGCTCTCTCTCTCACACGGCCGAACACCACCCTCGCTGCCGTTCGCCATAGCAGCCGTCTCCGGCCACCCCTCGCTCCCCCCCGACTAGCCCAGAGGCTCCGCCTCGACCTCCTCTTCCTCCCCACCGCTCCACGGGTCTCCGGAAGCCCTGCATCGCCGCCACGTCGCCGTTCCCCTCCTCGGGCTCCGACCACCGTCGCCGTCGATTCGCCGCCTCCAGCGCGTCCCCGAGCCCGCTAACCATCCCTGCAGCTCCGCGGTGAGCCACTGGTCCGATTCCCCCTTGCCCCGTCGTCCCTAGCCTTCTGTAGCTGCCGCCCCCTTGAGCTCCGAAGCTCGACGCCGCCGGCGATGTCGCCGTCGTGGCCACGGTCACCATAGCGCCCAACCGAGCACACTATCGTGCTCCACACCTCACTAGGAGCACGTAGCACGCACCAACACCTCCCCTAACGCCCTGCAACGCCGATTCCGACCGCACCCGAACTCCGGCCGCCGCTCGCGAGCTCGCCGTCGACGATACAGGCCACCTCAGGCACGGCCACCACCACCATTCGACGCGCGGGAGCAAGGGCTCTCCAACGAGCCCATGCACAGCCTCGCCCGTGCCCTGTAGCGCGATCCCGCATCGCGCCGCCGTCTCGGGCCTCGCCGGCGTCATGTCGCCGGTGGGTTTGACCCACCTTGACCACGGCAGGAACCCCCTGCGTCCCTGACAAGTGGGCCCAGCCCTGTAGCTAATTAGGATTAGCGCTAATTACCGTTAGTCAACCCCCCTGACACTGACAGTGGGCCCCAGCGCCGCTAATTCCTAATTAGGATTAATTTAACCCTGTTTAACCCCCCCTGTCACTGACGTGTGGCCCCCACACGTCAGGTTTGACTCCAGCCAGCCGCAGTTGACCGCTGACGTCATGCTGACGTCATGCTGGCGCAATATATATATTTCTGGATTTAATTTAAATCAGGAAATTCCAGAATATTATTTAAACTTCAAAAATTCATAACTTTTATTCTGTAACTCCAAATTGGACAAATTATATATGAAAAATTATCAGAAAAATTCAAGGAATCCATCTGTACTATTTTCATGCATGATCAAACAAGTTAAATTGATGTTTTTAACAGAACAAGGAAAAGCACTTTAAAAGGCCATGTTTGAGTTTGAAATTTGAATCTTTGATTCAAATTGGTTCAAACCCTTCTGGTTTTAGTTGCATTAGCCCAACACACTCATATTGCCATGTTTCATGCATGCATCATATTGTTGCACATTGTTTGGTGATGGTTGTGTATCGGTGTCCTTTACGACAGGTTCTGCCTCCGAGGAGTACCGTGATTACCCTAACGAAGAACCGTATCAGTGCATCGAACCATCAGGCAAGCAACCAACCATTTGATCATATCGATACAATCCCATGTTCTCGCTCCTGCTCTCTTTTACTGCATTAAGACAACGCGTTTCAAACTGCTGTGTGCTACGGTAGTTGAACCCATTTCCTCTGCATGACCTGTCATTGCCACAGTAACTAGATGAAACCCACTAGCATGTGTAGGAGTTGATTGAGCCATATGTATGTGTTGTTCCTACCTTGCTATGCCTGCTATGCTTAGAGTCGTGTCAGGTCTGGTTCATCTGGGTGATGGCTAGAGTGAAATGATTATGTCGGTAATGAGAGTGGTGTGGTGAACACAATTTGGTAAAGGTATCGATGAGAGGCCATGTAGGAGTACATGGTGGGTTGTTTCATTGAAGCCGACCTTAAGCACTGAGATCTGTATGTGTGATTTAAGAACCAGCTACTACCATGCATTGGGCCCGAAACCAATGGACCCTCTCGACTTCTTATTCACCCTAGTTTCTCCATCCAGGAGTTGCAAGTAGTTTCTGGTGTTTGTAGCCTACTGGAGGCCGTGGACAGCGCTGACCGTAGGGGTGGGCTGTGATGCGGTAGGTACGTGGCACGGTGTACCGAATACCCGTTAGGTATCTCGGGAACCCTGTTCACATCGTTCGGGGCCGTATGGGAAACCTCGGCCGGACTCCCTGCGGATGGAACCTGGATAGGCGATAAACCTGGACTGGAGGCTTAGGTGATTAGGTAGGTCGTGGCCGACACCCACGTTGGGCTTCCGCTTGAAGGTTGCCGAGTACATGTCGTGTAAACGACGGTAAGTGGTGAGAGCGTGTATGAAGAAGTACCCCCCTGCAGGGTTAACATGATCTATTCGAATAGCCGCGTCCGCGGTAAAGGACTACTTGGTTGCCTATACAGTTCATAGACAAGTAAATGGAAACTGCTAAAAGCCTCAAGACAAGTGTGAGTGCCGAGGATGGCTCTTCCGTAGGAAGACGGAGGTGGATCCTCGGTAGTGTATTGAAGTGGTGAGTAGTGGACTCGTGTGCGCAAAACCATTTCAAGTTGAAGTATCGTAGGATAGTCTAGCCAGGAGTCAAAGCTGGCTTGCTGCAATAACTCCACCAACCCTTCTTGATAACATGCATGTATGTAGGATCTGATGTAAGTCTTGCTGAGTACCTTTGTACTCATGTTGCTATAATTTACATTTTTACAGAAGACGCTGCAACCCCTTCTGATGGGTTCTATGTAGACGTTGACATCAACGAGTAGGCTAAAGGTCCAGGTGGTGATCTTGAGCTTGTGAAGGACCACGTAGTATAGCTAGGCTTTCCAAGCCTCTTTTATTTTACTAGTTGTCTGTACTCAGCCAAGTTACTTCCGCTGCTGGTTTGTATGACTGTATGACTTGAATGTTGGGTCGTGAGACCCGTACCTTTGTGTATGTTATGTATGGCTCTCTGAGCCTTAAATAAAGTACTTGTGTCATAGAGTCATGTTGTGATGCTTCGTTGTATTTGCACATATCGAGCATATTGTGTGTATGATTGAAATGCTTGGTATGTGTGGGATCTGACTATCTAGTTGTTTATCTTTAGTAGCCTCTCTTACCGGGAAATGTCTCCTAGTGTTACCGCTGAGCCATGGTAGCTCGCTACTGCTCTGGAACACTTAGGCTGGCCGGCATGTGTCCTTCTTCGTTCCTGTGTCTGTCCCTTCGGGGAAATGTCACGCTTTGAGTACCGGAGTCCTGATAGCCCGCTACAGCCCGGACCCACTTGCTGATGACCGACACGTTCGAAGCTGGGTCATGGATGCCTGTCCCTGTAAGTCTGTGCCACTTTGGGTTTACGACTAGTCATGTCAGCCCGGGCTCCTTATCATATGGATGCTAGCGACACTATCATATACGTGAGCCAAAAGGCGCAAACGGTCCCGGGCAAAGGTAAGGCGACACCCGAGGGGATACCGTGCGTGAGGCCGCAAAGTGATATGAGGTGTTACCGGCTAGATCGATGTGACATCGAGTCGGGGTCCTGACACATGTATTCAAACCAACTTCATTTAAATCATAGCTAGGTGCATTAGCTCAATCAACAGCATATTGCCTTGACATTATCATGCATCATATTTGTTGCATTGCATTGATTGTGTCCCTCTTTGTTTGCCGGTAATTGTCCCCTCTCGATAGACATGGTTTCGATGACGAGTTCGATGACACCAATGAAGAACTATATTATCTTCAGAAGTGCCAGGCAAGCAAAACCCCCTTGTCCATTCCGATACAATCCCACTCTCTCGCTCTGCTCTCTTTTACTGCACTAGTACAACAACGATTCATCTGTTACTTGCTACGGTAGCTGAACCCCTTTATCCTTTGCATGACCTGTCATTCCACAGTAAATAGATGAAACCCACTAGCATGAGTAGGAGTTGTTTGAGCCCTGATGTGCCTACTCATTCATGTTTGTTTGTCATGCCTGCTATTGCTTAGAGTTGTGTCAGGTCTGATTCATCGGGAATGAATCAGAGGTGTGTGAACATGTCCTACTATGTGTGAGCTAAGTGTGTGAACACGATTTGGTAAAGGTATCGGTGAGAGGCCATGTAGGAGTACATGGTGGGTTGTCTCATTGAAGCCGTCCTTAGGAACTGAGTTCTGTGTTTGTGATCCATGATTCAGCTACTACCATGCATTGGGCCCTGAAATATGACCCCGCTCAACTTCTTATTCACCCTTGTCCTCTGTCCAGGAGTTGCAAGTAGTTTCTGGTGTTTGTAGTATGCTGGAGGCCGTGCGCAGTGCTGACCGTAGGGGTGGGCTGTGATGCGGTAGGCACGTGGCCGGGTAAACCGGGCGCCCGATTGGTGTCACGGAACCCTGTTCACATCGTTTGGGGCTGTGAGCGAAACTTCGGCCGGAACTCCTCATAGATGGAACCCAAATAGGCGATAAACCTGGACTAGAGACTTGAGTGTCTAGGTAGGTCGTGGTCTACACCCACGTCGGCTTTCGCTTGAAGTCTGCCGAGCACATGTCGTGTGCAGACGCTAAGTGGTGGAAACATGTATGAATAAGTACACCCCTGCAGGGTTAACATCATCTATTCGAATAGCCGTGTCCGCGGTAAAGGACTTCTGGGTTGCCTATAACAGTTCATAGACAAGTGAAAGTGGATACTCTAAAATACGCAAGATAAGCGTGAGTGCTATGGATAGCGTTCTCGTAGGGAGACGGGAGCGGATCCATAGTGGTGTATTGATATGGTGAATATGTGGACTCGTGTGCGCCACCTCAAAAGAGTTACTTGCAGTCGTAGTTTAGGATAGCCACCAAGTCAAAGCTGGCTTGCTGCAGTTAAACCCCACCATCCCCTTTGTTGATAATGATGCATATGTAGTTAGTTCTGATGTAAGTCTTGCTGGGTACATTTGTACTCACGTTTGCCTATTTTATGTTTTTGCAGAGAGACTTCAGTCTTGCTAGTAGTTCCGCGTGGACTTCGACGTTTAGCTTGATACCTCAGCTACGATCTTGTGCCTCGGCAGGATTTAGATGATAGACAGGCTTCTAAGCCTTTTTCATTTGTAGATGTCTGTACTCAGACATGTTAGCTTCCGCTTATGCTTTGATTTGTATGCTCTGAATGTTGGGTCATGAGACCCCTGTTTGTAATATCTTGCTCCTCGGAGCCTAATGAATACATACTTGAGTCGTAGAGTCATGTTGTGATGCCATGTTGTATTTGCACATATCGAGCATATTGTGTGTATGTTATTGAAATGCTTGGTATGTGTGGGATCTGACTATCTAGTCGTTTATCTTTAGTAGCCTCTCTTACCGGGAAATGTCTCCTACTGTTTCCACTGAGCCATGGTAGCTTGCTACTGCTCCGGAACACTTAGGCTGGCCGGCATGTGTCCTTCTTCGTTCCTGTGTCTGTCCCTTCGGGGAAATGTCACGCGATGAATACCGGAGTCCTGTTAGCCCGCTACAGCCCGGTTCACCGGAGTCCTGCTAGCCCAGTGCTACAGCCCGGATTCACTCGCTGATGACCGACACGTTCGATGCTGGGTCATGGATGCCTGTCCCTGTAAGTTTGTGCTGCTTTGGGTTTACGACTAGTCATGTCAGCCCGGGCTCCTTATCATATGGATGCTAGCGACACTATCATATACGTGTGCCAAAAGGCGCAAACGGTCCCGGGCAAAGGTAAGGCGACACCCGTGGGAATACCGTGCGTGAGGCCGCAAAGTGATATGAGGTGTTACATGCTAGATCGATGTGGCATTGAGTCGGGGTCCTGACACCCACGCGCCGCCTCCGCCACCTCCGCCGCCTCCGTCTTCGAGGCCGCACGGTAAGCAGCCGGTGGATCCGCAGGATCCGCCGACTGCGGACGACGCCGATGCGCAGCTGCTTCTCCAGGTCACCGTGCCGACACGCCGCCGGGTCGAGAGGACGAGCTCCGCGCCGCGAGCTTGGGAGACTGACGTCGCCGGCATGACGAACCTGGATGCTGAGGCCTCCAGTGCCGTGCCCACCGGCTGGGTGCGCGAAGGCGGCACCGGCCCGCTGAACCAGGCGCTTCTGGACGTTCAGTCCAAGTTGCGCAAAGAAGGCGACGCCCTCCAACTCTACACCAAGACGCATCTGGCCCTGCGGGCCTCCGTCCGGGTATGCTTTGTTTTTTCCTTTTTGGTCTCTTGTCTTTTTCTGTGGGGGCGCGCCAGCGCACCCACTGGGTGTAGTCCCCGAGTTCGGAGTCGGCTGCTGAGCAGGCGGCTCGGAACTCCTTCTAGCGAGCTCCGAAGGCTGACTTTGCTTTGCCGGCCTTGCAGGAGTACCACAACCTCCGCGCTACTGCCTTCAACCGCAATGTTGAGGAGCTGAGGAAGCGGACCGCCGATCTGGCGGAAAGTCGAGGTGAGCCAATTCTTCCTTCTTCGCGGGGGCGCGCTGGCGCACCCGCGGGCTGTAGTCCCCGAGATGCGGGCCGACTGCTGAGCAGTCGGGCCGGATCTCTCCGGCGACTTTCCTTTTTTCTTCTCCGCGGGGGCGCGCTAGCGCGCCCGCGGGCTGTAGTCCCCGAGATTCGGGCCGACTGCTGAGCAGTCGGGCCGGATCTCCCCGGCGACCTTCCTTGTTGGCGATGCTTTGTCTTTCTTTGAGCTACAGACGCCAATGCCGCCCTTCAAGAGCAGCTGGATGAGGCCAATACCGCCCGTCGCACTAAGGAGGAGGAGTGCGACAAGCTCGTTCGAGAGCGCGACCTTCTGGCGACGCAGCTGGCCGAGCAGAAGGACCTGCTTCGGAAAGCACAGGAGGACGCCAAGTCGCGGGAAGAGGCCCTCCTAGCCGAGTTCGCGATGGAGCGGGCCGCCTGGACCGATCGTGAGGCGATGCTGACCTCCGGCTATCATGAGCTCGAGGACATCGTCGATGGTAACTCCTGGCTTCTCTTCTTTGGTCTTTCGACTCTGTGTCGGACTGTCTTCTGGTTTTTCTAACTGTCTCCTTTTCTTGTCTTTGGCAGACTTCTTTCCTGGCCACTCGCAGGCCGTCCCTCTGGCCATCGAGGCGGATCGGGAGGAGCGGAGGGCGCAGGGCGAAGTGATCGCCGCCAACGCCCCCCGAACCATTGACGAGCAGCTCTTGAGCATCGGGGCTCGCCTTCGTCCTGCTCACCGTTTGATGCGTCGTCTTCAAGGCGCCGACGCCCAAGTTGTTGCCACCCTGTGGCCGGAGGTGCCGGCTCTTCGCACCGCCAGTCGGACGGCCGACTGGCTGGAGGTCGCCGTCGGTCGCTTCGAAGCTTGGAGGGGCTCCTCGGCCCGTGCCGGAGCAGCCGGGCCCTGGAGTTCGTCAAGGGGTGGTACCCTGGGCTGGACCTGGACCGCCTGGCCGCGTTCCGGTCAGAGGCCCAGGCCGAGTTGGGGGCCGTGGAAGGCGCCCTTGTCGAGCGCGCGGCGGCCATCGCCGAGTACACGGACACCAGTGTCTTTGTGCCCGAGCGGACCGCCGACGGCGAGGAGGTTCCGCCCGAGTGGTTCGGGATGCACCTAGGGTACGAGGAGGACTCGGCGGAGGTAATTGGCTCCAGCACCGAAGGGGAGGGCGAGTCGGAGGACGGAGGCGAGGAAGAGGCGCCAGAACACGAAGCAGGCGGCCAGCCTCAGCTTGATCGCGCCTCCAGCAACGAGCCTCGAAAGGACCAGGCGACCGTCGCTGAAGGCGACCAAGCCGAGACCGGCCAGCCGACTGCCCCGACGTCGGACACCGCCGCCGCCTCCGGCCCTCCGGCTCCGGAGGCCGCCCCTTAGAGTGCATCAGCCTTACCTGTCTCTTTTGTTCTTTTTAAAAAACTTGTCAGTTGCAAACAATTCCACCCGCGGGGTGTATTCGGCCAAGGGCCTTATGTAAATATTTATCAAATTTCCGCCTTTCCTTGCTTTGGCTCTTTAGACTTTTTTCCTTTGCCGCCTTCCTTCGGTTGCCGCCTTGCCAACTGGGCAGCCGCTCTGCGGACTGCCGCTGGGTCAAGCGCTTAGCTACTTTAGGAGGCAAGTACTTAGTCGTTTAGAATGCCGTAGCAAGTTTGGCTGGAGATCGACAGGCCGACTCTCGAAAGTCGGTCGTCCTTGATAAAGGTTGAAACTATGAGCCGACTTCGCGAGTCGGCTCAGTAGGGGGAAACTGGGAGCCGGCTTGGGCTATGCGTAGCTCTTAAGTCCTTAGCCGTTTTTCATGTGTGCGCTCGCTCTTTCTATCCCCCCGATTACCGACAGTCGCTCTGCGAGCTGCGGCTTTTCATAGGAGACGGCTTTGAGCGCAACACATTACTTGTCTGACCTCAGGGAGCATTTCATAGCACAAGGCGGTGAGTCCCCGGGTCGACTAGTCGGACCCGGTGCCAGACAGTATGATAAAAAAGGAGGAAGCATTTCGGAAGCGAGATCCATATCATACAGATAATCAAAAAGGCAGTCCCCGAGCTCGTCTCGGGGGGCCAAAGGTCTTAGTACTTAATACAAAAAAAGGGGGGTAGCGTGATACATACTGCGTCAACTGTAAAATCTTCGAAGAAGATTTGCGTTCCACGGGCGCTCTGTTTCCTTGCCAGAGTCGTCTCTCTTGCGTGCTCGAGGCTTCTGAGCGTCGATCAAGTAGTAGGCGTCGTTCCCTAGCACCTTGCTGATGATGAAGGGACCCTCCCAAGGCGCCGACAACTTGTGCTGGCCGGCTGTTCTCTGAATCAGCCGGAGCACAAGGTCGCCCTCTTGGAATGATCTTGGCTTGACCTTGCGGTTGTAGTATCGCCGCAGACTCTGCTGGTAGATGCTGGACCGACTGAGTGCCAACAGCCGGCCCTCTTCCAGCAGGTTGACGCCGTCTTGGCGTGCTTCTTCAGCCTCCTCTTCGGTGTACATAGAGACTCGCGGAGAGTCGAATTGTATATCCGTCGGGATGACGGCTTCGGCACCGTAGACGAGGAAGAACGGCATGAAGCCGGTTGATCTGTTCGGTGTTGTGCGTAGACTCCAAAGGACGGCAGGCAGCTCTTCCACCCAACAGCCGGCCGAGCGCTCGAGTGGTTCGACCAATCGAGGCTTGATGCCGGACAGGATGAGGCCGTTGGCTCGTTCCACCTGGCCGTTTGACTGCGGATGGGAAACGGATGCTAGGTCCAGTCGGATGCCCTGCGTCGCGCAGAAACGAGCCAAGGCGCCTTTGGCGAAATTGGTGCCGTTGTCTGTGATGATGCTATGCGGTATGCCGTACCGCACCGTGATGTCGGCAATGAAGGTCACTGCTGTGGGCCCGTTTAATTTCTTGATGGGCTTTGCTTCTACCCACTTGGTGAACTTGTCCACTGCGACGAGCAAATGAGTCAGGCCGCCTCGGGCCGTCTTGAAAGGTCCCACCATGTCCAGGCCCCAAACTGCGAAGGGCCAGGCGATGGGGATTGTCTTCAGTGCAGAAGCCGGCTGAAGGGGCTTGGAGCGGAACACCTGGCACCCCTTGCACTTCTTGACTAGTTCTTTAGCTTCTTCCAGGGTAGTCGGCCAAAAGAAACCGTGCCGAAAGGCTTTGGCCACGAGCGCCCTCGAGGCCGCATGGTGACCACACTCGCCCTGATGGATGTCTTTGAGGATCGCTTGGCCTTGCTCTGATTCTATGCAGCACTGGTGGACACAAGTGACGCTGCGTCTGACTAACTCTCTGTTGACTATGGTGTAGGCTGCCGCTCGGCGTTGTACTTGCCGAGCCAGAGTCTCATCTGCAGGCAACTCCTTGTTGACTAGGAACTTGAGGATGGGCTGCGCCCATGAAGGTGCTGCTATCTCTTCGATTGCCACCACAGCGACTTGGACAAGGGTGGCTGGGCTGGGAGGTGGCGGGTTGGATTCTGCTGCCGCTTGCTGAATTGAGGGAATCTCTGGGCCGACTGGGGCAGCTCCTGGGTCAGGCTCTGAAGTCCCCGGGCCGACTGACGCAGTCCCCGGGCTGACTGGCGCAGTCCCCGGGCCGACTGGCGCAGTCCGCGGCCGACTGGCGCAGTCCCTGGGCCGACTGGCGCAGTCCCCGGGCCAACTGTGGCTTTTTTTGAGGTTGCTTGCTAGGGTCTTGGAGTCGGATCCGACTATCTCTAGGGGAGCCGGCACGAAAATGGAGTCGGATTCTGGTGAAGGCTTGATAGACGGCTTGAGGAGGCGCTGAAGGGCGACGCCAGAAGGTATCGCCTGGCGAGTGGAGCCGACTCGCGCCAATGCATCTGCTTGATCGTTGTCGTTTCTTGGTATGTGGAGGAATTCGCATCCTTCAAAATATCCGCTGAGTTGCTGCACCAAGAAGCGGTAGCTTGCCATGTTTGCGTCCTTGGCGTCCCAGTCGCCGGATGACTGCTGAACCACCAAGTCGGAGTCGCCATAGCACAGGATCCGGCGAATGCCGAGTTCTTTGGCAAGCCGGAGCCCGTGGATGAGCGCTTCATATTCGGCGACGTTGTTGGAGGCGGCGAAGTGGATTTGCAGCACATATTTGAGCTTGTCGCCCTTGGGGGAGGTGAGGACGACGCCGGCTCCGAGGCCGGAGCGCATCTTGGAGCCGTCGAAGTGCAGTCGCCAATGAGTAGAGTCAGGCGCAGGCGGCAAGTATTGAGTCTCGGCCCAGTCGACGAGGAAGTCGGCTAGCGCCTGCAACTTGATGGCGGTGCGAGGTTCGTAGTAGATGGTGTAGGGAGCTAGATCGATAGCCCACTTGGCCACTCGGCCGGAAGCATCTCGACTTCCGATGATCTCGGCGAGTGGAGCGGTGCAAACCACAGTGATTGGATGCTCTTGAAAGTAAGGCTTCAGCTTCTTGGCGGCAAAATGCACGCCGTAGCACATCTTCTGGTAGTGAGGGTAGTTCTGCTTGGAGGTCGACAGTACCTCGCTCAGGTAATATACTGGTCTCTGGACCGGGAGCGCCTTGCCTTCCTCCTTGCGCTCGACTACAATAACTGTGCTGACTACCCGGCTGGTGGCGGTGATGTATAAGAGCATGGGCTCTTTGGGAGTCGGAGCCGCCAACAGAGGGGGAGTCGCCAGCATCTTATTCAGTTGGAGAAATGCCTCATCTGCCTTGTGGTTCCACTCGAAAAAAGTGGTCTTCTTCATCAATTGATACAATGGCAGAGCTTTCTCGCCCAGCCGACTGATGAATCGGCTTATTGAAGCCAAGCAGCCGGTGAACTTTTGCACATCCAACAGTCGGCTGGGTACCTCCATCCTGTCTATGGCCTTGATCTTCACAGGGTTGCACTCTATTCCGCGTTCGGAGACCAGAAAACCAAGGAGCTGGCCGGCTGGGACTTCGAACATGCATTTCTCTGGATTGAGCTTGATCTGGAATCGGCGCAGATTCTCAAAGGTCTCTTTGAGATCTTCTAGCAGCGTCCCCCGCTTCTCTCTCTTTACCACTACATCATCTACATAAACATGGGCGTTCCTGCCGAGTTGCTTGAGGAGGCACTTCTGCATGCAACGCTGAAAGGTGGCGCCGGCGTTCCTCAAGCCAAACCTCATCGTCAGGTAGCAGAAGGCTCCGAACGGCGTGATGAATGCGGTCTTCAGTCTGTCTGCTGGATTCAGCTTGATCTGATGATATCCTGAGTATGCATCCAAGAAGCTCAACAGCTCGCATCCGGCTGTGGAGTCTATCACCTGATCGATCCTTGGCAGGGCAAACGGGTCCTTCGGGCAGGCTTTGTTGAGGCTGGTGTAGTCGATGTACATCCGCCATTGCTTGTTCTTCTTTAGTACCAGTACGGGGTTGGCCAACCATTCCAAAAAAAACACCTCCATGATGAAGCCGGCTGCCAGGAGCCGGGCTATCTCTTCTCCCACTACTCTTCTTTTCTCTTCTGACAGGCGGCGCAAAGGCTGCCTGACGGGCTTCACATCCGGCCTGACATGTAGCTTGTGCTCGGCGAATTCCGTCGGTACACCTGGCATGTCCTTGGGGGACCATGCGAAGATGTCCCGATTCTCACGGAGGAAATCGACGAGCTCGCCTTCCTATTTGCTGTCGAGGCCAGTGCCCATGACAGCGTACCTCTCTGGGTGCTCCGGGTCCAAGGGTATCTTCTTGGTTTCTTTAGCCGGCTTGAATGATCCTTCTACCTCCGACTCCTTGGGGTCGGGCGACATCTCCAGCTGCTTCCCAGCCATCGCCACGACGCGATCTAGGAGCCGCTTCTCGGCTGCGATCACCAAAGACTCGGCCAGCCGACTGCTCTCGGCCGCACAGGCGGATGACTTCTTGTAGTCGCCGGCAACGGTCAGGATCCCCTTGGAAGTCGGCATCTTCATCTTGAGGTAGGCGTAGTGGGGAACCGCCATGAATTTGGCCAGAGCAGGCCGATCGAGCAGCGCGTGGTACGGGCTCTCCAAATCCACCACCTCGAACCAGATTGGCTCTCGGCGGAAGTGATCTTTGTCTCCGAAGAGGACGTCTATCAGGATCTTGCCAATCGGCGAACAGGAGAGGCCGGGTACGATTCCATGGAACACGGTGCGGTTGCTCTGCAGCTGCCTCCGCCTGATTCCGAGCTTCTCCATGGTATCCTTGTACAGGATGTTTATGCTGCTGCCTCCGTCTATCAGGACCCGCGAGAAACGGGCGGCCCGCCTATCCGTGGCCAAGGTTGCTCCAAGAACCAAGGCATAAGAGCCTGGGCTCGGCATCACCTCTGGGTGATCTGCCCGACTCCAGCTGATAGGCTTCTCGGACCAATGCATGAACTCAGGAGCTTCTGCTGCCACTGCGTTGACTTCTTGCTGCTGTTGGCGCCTGCTGCGCCGATCATCCGCCAGACTGGTGAACACTACGTATGCTCCGTGCTCTTCTGGGAACTCGTCTTGGACCGCGCCGACTGGCCGAGCCGCCGGCTGCGGAGGCGGCGGCGGCCCTGCAGGCGGTGGAGGGGCGAGGCCGTCTCCCTTGGCGATCCTGACGAGCCAGTGGCACTTTCTGGTGGTGTGGTTTGACGGCTTCGCGCCGCTGTGAAACTTGCAAGGACCATCCAGAGTCTGCTCATAAGAGAAAACCGGCAACCAATTGGACTTGCCGCCCTTCTGCCGCTTGGCCGGAGGCTGCCCCTCTGGTTGCTGATCTTCTACCGCTGCGACCTGCCGACTGTTGGAAGTCGGCTGTGGGGCTTTGCGCTTGTTGTCGCTCTGTTGCTGCCGTCGGCTGGCGTCTCCAGCCGGCGTTCTGGGAGCCTGGGGAGTCACTTTGCCAGCCGCGTTGACTTGGATCTCCGTCTTCATAGAGGAGTCTGCCGTGGCGTACTTGTCTGCTATGATTAGCAGTTCGTCGAGGGTTTCGGGCTCGTCGCAGAGGAGCTTGTGCTTGAGGAGGGTTCCCTCTCGGCACCCGGCCGTAAAGTACTCAACGGCCTGCACCTTGTGCACGTCCTCGCAGGAGTTTCGGAGCTCGCCCCAGCGCGTGAGATAGTCGCGCGTCGATTCCTCGGGGCCTTGCACGCACAAGGAGAGCTGGCGCGGCTTGGGAGGTCGCTTGTATGTGCTGGTGAAGTTGCGAATGAAGGCTTCAGTGAAGTCGACCTAGCTGTTGATGCTGCGGGGCTTCAGGCTGTTCAGCCATGTTCGGGCCGTGCCCTGGAGCATGAGGGGAACATATTTTACGGCGACCCGCTTGTTGCCGTTGGCGATGCTGACTGCTGTGGAGTAGTCTATCAACCAATCCTCCGGCTTCACGGAGCCGGTGTACTTGGGCGTATCTCGAGGGAGCGTGAACCCTTTGGGGAAGGGCTCGTCTCTGATACGGGGCCCGAAGCAAGGCGGACCCAGCTCATCTTCTTCTTCTAACGCCAGGGATCTGTTGAGTCAGTCGATCCGGTGGCGGGCATCGTTTTCTCCGACTCCCTCTCGGCGGCCAAGGCGACCTCCGAGAGTCGGATGCTCAACAGGCGGCGGAGAGACTCGCCGTTCTCTTCGGGGCGGGGGAGGCAGATAATCTTCTCGCCGCTCCACTGCTCTGGGGCGGCCATCTTGGTCGCGCTCGATGGAGATGCGAGTCCGGCTGTGGCTCGCAGCCGGCTCCTTCTCTTTCCTCCCGCGGACTCCACCAGTCGGCGTCCGGGAGGTCGCGCCTTGATCTCGGCGAGGGGGTAAGTCGTCATTCTGCTGTTGCGGCGCGTCGGCGCGGCCGCCTGTCGCGTTTTGCGCAGCAACCGCGTCGAGGAGCTGCTGGACTCGCTCCGTCATTACACGGCGCTCTTCGCCTTCGAGGTTCCTTAGCTCTTCGGTCACCGCTTGGGCGGCGCGGATGTTCTCCGCAGGGGTGGCGTACACGGGGCGCTTCACTCCGAATAGATCGGCGATGGCCGCGCCGCGCTCTCGGACCACACCGAGACGGCTCGGCCCAGTCGGAGCCGGCGAGCCGCCCACAGCACGGTCCATCTCGCGTTGATATGCTTCGGACAAGCGTCTCATGCTTGCCAACTTCTTGGCGCCTTCAATGATCTGAAGGCGGCGCTCTTCCAGCATCTCTGCGTCCGCGTCCTCTGGGAGGGGCGCGGACAGGTCCTGCAGGGCCGTAGGCAGCGGGTCCTGGGCGTTTTCACCGGAGTGCTCGCCGTGGCCGATGACGAGCACCTCCGTGACGGCACTTCCGTCGCTCTCCTCGTACGGAAGCGGCTCGTCGTAGACCACCACGTTGGTGGGGAAGGTATCAAGCGATACGGCGTCGGAGTCGACCAGCATCGGGTCGGAGGAGCCTACGGACTCCAAGTCTACGGCGGGCTCGCCGGCGACTTGAAGTTGGTCGAGGAGGTCCGCGAGAAGGTTCTCGGGGCCACCCGTGCCTGCGCTCGGCACGGGTTCGTCGGAGAGGCGCACCTCGCCGATGAGTTCGGCGAGGCCGCTCGCTGCGCAGGCGGCTTCGGCGCCGCGCAGTGCGTCGATGCAGACTCCATCTGGCGAGCCGGGCTGGCTGCGCTCGCCAGGGAGGAAGAGGGTTCCCGTCCAGAACAGATCTCCTGACGACGGTGCACCTCGCCCCACGGTGGGCGCCAAATGTCGGGGGTTGGATGCGACATATGCCAACGGGTGGATTATCATGGTGGGGGCGAGTAGAACGTCGCCGGTGCCTGGAAACGGGATGAGGCGAAGACATGCACGCCGGCGAATCTTACCCAGCTTCGGGGCTCTCCGAGGAGATAACACCCCTACTGCTGCTCTGCGGGGTCTCCGCATGATCACTATGGTGCGATAGTACAATGGTGCTCCTCGAGCTGTGTGGAGGCAGGGAGGAGCAAGGCTAGCTCTTTCCCCTCTTGCTATGTGTCTAAACCTATCCAGGGCCGAACCCTTTGCATGGGTGCCCCGGGGGGTTTATATAGGCCTACCCCCCGGGGGTACAATGGTAATCCGACCTGGCGTGGCCCCCAGTCGTCAGTCTCTCTTCCAGCCGTCCTCCCTGCCAGCTTCTGGGTCCCGCCGACTGGCGGGCCCCGCGGACAGGCAGAACACTGTGCAGCGCTCTTGATGACGCAGGCCCGGTCATGGGGTCGTGGGACCAGTGCCGCCGTCTGTCAGGCGATCACTGTCGCCACTCCCCGTCCAATCTGGTTTATGGCTTGTGGGGCCCTGGCCGGGAGGCGGCCGACTCTGGGGAGGCCGACTCCCGTAGGGCCGTCTTCGGACTCTCCGGCCGTCTTCTTCTATCTCACTGACGGGGGGCCCGGCGATCTCTGGGCCGTACGCGCCGCCATCGTGGGCACAGTGTCTCGTGCACTGTGGCTGAGGTTAAGGGAGGCATGGCAACAGTGCCGCGCCTTACCGGAGATCTCCTGGTGACGCGGCTCACTGTAGCCATGCCTTCTTCCCGTGGGTCCGAGCGGACAGCCACGATGGGGCTGTACCCCGCATTGGTCTTCGTGAAAGGTCGCGGGCCGACTCTCACAGTCGGCCCTTTGAGAGGTCGCAAGCCCGGAGTCGGCTTGTTGTAGAGTCGCCGTCTGAGGACTCTGCTTCTTCGAAGGTCGTCAGCCGGGACTCGGCCTTCTCGAAGGTCGCCAGCTGGGACTCGGCCTTCTCGAAGGTCGCCAGCTGGGACTCGGCCTTCTCGAAGGTCGCCGGCTAGGACTCGGCTGAGGGGCGCGACCTGCCCCGATGTCTTGAAATATCCTGGGTCCTGGGTCAGCCTACCCATGGCCCATTACTCCGACAGAAAGATAGGATGACTCGGATCAGAAGACATAAGGTATAAGGAGTAAAAAGAGCCTTACGTTCCCTCCCACAATCAATTCCCATATATAACTAAAGCATTCTAAGCACAACTTCGACCAGTTTGGCTTGGTAATTCTATAGTCAGTCAGGCTCTGATACCAAAGCTGTCAGGACCCCGATCCTAAGTCACACCGATCTAGCATGTAATACATCATATCACTTTGCGGCCTCATGCACGGTATTTCCACGGGTGCCACCTTACCTGGCCCGGGACTGTTTGCGCCTTTTGGCTCACGTATATGATAGTGTCGCTAGCATCCATATGACAGAGAACCCGGGCCGACATGACTAGTCGTGAACCCAAAGTGGCACTAACTTACGGGGACATGCATACATGAATCAACATCGAGCATGTCGGTCAACAGCGTGCGAATCCGGGCTGTAGCACTGGGCTAACAGGACTCCGGTGAACCGGGCTGTAGTAGGCTAAGTAGGACTCCGGATGTCACCACGTGACATTTCCTCGAAGGGACAGACACAGGAACGAAGTGAATCACATGCCGGCCAGTCAAGTGTTCCGGAGCAGTAGTGCTGGGCTAGCAGGACTCCGGTGAACCGGCCTGTAGCGGACTACTATGGCTCATGGAAGCACAAGACTACATTTCCCCATAAGAGAGGCTACCAAGGATAAACAACTAGGTTGTCGGATACCACATATACCAAGCATTTCAATCATACACACAATATGCTCGATATGTGCAAATACAACATGGCATCACAACATAACTCTATGACTCAACTATTATTCAATAGGCTCCGAGGAGCGAGATATTACAAACATGGTCTCATGACCGAACATCCAGAGCATACAAGTGAAAGCACATGCGGAAGCTTAACATGTCTGAGTACAGACATCTACAAATGAAAAAGGCTGAGAAGCCTAAATATCTACCAGATCCCGCCGAGGGCACAAGATCATAGCTGAGGTATCAAGCTAAACGTCGAAGTCCACATAGAACTACTAGCGAGAAGGAAGTCTCTCTACAAAAACATAAAATAGGCAAATGTGAGTACAAATGTATCCAGCAAGACTTACATCAGAACTAACTACATATGCATCATTATCAATAAAGGGGGTGGTGGGGTTTAACTGCAGCAAGCCAGCTTAGACTCGATGGCTATCCTGAACTACGACTGCAAGTAACTCTTTTGAGGTGGCGCACATGAGTCCACATATTCACCATTCAATACACCACTAAGGATCCACTCTTGTCTCCCTACGAGAACGCCATCCATAGCACGCACGCTTATCTTGCGTATTTTAGAGTATCCACTTTCACTTGTCTATGAACTGTTATAGGCAACCCAAAAGTCCTTTACCGTGGACACGACTATTCGAATAGATGGTGTTAACCCTACAGGGGTGTACTTATTCACACACACTCTCGCCACTTACCACCATGTACACGTTGTGTATCTCGACAACCTTCAAGCGGAAGCCTAGCGAGGGAGTCGGCCATGACCTGACTAACCACACAAGTCTCTAGTCCAGGTTTATCGCCTATTTGGGTTCCATCCGCAAGGAGATGGCCCCAAACGATGTGTGCAGGGTCCCCAAGCCCACCTCAACGGATGGATCTACGCTTGGTACACCATGCCACGATGCCTAGTCTGTCCCAAGCCCATCTGTACCGGGTACCACTTGGTAGACTACTAACACAACCTACAAACACCAGAAACTAGTTGCAACTCCTGGACAGAGATCAGGTTGATTAATAAGTCGAGAGGGGCACTTAAGCATTCCAATGCGTGGTAGTAACTGTTCATGGATCACAAACACAGAACTCAGTTCCTGAGGACGGCTGCAATGAGACAACCCACCATGTACTCCTACATGGCCTCTCACCGCTACCTTTACCAAATCATGTTCACACACTTAGCTCTCAACAGTAGGACATGTTCACCACATTCCAATTCATCCCCGATGAATCAGACCTGACTCAACTCTAAGCAGTAGCAGGCATGACAAACAAGCATGAATGAGTAGGCACATCAGGGCTCAAACAACTCCAACTCATGCTAGTGGGTTTCATCTATTTACTGTGGCAATGACAGGTCATGCAGAGGAAAGGGGTTCAACTACCGCAGCATGTAACAGTTGAAACGTTGTTGTCCTAATGCAGTAAAAGAGAGCAGGAGCGAGAGAGTGGGATTGTATCGGAATGAACAAGGGGTTTTTGCTTGCCTGGCACTTCTAAAGATAATATTGTTCTTCATTGGTGTCATCGAACTCATCATCGGAACTACGTCCACTGAGAGGGAACAGACACCGGCAAAGAGAGAAAGCACAATCAATGCAATGCAACAATATGATGCATGATATGACATGGCAAAATGAGTGTGTTGGGCTAATGCAACTACAACCAGATGGGTTTGAGCTATTTTGAACCAAAGATTCAGAGTTCAAACTCATTTGTGATCTTAAATAGTGCTTTATCATGTTTTGCACTAAACAACAAGTAAACTTGTTTAAACATGCATGAAACAAGTACAGATGGATAGATTGGATTTTTTGATCATTTTTCATATATAACACTTTGCATTTGGAGTTACAGATTAATTTCTATGACTTTTAGAAGTTAGCACTATTTTTTGGAATTTCCTGAATAAGAATAAATCTAGAAAATAATTAAC
>OY997264.1:63345921-63680921 GCA_963921465.1 Triticum timopheevii
AAAACACATATGCTTTTTTGGGTTTATTTTTATTCTCTTGTTTGCATTGCAACACATGGCAGTTCATCTTGGCAATGGTGCTCACATTTTATTTGTAATACATATTACCAACATATGTGTATATATGCACTTGTTTATAGTTTATTAGCAAAGATTACCAGTAAAAAAATGACATGTATCCATCTTGTTGTATAGTATACTAGTTGACCCGTTGCGCCAAATGGCGCAGAGACCCAATAAACCCATGTTCGCGATGAAAATAGTTTCCTTTAGTAAGGACAAGCAATGTATATACTCATTGTCATTGTAGTTCGGTAGTAGAAAGTCATATCTTAATCCATATGCACCTTGAAAAAAACATGGTTTAGTTGATTTCGTTGTGGGCAAGCACATATGGTAACAAATTTAATCCCTTTTAATAAAAAGGAATGGTGTCTTGCTGTCTACAATGATATGTACATACATATTTCAATTTGGTAGTACAGACTCATTCAAAACCATGTGCGTTGAAAATATGAGTTTTTTTTCAGACAATCTTTTGTTTGAGCAAGCAAGTACGGTAAGAACTTACATCCCTACGTAAAAACAATAATTTTTTTGCTTAATAAGAATATACGTATACCTAACACTGTGTATAAACCATATAAGTAGCCCTTTAAAAAAAGTGTTTCTTTAAAAAAATGTGTTTGAAAAAAAAGACTGTTTCCGTGCCACTTAGGCGCATGTCTATTCGAAAGTAGTCGTAGGGTATTCAATTTGGCCCACAAAGCATTTTCTTCGGCTGGCCCGCTTGAAGCACAATATGAAGCGCCTGGGCGCCAAATGGCAGGTGTGCCATTTCAAACCAAGAGTAATTGAAAATAAATGATTGGCAATTTCGCAATACCAATGATCCTTTTAGTAATGAAAATTTAAGGTTCAAACTATGCAATAGAGTTTTCAAAATGTGACCATAAATTATCTATACAATTTTCTATGTTAGCTCAAAGTTAAAAAAAAGTCCCATGATATATATGGATGATCTGCAAGATATAAACATGCCTCAACAGTACAAACAGTGGTGTGTTTACTATTACACAACTGAAAATAAAGGGAGTAGAAAATAATTAGACAAACAGCATAAGAAAGCTAGATCTAATGTGTACAACCCAGAAGCTCTCTTGCTCCTCTTAAAAACTTAAAAGCTCCTTTCTTTTCTTTTCTTTTCTCAACAGTACATGTTGGGAGACCAGCTCATGAACAGAAAGCATTCAACCCACCCAGGATGCACAAACTTAATATGGTTCGGCTCATAACATAGCTGAAATTCATTGTTTCGATAGTGCTTTCGCAGATGCAGTACAACCAAATGCTCTGGTTTTTAATGTCCAATTACATAAAAAGGTGTGCAGCCATACCCAGACAGATGAACTCGGTTTAACGGTAGACGAAGATCAAAACTTCTAGCACCGATAGCGATGCAGATAGAGGCATAACATCATGGCTCCGCTTTTGTGGTAGCATAATGGAAAGACCTAGCTAAGATACTATGCAGTCTGCAATGAAAGAACTTCAATATAAACATATGTTCTCAGACTGGTTCTTGCTTTGAAAAGAGAAGCAAGAAAAGGATTATATTCAAACACATGTCATACCTGCAGGCAAACTACACTTGCACAGAGATACCTAGCTAATATATTATGCAGCTGCAATGAAAGAACTTCATTATAAACATATATTCCCAGCCTGGTCCTTGCTTTGGAAAGAGAAGCAAAAAAGAAAAGGATTATGCAATAGACACACCAAACACCAAGGCAATGCAAAATATTCACTGATTTTACTCATATTTTTCGACGACGCATCTAAACTGGCCCTAAACATTATATTATTTAACGATATAATGAAAGGAACTTCTTAAGGCACTCAGTCACAGGTTATGATTCTACCACCTACCATTTTTACACTTTGTAAAATGACCATGCCAGTACTGATTTTATATGAAGCTACAAAGAGATAATAATAATAATAATAATAATAATAATAATAATAATAATAATAATAATAATAATAATAATAATAATAATAATAATAATAATAATAATAATAATAATAGCAACATTGATGAAAACTGAAACCACGATATGTATAAAACTTGGTGTCAAACCTTCCTTCTTACTCGTGGTAGTACCTGACCTCTATTCTAATAAAATCATATTATAACAATTTGAATATAGAGAATTATATGTATACATTACATACATACATATATATGTGTGTGTGTGCGTGTGTGTGTGACCTCTGTTATAATAGAATTATATATATGCTTCACTCAGTGTGCCTACAGTTTTTAGAATGTAAAATTTCCCATGTTTTTAGAAACCATTTAGGATTGCAAGGAACAATTTTGCAAAGAACAACATTGCAAGGAAATCACGAAGAGTTATCGATAAGCTACCTAGCCTGTATGAAAACCATCAGATACCACTTACTAAATTTTGTTACATTTGCATGATCCCGTCTGATGGGAGCTTGGCTGAGCCTAGACCGGCTGAGTTTGAGACCTTTTGTCGCTCTTTGACAGTGGGTGATGAGAGAGGAGTGTCAGCCAGTTCGCTTACATTTTCCTATTGTTCGTTACTTTGCACTTTTCATTACCAAATGATTGCTTGCTAGGGAGAAGGTGGGTGCACTTAGTTAACCAGACCTTACTGTTTTACGTCGTGCACTTGAGGGAGACAACACGCATAGCTTGGGAGCTATTGTGGCTCGTCGCCTGCATCTTAATAAATCCCAGGGTAAAATACATGGTGGGATTTTCGCCACTCGTTTGGCGGCTCACTTTAATATTGAGATACGCCCTCATGATTTCCCACAGACCAAGGTTTACTTAGATCGTGCAGCCATGGTACGTCATCACTTCCTTGCACATGATCGTCCTAACATCGCCATTCCTTACAACCTAGTTTATAGCGTTGAAACTCGTGATATTATTCCATTGCCTACGTCTGCTTTGTTTGATCTTGTTGCCAGGGGTGGATAACAAATTGTGCCTGCAGACATCATAGCCTACTGGAACGCTCACGCTGCTGCAGAGGCTGCGGCGGTGCCTTAACAGTGGGACGCATGGATGCCCGCTCCTCAGGATCCCAACTACTATCCTGGCAACTGATTGATTACCAAGTTAGGCGAAAAGGCTAAGCTTGGGGGAGTACGTGTTTCTCACTGACACTACAATCACATTTCATTCTAATTGTCGGTGTTCACACTTTTTCATTGTATCATCCATGGCTAGATTTTTTTTCTTGCTTTCTTCTTGTATGTTTAAAAAACTTAAGAAAAAACAAAAAATTAGTTGTAGTAGTTTACTTTCTATGCATGCTTAGTAGTAGAATTAAAAATAGAATCCAAAAAGATTAGCTTGTTCTTCTTTTGCTTGTTGGGAGCTTTCCCGTGTAAATAGTTTTCTCGTTTTTGCTTTTCCCTTTTTATTTGCTCGTTCAACAAACCAAAAACTCTAAAAATATTTCAGTGTGTTTCTCTGAATTTCTGTTCTTTTTATTCGAGTCTTACCTAGGAGAAGACCACGATGAAAATGTTGAGTGGCACTCATATGAATAACTGTTGAACTAATAAGAGCCCATTTTACCTTGTCTTCTCCTGTTAAAACAAATGTTTTGCAGATTCCAGCTTAGTCCACGGCACTCTTGCACTATTATTATTCTCATATCATCCAGTCGTGCAAGTGAAAGTCAATAACGATGACATTCGATGAACTGGCCGTGGCAGAGAGAAACTGGTATGAACTCGACTTGTTCTGTTTGTGTAAATATGTTTAACTGAGTATCCATGCTTCAGCCCATTATGATTAAACATGTTTGCAATGACAATTAGAGATTATAGTTTCTCATGCCATGCATAAGTAGCTAGGAGTTGATAATGATTTATCTTGAATATCAACATTGCATTAAAATGAGTGTGATGTAGTATGATGATATGGTATCCTGCTCTGAATGTTTGAGTGGCTTGACTTGGCTGTTCATGCATGTAGCTGAATCAAAACCAACATTGCCTCTATGATATTTATGTTCATGGTGTTCATATCCTACTCATGCTAGTGTCCAATGTTACTTATGCATAATGCATGGTTATGATCGTTGTTGCTCTCTAGCTGGCCGCTTCTCAATCTAATTGCTAGCCTTCGCCTGTACTAAGTGGGAATTCTACTTGTACATCAAAAACCTTGAACCCAAACTTATTCTAGATGAGTCCACCATACCTACCTATATACGGTATTACCCTACCGTCCTAAGTAAATTTGTATGTGCCACCTCTAAAAACTTCTAAAAATTGTCCTTTCTGTGTGCCTGGATTGTTCATGGAACGACAGGAGGTGGTCGGTATCTTTCATGCTAAGCGGGTTATTCTCAGGTCGAGTGTTTATTCACTTGCCATCACACGAGAAAAGGGTGGTAAAAGGGATTCCCAGTCCCAAATAACAAAAAGATTTTATCTCTCAAATAATCAAACAAAAACTCCCAATGGAGTCATAACATTTACTTTACTGCTTGGGAACCGCCACAAGCGTGTTTAGCATGGAAGATATTGATAACTGATTGTCGTGAAGTGAATGAGAAGGGTGCATGTCTCAAAATATCATTTACCTCTATTTTAAAACTTGAGCTCTGGCACCTCTGCAAATCACTGCTTCCCTCTGCGAAGGGACTTTCTATTTACTTTTATGTTGTGTCACCACCTTTTCAAAGAACCGCTAGAAACTGAGAGAGCATAGCTGTCATGACTTATGCATTGTGTGTAGCTAATGTTGGGTGCATCATGACTGGATCTTTTCAACCATCAATTACAATGTTTAGTCGCTGCTTGAACTTTGGAGGTGCTCTGCATTTATGTTTTGCGGTCTCAGAAAGGGCTAGCTAGCGAGATACCACTATTGTCATATTATAACATGGTTGTTTTGATAAAGTGTTGCTGTTTGAGATATCTCATTGTCGCTCGCTAGTTGAATATGTCATTGATATGAGCTAATATAATCTTTAAGTGTTATTGTCGACATGGTTAGTTATAATGCTGGCTAAAAACCTGGGTGCTGCTTAAGCTTATTTATGCAAACAAGAGCAAAAGACACTACTAGGAAAAGGGCTATAGATAGGATTGATTCTAATGGCGCACCGGTGAAGCAGTGCGCCACTACTATATACTAATGGCGCACCTGTTTGTGGTACGCCATTAGTGTGTAAGACACTAATGGCGCACCGTAAACAGAGTGTGCCACTAGTATGAATTACTTTTTTGTTCCATTTTCCCATACATACTAATGGCGCATCTGGTCCGTAATGCGCCATTACTATCTATAACTACTAATGGCGCACCAAGCAGGCAGTGCGCCATTACTGTAAATTTTGTTTTATTCTTTTTTTTGCAAAGCTACTAATGGCGCATCGCCGCACAGTGCGCCATTACTAGTTTAAACTAGTAATGGCGCATCCGGAGGAGACGCGCCATTAGTATATATACTTATTATTTTTACTTTTTTGCAAAACTACTAATGGGCACTTTAAATCGTAGTCTTCATTTCTCGATTGTATTTCATGGTCACTTTTTGATATCATGAATATTTTTAAATTTCATGGGCACTTTTTGAATTCATGAGGACACTTGATCTCGATTCCCCCTCCATCTCGATCGCACCCGCACCCTCCCCCGCTAGCTCCACCCATCGCAACCCTCCCCCGCTCCACCGCCGGAGCACCCGGCCCACCGCACCCGCACTTTTTGAACATATTTTTTAAATTTTTTTTACTATTTTTATAAAAAATATTACTGTTATAATTTAAACAAGTTTGAACATATTTAAACACAAATAAATATAAAAAACACCATTCCCACTCCACCGCCGACCCCCTGCCTGCACCCTCCCCCAATCCACCGCCGCCGCCGACCACCCGCACCCTCCCCCACTCCACCGCCGCCGACGTCCCACCGCACCCTCCCCCGCTCCACCGGCCGCCGCCGCCGACCCTCGGCCCGCACCGTCCCCCACTCCACCGCCGCCGACGACCACCCGCACCCTCTCCCCCGCACCATCCCCGGCCCGCTCCACCGTCACAAATGAATGCAACTAAAATTGCAAAGAAAAAAAAATTGATTATATTTTCAAATAACAAATTCGATTATATTTTCAAATAATAAATTTGATGATATTTTTTCATATTCATAAATATTTTCAAATAACAAATTTGATGATATTTTTTAAAAAATTATTACTATTTTTATAAAAAAATATTACTGTTGTGATTTAAACAAGTTTGAACATATTTAAACAAAATAAATATCAAACAACATTTTAAATGCATAAATACAAAAAATGGGGAGCCTGGGAATCGAACCCAGGACCTCCTGGTGTGTGTGCTGCGTGCTGACTAGTCGGGCTAGTGGGCTTGTTCTAATTTAGTTATAGGTTAGGTTGTATATAACCTGACCAGTCGTACTTATGGCGCACTAGGTTCAGGTGCGACATTAGAAACCTCCCCCCACACCACCTACTCACCTCACTGTGGCCTCAGTCCCCAACCGTACGCCGCCGCCCCCTCCGTCCGCCGCAGCCGCCCACGCGCCCCCGCCGCCTCCCTCTCCCCTTCCTCCACCTCGAGCGCCGCCGCCCCCTCCGTTAGTCGCAGCCGCCCACGCGCCCCCGCCGCCTCCCTCTCCCCTTCCTCCCCCTCAAGCGCCGCCTCCCCCCGAGCCCCACCCCCGCTGCGAGCGCCGCCTCCCTCGCCTCCCTCCCTAACCCTCGGAGCCGCCAGAGACTTGGAGCCTCAGCGCCGCCCCACGTCCACCAGGAGAGGAGGCCCCACGTCCACTAGGAGAGGAGGCCCGCGACCTCCCCGCCTCCCCCAAGCTCGCCGTCTCCGCCCTCCGTCGTCTCCGCTCCGGCCACCACCTCATCGTGGTCAGGTAATCTTCATTGCCCTCCTCCCTCTGCCTCTCTTCTCCTCTCTTCCTCCTCTCCTCCCTCCCGACCATGCCCTCTTCTTCTCTCTTTTGCTAGGTTTAGGTCAAATCCCTCCCGGCCATGTCCATCTTCTTGCTCTGTAGCAAGTGTCCATCTTCCTGTGTAGGCATGGCGATGATTTTGTTTAGAATGGGGCTTAATTTAGGAACCAAAAATTGGTCAGAACTGCTAGGAATTTTCTTTCAACTGCTAGTTATAGAAATGATAGTCACGCAGTTGCAAGTTTTCTGTCAGTTCCTGAACTGCTAGGAATTTTCTTTCTGCTCCTTACGTAGACATAAACTTGGCAAGTTTTAGCAACAAGAATACAAATGATAGTCACGCAATTGCACATGATCTCTACTAGTTATAGAAATTCATTGCTTGTCCTATGTTTTCTGTCAGGGTATTGTTCAGGAAGCTTGCTTGAGTTTGTGTCCTTTAATGTGTAAATCTACAGTTCTAGCCACTGTTTGCAGTTCTAGCCACTCCTTGCTGCTAGTTCCTCAAGGAGTTCTGCTCAAAATTAGCTCAAGAAGTTGCATCTGGGTTTTACAAAGTTGTTTTGGCTTAGAGGATAAGTTGTTGTATATACTGTCATAAAATTTGCTTCATATGCTTGTATCTGGGTGCTAAAATCACTTTTGTTAGAGCTTTATTATTTCAGCAAAACTGATAGATTTAGTTCATTCATATGCTTCCTCTTATATTCTTTGGCAAGAGGCCGAGAGGTGGTAACAGATAGATTTAGTTCGTTGGTACAGATAAATTTGTTAATATTCTTCAGGAAGCTTGCTTGAGCTGTTTATATACTTGCTTGCTTCTAGCTAAAACAGTAGCTTTGTTTACGGTGTTAACTAATTCATGCCACCAAATGGTAGAGACAGAGACCAGGTCTCTTCTAGTTTCCCATGAATTAATAAACCATGCATGGTATCAAGTGAGCCATGCACAGCCATGAAAATAGCTTGATTGCTACTGTTTTAAATAGTTAGTCAAATGAATTGCTTGCTTGCTACTGTTTTTAGCTACTGTTTTTATTCAAAAATTATTGGAGTTTATATCATATATATTGTTGGCATGTATTTCATATGTTCTCTAGCATTAAGGCTACATAGCATGCCATTTTTGTGCCTTGTATTAATTGCTTTCCCTACATGTTTGCAGGTTTAAGTGAAAAAAGAGGAAGAAAGGAGAATCAGGGTAGGGTTTCATGGCTAGAATGATATCTAGAAAAAATGATCCTGGCTTTTTTTATGTAATTCTTTGTGGTATTAAGATGGAAACCTGGGATACTATTTCTGTTAGGAGATGGTGTTATATTAAGATGCATATATTGTTTTTAGGCTAGTGCAGGATGTTGCTTTATTGTGATGCCTCTGAATTACTTGTGATCACATTGAGAAAGACTTGCTAGTTTGTTGGGTTTTGTCTCCGACCATTGTGTCGTGATGAATTTGCAGGTACCCCGAGAGGCCCTTGAGTTTGCCGAAATGTCGATTAACTTCCGTTCCGGCAAATTCGGGCACTCCATATGTCCTATTTTCAGCAAAAGGTCACGCTGAAATTTTCCGTGAATTTTAGCATGACTTTGCTAAAAATAGGACATATGGGGTACTTGTGACTAATGCATGTTTTATGATCTGTTGTAAGGGTACTAATTGGTCTCTTCTGCTGCTTATCAGAGAGGGCGGGAAGCAGCCACCGCCGATCTGCGACACCGCAGTACGAGTTGGATGCTTCCGAGTTCTTCACTATCATACTTGAGGCTTCAGTATCATCCATGACGCTGGTATATAAAACGAGAGATCTCCCCTTCACCCATCTCATTATGATATCTGTTGTTTGCTACATCACTCATTTTCCCAAACTGCAGAGGCTGCCTGAAAGTTTTATGAACATGCTGATGGGTGAAGATCCGCCAAATAATGTGAAGCTGCGACAGGCCGGCAGCGGGTTTCGCAGGCAGTGGGATGTGCAGTTAGCGATCAAGAAGGGCCACATGTACTTGTCTCGTGGGTGGGAGAAGTTCTACCGTGCCTACGACCTGCAGCTGGGGTACTTCCTTGTCTTCAGGTACGACGACGACGCTAACATGCTCATCGTGAAGGTGTACAACAAGACTATGTGTCGCATGCGATACGCTGCCGATGATGATGCCGGTACGTTCTGCCTCTTCTTATTCCTCTACATTTGGCTTTGTCTCACATCGATTGTTAACGGTCATTGTTGCATTTTGGACAGGTAGGAGCAGCAGCAGCGATACTGGCTACAGCCAAAGCAGCAGCGACTATGGCTGTAGCGAAAGCAGCAGCGATTCTGGCTATAGCGAAAGCAGCAGCGATTCTGGCACCAGCATAGACAACAAGAAGGATGATCCAGACTGGAGTGCGGGAGAAGAGGAGCAGAGTGAGGATGAGGAGCTGCATGACGATGGGCATCAGGCTGAGGATGACCTAGCGCTGGTGGTGGCTGACCAAGGGCAAGAGATGGTGGTGGCTGACCATGGGCAAGAGATGGAGGTGGCTGAGGATGACCTAGCGATGGTCGTGCCTGAAGGTGGCCTCGCGATGGTGGTGGTGCCTGACAATGACCACACACCGGTGGTGGCGCCGGCGATCCCACAGCTGGGCGACATGACCACGCCAATTGTGGTAGAATACTACATCCCACTACCTCCACTGCCTCCACCGCCTCGCCGCTCTAGGCGCATCAGAGAGATGAAGGAGAAGAAGGAGAAGAACTACCTACTTTGTCAGGTATGTCAGATCTCCTATAGGTTAGCTATCCAATATGATATATATATATACTTAGTTACCTATGTTATCTCTAATATGCTTAGTTTCCTATAGGTTAGCTTCATTTTACCTAAGTTGGCTCTAATATACTAACTTAGAGCTTATATGCTTAGTTTCCTATAGGTTAGCTCCAAAATAACTTATGTTAGCACAAAATGATCAAGTTTACATAATAAGCTTATAGTCTTTTTCTTAATCTTCTTCTTTTCCAAAATGACATAGGTTAGCTTCATTTTACCTAAGTTGGCTCTAATATACTAACTTAGACCTTATATGCTTAGTTTCCTATAGGTTAGCTCCAAAATAACTTATGTTAGCACAAAATGATCAAGTTTACATAATAAGCTTATAGTCTTCTTCTTATTCTTCTTCTTTTCCAAAACTCTTATTATTATTCTTCTAGTGTTCTTCCTCTTCTAGTATTCTTCTAGTCTTCTTCTTTTTCTTCTTCTAACTTCTTGTTTATCATTTTGCAGATTTGATTTAATTGACGGAAGCTTGCGTGGATGGGGTGCTTCTTTCGGTTTATCAACTGAATTGCTTGAGGACAAGCAAAGGTTTAAGCTTGGGGGAGTTTATACGTCTCCAACGTATCTACTTTTCCTAACGCTTTTCCTCTTGTTTTGGACTCTAATTTGCATGATTTGAATGAAACTAACCCCGGACTGACGCTGTTTTCAACAGAATTACCATAGTGTTGTTTTTGTGCAGAAATAGAAGTTCTTGAAACGGAATGAAACTTTGCGAGGACTTTTTATATCAATAATAAGAATTAATGGAGCCAAGACCCACCAGAGAGGGGCCCCTAGGATTTATTATACCAGATTGATGTTGCTATGACTTTGCCATGCTTAATGCTTGTCACTTTGGGCCCGGTGCCATGATTTCAGATCTGAACCGTTTATGTTATCACCATTATATCTATGTTCTAGATCTGATCTTGCAAGTTATAATCACCTACTACGTGTTATGATCCGATAACCCTGGAGTGACAACAACCGGGCCCACTCTCGGTGATGACCGTAGTTTGAGGAGTTCATGTATTCACTATGTGTTAATGCTTTGTTCCGGCTCTCTATTAAAAGGAGGCCTTAATATCCCTTAGTTTCCAATATGGACCCCGCTGCCACGGGAGGGTAGGACAAAAGATGCCATGCCAGTTCTGTTAATAAAGCATGTATGACTATTTACGGAATACATGCCTACAATATATCGACAACCTAGAGATAGTGCCGTATTGCCCTAGGTTATGACTGTCTCATGATGAATATCATCCAACAAGTCACCGATCCAATGCCTACGAATTTATCCTATATTGTTCTTGCTAAGTTACTACTGCTATCATCACTGTTACACTTGCTACGAAACTATTGATATCACTGTTACCATTACTATTGCTACTGCTACTGCTATCAAAACTATCATATTACTGTGCTACTGATCATCTTGCTGCAGATAATTAATCTCCAGGTGTGGTTGAATTGACAACTGAACTGATAATACCTTCAAATATTCTTTGGCTCCCCTTGTGTCGAATCTATAAATTTGGGTTGAATACTCTACCCTCAAAAACGGTTGTGATCCCCTATACTTCTGGGTTATCAAAGACTGACGTTGATGGTAATGTTACTGTCTACAAAGCTCGACTTGTTGCGAAATGTTTTTGACAAAATCGAGGAGTTGACTACGACGAGACCTTCTCACCCGTAGCGATCCTTAAGTCTGTCTGAATCATGTTAGCAATTGCCGCATTTTATGATTATGAAATCTGGAAAATGGACGTCAAAACTGCATTCATTAATGGATTTCTTAAAGAGTTGTATATGATGCAACCAGAAGGTTTTGTCGATCCTAAAGGTGCTAACAAAGTGTGCAAGCTCCAGCAATCCATTTATTGACGGGTGCAAGCCTCTCGGAATTGGAATATATGCTTTGATACTGAGATCAAAGCATATGGTTTTATACAGACTTTCGGAGAAGCCTGTATTTACAAGAAAGTGAGTGGGAGCTCTGTAGCATTTCTAATATTATATGTGGATGACATATTGTTGATTGGAAATGATATAGAATTTCTGGATAGCATAAAAGGATACTTGAATAAGAATTTTTCAATGAAAGACCTCAGTGAAGCTGCTTATATATTAGGCATTAAGATCTATAGAGATAGATCAAGACACTTAACTAGACTTTCACAAAGCACATACCTTGATAAAGTTTTGAAGAAGTTCAAAATGGATCAGTCAAAGAAAGGGTTCTTGCCTTTGTTACAAGGTGTGAAGTTGAGTCAGACTCAATATCCGACCACTGCAGAAGATAGAGAGAAAATGAAAGCCATTCCCTATGCCTCGGCCATAGGTTCTATCATGTATGCTATGCTGTGTACCAGACCTGATGTGTGCCTTGCTATAAGTATAGCAGGGAGGTACCAAAGTAATCCAGGAGTGGATCACTGGGAAGCGGTCAAGAACATCCTAAAATACCTGAAAAGGACTAAGGATTTGTTTCTCGTTTATGGAGGTGACAAAGAGCTCATCATAAATGGTCACGTTGATGCTAGCTTTGACACTGATCCGGATGACTCTATGTCGCAAACCAGATACGTATTTATATTGAATGGTGGAGCTGCTAGTTGGTAAGCAGAGCATCGTGACAGGATATACGTGTGAAGTGGAGTATGTAGCTGCTTCGGAAGCAACAAATGAAGGAGTCTGGATGAAGGAGTTCATATCCGATCTAGGTGTAATACCTAGTGCATCGGGTCCGATGAAAATCTTTTGTGACAATACTGGAGCAATTGCCTTAGCGAAGGAATTTAGATTTCACAAGAGAACCAAACACATCAGGAGACGCTTCAACTCCATCCGTGATCTAGTCAATGAGGAGACATAGAGATTTGCAAAATACATACGGATCTGAATATTGCAGACCCGTTGACTAAGCCTCTTCCACGACAAAACATGATCAACACCAAGACTCCATGGTTGTTAGAATCATTACAATGTAATCTAGATTACTGACTCTAGTGCAAGTGGGAGACTGAAGGAAATATGCCCTAGAGGCAATAATAAAGTTGTTATTTATATTTCCTTATAACATGATAAATGTTTATTATTCATGCTAGAATTGTATTAACTGGAAACTTGATACATGTGTGAATACATAGACAAAACAGAGTGTCCCTAGTATGCCTCTACTAGACTAGCTCATTAATCAAAGATGGTTAAGTTTCTTGACTATAGACATGTGTTGTCATTTGATGAACGGGATCACATCATTAGGAGAATGATGTGATGGACAATACCCATCCATTAGCTTAGCATAATGATTGTTAAGTTTTATTGCTACTGCTTTCTTCATGACTTATACATATTCCTTTGACTATGAGATTATGCAACTCCCGAATATAGGAGGAACACCTTGTGTGCTATCAAACATCACAACGTAACTGGGTGATTATAAAGGTGCTCTATAGGTGTGTTTGAAGGTGATTGTTGGGTTGGCATAGGTCGAGATTAGGGTTTGTCACTCCGAATGTCGGAGAGGTATCTCTGGGCCCTCTCGGTAATGCACATCATAAGAATCCTTGCAAGCAATGTGACTAATGAGTTAGTTGCGGGATGATGCATTACTGAACGAGTAAAGAGACTTGCCGGTAACGAGATTGAACTAGTTATGAAGATACCGATGATCGAATCTCGAGCAAGTAACATACCGATGACAAAGGGAATGATGTGTGTTGTCATTACGGTTTGACCGATAAAGATCTTCATAGAATATGAAGGAACCAATATGAGCATTCAGGTTCCGCTGTTGGTTATAGATCAGAGATTGGTATCGGTCATGTCTACATAGTTCTCGAACCCGTAGGGTCCGCACGCTTAACGTTCGATGACAATTTGTATTATGAGTTATGTGTTTTTGGTGACTAAAGATTGTTCAGAGTCCCGGATGAGATCACTAACATGATGAGGTGTCTCAAAATGGTTAAGAGGTAAAGATTGATATATTGTATGATAGTATTCGGACACCGGAAAAGTTCCGGATCATTTCAGGTATTTTTCGGAGTACCGGGAGGTTACCGTAACCCCCCGGGGAAGTAATGGGCCAACATGGGCCATAGGGGAGAGGGGTGACAGCCCACAAGGGGTGCCCCCCCATGGGAGTCCTAATTGGACTAGGGGAGGGGGCGGCGCCTGTCGGTGTCAAAACCGGCGGATCTCGGGTAGGGGGTCCCGAACTGTGCGTCTTAGGTCGATGGTAACAAGAGACGGGGGACACGATGTTTACCCAGGTTCGGGCCCTCTCTATGGAGTTAATACCCTACTTCCTGCTTGATTGATCTTGATGAATATGAGTGTTACAAGAGTTGATCTACCACGAGATCGTAATGACTAAACCCCAGAAGTCTAGCCTATATGACTATGGCAATGAGTATATCCTATCTGGACTACCCCGTCCGGTTTATATAGACACCGGGGAGATCTAGGGTTACATAGAGTCGGTTACATAGGAAGGAATCTTCATAGTTGGTCGCCAAGCTTGCCTTCCACACCAAGGAAAGTCCTATCCGGACACGGCTACAGTCTTCGGCCTTCATGTCTTCACAGCCCATCAATCAGGCCCATGGATAATAGGTCGGACGCCTGAGGACCCCTTAGTAGTAGCGAGGGTTAAAAACCCGCGCTGCTGCTATGGCATGTCCCGGGGGGCACGGTAGAGACCGCTTAGTAGTAGCGAGGGTTATAAACCCGCGCTGCTGCTATCAACTTAGTAGTAGCGAGGTTTAAAAACCTGCGCTGCTAGTAAGTAGCAGTAGCGAGGGTTTTTAACCCTCGCTGCTGATAAGATTCTGTGTATAGGCTTTTCCCTAGTAGTGTTATGGGTATGATGATCGAGAAGGCTTAGTTCGTCAAGAGCAGACTAAACGAGGCCTGCAACAATCTGTTGACAGGTTTTGAGGTAAGTTACGTAGGAAAGGAACACTCCATGCTCACAGTAGCCCCTAAGACACTGTCTGGTGTTCGGAAAGAAAGGCTGGACAGAGGATCAACCCTTTGTAGGAGACTGACTTAATATTTATGAATGAGAAAGCGTCGCTGTTGGCCGCGACCTTGCATACTGCCGAAGTCTCTGAACTGAAGCAGAGGTTGGAGTGGGCCGAGAACGAGCTCGGCGAGGTGAGGATTCAGCTCCAGGAGAAGCAAGGTAAGTGGCGACTTGTTGTGTATTCGGGGAGCATAAGCGGTGATTATTGATCGAAGTGTCATAATATGTGCAGGGGCAGTGACCGAGGTCGAGGCCCTGAAAAATGCCCTGGCCGAAGCCGAGGGGAAGGTTGTCCAGCAGCAAGCCACCCGTAATTAAGAAGCTCGAGGCCCGGGTCGGCGAGGTCCAGAAGGAGCTCCAGGACATGGTGAAGAAGTGTGAGGCCTTGGAGCGCGATGCATCGGTCCAAGAGACTGAACTCGCCAAAGCTCATCGGAGCGCGGAGGCCGCACGGAAGGAGGCCCAGGACGCCCTCAATGAGATCCAGGAAGCCAAGAAGATTGCGGTGGGTAAGGCATTTAACATGCAAAGCAAGTATGCGGAGATGAAGTACCTTTTACTAACCCAGTTTCGGAGTTTCCCAGGGGCATTTGTGGATCTACCGCGGAGCGTGTCCGACGCGGCGAAGTTCTCCGAGCCAAAGAAGGGAGCTCCATGGAGAAACTGTTCTCGATGCAGTACGATGTGCCAGAGCATCCAGTGCCCTTTACCGATTCGCTGAAGCAGCTGGTCGAGCTGCACAGGGTGGCCGAACTGGCCATGAAGGATTTAATAATCCGGCCTTGGCCATCCGAGGCGATACCCAGCAGTTATTTTGGCCTCGTGAAGCGGGTGGTGGAGGACTGTCTGCGGCTAGACGTTGTCAAGCGATCAGTCTGCATCGAAGGTGCACGCATGGCCTTCACACGTTGCAAGATGTGGTGGGCGAAGATGGACGCCGTCGAGGTGGCCAGGGGGCCGCCGGAGGGCAAGGATCACCGCACACCCGAACGATATTTTGCAGATGTCCTAGAGGGGTCTCGTCTTGCAGCCGCGTAATGTTCGCAGGACATCGTATTTGAATGAATACATTGGTGTTGTCTTTGCCGTGTATGATGGAAACAAAGCATGTTTGTAATATAATGTTTGTTATGTTTTAATTGTTTCCTCCTGTGCGGCCGTGTTTGTATGGAATCTGAGGGTTGGCTAGTCGGCGGCTTCTGCCCTCACGTAGGTAGTACGGAGGTGTACGGGATGGAATCTAAACAATCTTGATCCAATTATATGGTCCTTGAAGGAGTTGTTGAGCGCAACGAACCAGGCAATCAGACTATGCGGCTTAAACGCCCTCACTTAGACATAGGAGTTTTATACTAAAACATGGGTGCAGCCCCCTGGTATAAGGACCAGAGTGTTGTCAGCCTCTGATCGGGAAATACCGATCCTTCGCATAATGCGGGAAAAATCTCCAACGATTTTCGACCTCTCGAACAGCTGACCGGCTCTCGCCGCATCATGACAGTCAGTTTTTGGCTTTCTCTACTGAGGTGCTCATCCGGGTAAACCAGGGCACAATCGCAGTAGTTCTCCCTTTACTACCCTAGCCGATGTAGCGGAACATAGAGTATCAAGCACAAGAGCCGGGCAACCCAACTATTGACCAAAGACATGATTCAGAGCCAATGCATATAATGCTAAATTTGGGGTGCCGGACTTATCTATAAGAAGTGTTCAGACTTTGTTGCCGTATTATGGGGCGGTGAGGAGCCCCTGGCAAATATGACACGTACCAAAGTGTACGGGTGCCAGAAGGTATGTAATTAATAGGAAGAGGAAAACAGAAAGGGAGCACAGGTGATATCTGGGGCCCTTGAACCTGGGCCATGAATTGTTTCCATTATAATTGGATTAATGTGTTAAAGCGCATCGATACAAATAGTGCGAGAAGCAACCGGCTATTTAACATGCCACCACCGAAGGTGAGCTGCGTGTGAATCCTGGAAACAGGCGGAGTAATTGCTAGATTGACCTCTAGGGCTTCTCCAGTACGTCTTTGCTTCGTGCCCTTCTGGTGTACTTATCCTTGGATAGGACCAGTTGTCATGCCCTCAAGGAGACGTGTGTGAAACCTGAAAAGGAAAGAGGAAATAGTGAAGGTGTATGTGAGTCCGGGATCGGTCTAGCCGAACTGTGGATCATAAGCTAGCTGTGCCTCCGTCAATGCCCATTGAATTTTGAGTGCGTAATTATGTACGCGTGGTACGAATGCCACTACCTCATTGGGACTGTGATGGAGGCCGAATTGCTAATCGAGCTCTTGATGAACCGAGCTGTCCTGTTGCAGTGTGGTCCGGACTCTCTTGGTGGTGTCTAGGGGCTCGGCAGCTGAATTATAGTTTTGCTTGAAAAGGACGCTCTGTACCTCTGCTGCTAGGGCGGCTGTGTGCTCTTCTGTACGGAGGGAGTGTTCCATATTTTCATTGACTGTTATGACGCCGCGTGTACCGGGCATCTTGAGCTTGAGATAAGCATAGTGTGGCACCGCGTTGAATTTAGCAAACGTGGTTCGTCCGAGCAATGCGTGGTAGCCGCTGCCGAAGGGGGTGATATCAAAGGTTAGCTCTTCGCTTCGAAAGTTATCCGGGGAACCGAAGACAACCTCCAGTGTGATTGAGCCCATATAACGGGCCTCTACGCCTGGTATGACTCCTTTAAAGGTAGTCTTTGTGGGTTTGATCCATGAGGGATTAATGCCCATTTTGCGCACTGTATCCTGATAGAGCAGGTTGAGGCTGCTACCCCCATCCAGTAGGACTCATGTCAGGTGAAATCCGTCGATGATTGGGTCGAGGACCAATGCGGCCGAACCACCATGACGGATACTAGTTGGATGATATCGATGATCAAAGGTGATCGGAAATGACGACCATGGATTGAATTTGGGGGCGACTGGCTCTGACGCGTAGACGTCCCTGAGTGCACGCTTGCGCTCCCTTTTGGGAATGTGCGTAGCGTATATCATGTTCACCCTTTTGACTTGAGGGGGAAATTTCTTCTCCCCCCCCCAGTGTTCGTCTGCCGGGGCTCGTTGTCATCGTCCTCAATTTGTGATCCCTTTTCCTTGTTCTCGGCATTTAACGTGCCGGCCTGCTTAAAAACCCAACAATCTCTGTTGGTATGATTGGCTTGTTTGTCTAGGGTGCCATGTATCTAGCACGGACGATCGAGTATGCGGTCCAGGCTGGATGGTCCCTCGTTATTCCTTTTGTAGGGCTTCTTCCGCTAGCTGAACTTGGAACCACTGAATCTGGCTTGAACCTTTGTGTTCATCGGTGTTATCGCCATTGCTTTGGCGTTTGCGTCTATTGCGTCGGAGTTTGCTGGTGCTGTTTTTTGCCTCGGAGGGGCCTATCTCGTTGGCTGTGTTTTTACTATGAGCCAGCCAACTGTCCTCACCCGCGCAAAAGTGGGTCATGAGTGTCGTGACGGATGCTATGGATTTCAATTTTTCTTGGCCGAGGTGGCGGGCGAGCCATTCGTCACAGATGTTGTGTTTCAAGGCCGCTAGAGCTTCGGTATCCGGACAGTCAACAATCTGGTTCTTTTTGGTTAGGAACCTAGTCCAGAATTTTCTGGCTGATTCTCCAGGTTGTTGGACTATATGACTTAAGTCATCGGCGTATGGTGGTCAGACATAGGTGCCTTGGAAGTAGTCAAGAAAAGCTTCTTGCAAGTCCTCCCAGCTGCCGATGGAATTGTCAGGCAGGCTATTTAACCAGTGTCGAGCTGGCCCTTTTAGCTTTAGTGGAAGGTATTTGATGGCGTGGAGATCGTCTCCATGGGCCATATGGATATGGAGAATAAAATCCTCGATCCATACTACGGGATCGGTTGTTCCATCGTATGATTCAATATTGACGGGTTTGAACCATTCGGGGAATTCGTGATCCATTACTTCATCGGTGAAGCAAAGAGGATGCACGGCGCCTCTATATCGGGCCACATCGCGACGTAGCTCTGATGGAGTCCGTCTGCGGCACTCGGCTCGGGCGAGGTTACGTTTATCACGTCCGAATAGGTAGCCGTCATTGTGCCTCAAGGCACGTCCTCTCGATCCGTAGATCCATCTTGTATGCCCCGCTCTACTATCCAGGGTCTGCCGGAGGTCGTACGTGCGACCCTGAATTGTTCCGTCTCTATTTACGGGGTTGTGGGGCAGGCTGCAGCTCGGCCTGAGTTGCCGCTTTATCCCGACCGCGGGGTCGTCGGTCCGCCGCACTGTCTCGACCACGTGGTGGTTGTTCCGCATTACGCGAGGGAGATATGGGATCCGGCGCCTCCTCATCGAACTGAGGTTACAGTCTGCGTTTCGGGTAGCTCTTGGATGGGCACTTGAGGCCGTATTCTTCGGCTGTCAGGACATCAGTCCATCTGTCGACGAGTAGATCTTGTTCAGCTTGAAGCTGCTGCTGTTTATTTTCAGGCTCCTTGCAGTGGCTATGAGGTGAAGCTTAAAGCGCTCCTGCTCCAGAGGATCCTCAGGCACGATGAAGTCTTCGTTGCCGAGGCTCGTCTCTTCCTTGGAGAGTGGACGGTAATTATCGTCCTCTGAGTCTTCTTCTATGGCCTGTTCGTCAGGGCTGACATGCCCTGATTCCCGATTGTTTCGTTCGGCAGTTTGTTCATCGGGTTCTTCTGTGTCTTCGGCACCATCCGAAGTGTTGTTGTCTCCTGTGCCAGTGTTTCTATCCCTGCTGCGGCGGGACTTAGAGCGGCGCCGCTGACGCCGGCTCTTTTGTTGCGTTTTAGGAGGGTCCTCTTTTGCCGGGCCTTCCTTGTCATCGCCGCTATTATTTTTCGGCGCATCTACCATGTAGACGTCATATGAGGAAGTGGTCGTCCATCATCCAGTGAATGGCGGGTTCTGGCCTTGCGCCTTGTCGGCATCGTCGTCCATACCGTCGATATCTTCAGAGCCATAATCAAGGTCGTCGGTTAAGTATTCGATAGTGGCTATGAAGTGGGTGGCGGGTGGGAAGCAAAATTCTCCGTCATCAGCCCCTAGTTTGAATCGGACATAGTTCGGCTATGAGTCCCCCGCCAAGGACAGGTTTTTTAACGAGTTTAACATGTCGCCCAGGGGCGAGTGTTGGAGGATGTCAGCGGCGTCGAATTTGAAAATCGATAACCGATCCAGCTCGGTGTCCGCAGGCGTACGTGGTTTGGGACTTATAGCCGGAGACGAGTCCAGAGTTCCGTTGACGTAAATATTGTAGGGTGTCGAGTTTGTGTGCGGCTCCAATGCCACGGACTCTGTGGCCTCGGATGGCGCGATCTGCTTCGGATTAAAGGCCATTGCAGTAACAGGAACCATCTCCTGGATGTGATTCAATGATAGATTTAAGTCATGTTCATCGGAGCGAGGGGGAGCGATCGCCGTGGTTTCAAATCCGTTGAAGAACAAGTCTCCACAAATATCCGCGATGAAGTTCAAGCTTCCGAATTTGACTTGATGGCCAGGGGCGTAACTATCGATCTGCTCCAGACGGCCAAGCAAGTTGGCCCGCAGTACGAAGCCGTCGAATACGAAGATCTGTCCAAGGAGAAAGGTTCCTCCTTGGACAGGATCACTATCGACAATTGAAGGGGGCATCGAACCTTTCGTCGATGACACAGTGGAACTCTCAATGAAAGCACCAATGTCGGTGTCAAAACCGGTGGATCTCGGGTAGGTGGTCCCGAACTGTGCATCTTAGGTCGTTGGTAACAGGAGACGGGGGACACGATGTTTACCCATGTTCGGGCCTTCTCTATGGAGGTAATACCCTACTTCCTGCTTGATTGATCTTGATGAATATGAGTGTTACAAGAGTTGATCTACCATGAGATCGTAATAGCTAAACCCTAAAAGTCTAGCCTGTATGACTATGGTAATGAGTATATCGTTTTCGGGCTACCCCCTCCGGTTTATATAGACACCGGGGAGATCTAGGGTTACATAGAGTCGGTTACATAGGAAGGAATCTTCATAGTTGGTCGCCAAGCTTGCCTTCCACGCCAAGGAAAGTCCTATCCGGACACGGGTACAGTCTTCGGCCTTCGTGTCTTCATAGCCCATCAATCCGGCCCATGGATAATAGGCCGGACGCATGAGGACTCCTTAGTCCAGGACTCCCTCAGTGCCCCCCTTTCCCTCTCCTACTCCCTCTCCCTTTCCCCTTTCCACTCCGGAAACAAGGAAAGGGGAATCCTACTAGGACTAGGAGTCCTAGTAGGACTCCACCCACTTGGCGCGCCCGCAGACCCTGAAACCGGCGCTATAAAATCCTATTTTCCGAGAAAAAAATCGAGGAGCAAGAACTATCGCCATCCACGAGACGAAGCCGCCGCCACCTCCCGTTCTTCATCGGGAGGCCACATCTGGAGTCTATTTGGGGCTCCGTAGATGGGGATCTTCGTCATTCGTCATCACCAACCCATCTCTATCTCCAATTCCATGATGCTCCCCACCGGGAGTGAGTAATTCCTTCGTAGGCTCGCTGGTCGGTGAGGAGTTGGATGAGATTCATCATGTAATCGAGTTAGTTTTGTTAGGGCTTGATCCCTAGTATCCACTATGTTCTTAGATTGATGTTGCTATGACTTTGCCATGCTTAATGCTTGTCACTTTGGGCCCGGGTGCCATGATTTCAGATCTGGACTGTGTAGGTTATCATCATTATATCCATGTTCTAGATCTGATCTTCCAAGTTATAGTCACCTACTACGTGTTATGATCCGGTAACCCCGGAGTGACAATAACCGGGACTTCTTCTGGTGGTTACCGTAGTTTGAGGAGTTCATGTATTCACTATGTGTTAATGCTTTGTTCCGGTTCTCTATTAAAAGGAGGCCTTAATATCCCTTAGTTTCCAATATGGACCCCGCTGCCACGGGAGGGTAGGACAAAAGATGTCACGCAAGTTCTTTTAATAAAGCACGTATGACTATTTACGGAATACATGCCTATGTTATATCGATGAACTGGAGCTAGTGCCGTATCGCCCTAGGTTATAACTGTCACATAATGAATACCATCCAACAAGTCACTGATTCAATGCCTACGAATTTACCCTATATTTGCTAAGTTACTACTGCTATAATCACTCTTACACTTGCTACAAAACTACTGCTATCACTGTTACTGTTACTGTTGTTGCTGCTACTACTATCAAAACTATCATACTACTATGCTACTGATCACTTTGCTGCAGATAATTAATCTCAAGGTGTGGTAGAATTGACAACTCAGCTGCTAATACCTTCAAATATTCTTTGGCTCCCCTTGTGTCGAATCTATAAATTTGGGTTGAATACTCTACCCTCGAAAACTGTTGCGATCCCCTATACTTGTGGGTTATCAAGACCTTTTTTTGGCGCCGTTGCCAAGGAGCATAGCTATATTTTTTGAGTCACCTGGGATTATTATCATATTATCACTATGAAGAATCTGAAGGACGCTAAGACTAAGATTTTTTCCTCCAAGACGAGGGGAGGTAAGGAACTGCCATCCAGTTCTGCTTTAGATTCACCTTCTGTTATAAGTAAACTTGCAACACCACATGCTATCAATTTTGATATGTCGCAAGTTATTGATGATGCTACTTCTACTATGGATAATGCTTATGATGATGCTAGTACCTTGCTTGATGATAATGTGCCACTTGGCGATTTTCTTGATAAACAAATTGCTAGATTAATACAACATGATATTGTTGAATCTGATGATGAGCTTGAAACTGAATATCTTGAAACACCTACTAGAACTAGCCTTCCTAGATATGAATTGCCTAAGGTACCGGAAGGTTATGTTATGAATGAGGAGACAACTAGAGATATTCTTGCTTGTAAGGATAGAAAAGATCTAGAGAAATTACTATGCAAGTATAAATAAAAATCTCTGAATGCTAGAATGAAGTATGATCCTAAGTTTGCTACTTCACCTATCTTTATTACTGATTAGGATTATGAAATCTCTGTCGACCCAGAGTTAATTACTTTGGTTGAATCTGATCCTTTCTATGGTTATGAAACTGAAACTGTTGTGACACATCTTACTAAGTTGACTGACATAGCCACCCTTTTTGCTCATGATGAGAAAACACGCTACTACTATATTCTCAAATTATTTCCGTTCTCATTAAAGGGTGATGCTAAAGCTTGGTACAATACTCTTGCTCCTGGTTGTGTGCGTAGTCCCCAGGATATGATTTATTACTTCTCTGAAAAATATTTTCCTGCTCATAAGAAACAAGCTGCCTTACAGGAAATATTTAACTTTGTGCAAATTAAAGAAGAGAGTCTCCCACAAGCTTGGGGGAGGCTTTGCCAGTTATTTAATGCTTTGCCTGATCATCCTCTTAAGAAAAATGAAATACTTGATATCTTCTATAATGGACTAACTGATGCTTCTAGGGACTTCCTAGATAGTTGTGCTGGTTGTGTTTTTAGGGAATGGACTATTGGACAAGCTGAAGAATTATTGAATAACATATTGAAAAATTATGATGATTGGACTCTTCCTGAACCTCCACCTAAACCCACTCCGAAGAAGAGGGGTATATTATATCTCAGTCCTGAAGATATGCAAGAGGCAAAGAAATCCATGAAGGAAAAAGGTATTAAGGCTGAGGATGTTAAAAATTTACCTCCTATTAAAGAAATACACACTACAAAAAAAGACACATCCGTGACATTTTGGGCCGAACGAAAAAATTTCAGTCATACATATGACACTTCTATTACGATAATTGTGGAAAAACCTGGTATCATCATAGATGTGGTGGGCTCCTACTTCTATGACAAAAAATCATGACAGAAAATGGGCTTTTCCTCCTGGGCGGGCCGGAGACACATCTGCATGACATTCTTTGGGCCGTCGATGACGGAAAAAACCATGGTAGAAGCAAGGGGGAGGAAAATTTCGGGTAGTTCCCGGTTACGGTGGGAGGTCGGGGGCCAACCGATGCGCGTTTCTCTCATACACGTACGTGCGTGTGTGCGAGGCGTTGGCTCTAACTAAACCCGAGCGAGGCGTTGGGCTCTAACTGAACCCGAGAAATTGCACTGCAGGCTACGCGTTACTGAACCCGAGTGATCGATCGATGGTTGTTAACAGAACCCGATCGAGCTATTCCTTCGCTACTACTAACTGAAGTCGATCGATGGGATGAACAGTGAGCGTTGCGGGGGGGTTTGGATGAACAGTGAGCGGTGGCTTTGCCTCTGGATGAACAGGACCCCGTGGTGTGGTGGAGGGCTGGATGAACAGTAGACGGTGGAGGGGTGCCCGTGGAGGGGTGGATGAACAGGACCCCGTGGTGTGGAGGGCTGGATGAACAGTAGACGGTGGAGGGGTGCCCGCGGAGGGGTGGTTGAACAGGACCCCGTGGTGTCGAGGGCTGGATGAACAGTAGCCGATGGAGGGGTGCCCGTAGAGGGGTGGTTGAACAGGACCCCGTGGTGTGGAGGGCTGGATGAACAGTAGACGGTGGAGGGGTGGTTGAACAGTAGCCGGTGGAGTAGCGCGCGGTGGAGTCTGGATGAATAGGAGCCCGTGGAGGCTGGAGGAGGTCGACGGTGGATATGAACAGTATCCTGTGGAGTCCTGTTTTGCGGTACGCCACACCCCTCCAGATGAACAGGACCCCCGTTTTGACCATAGGAGGTATGTTTCCTCCGTTTTGCGGTACGCCACACCCGTCCTGATCAACAGGACCCCCGTTTCGACCGTAGGAGGTCCGTTTCCTCAGTTTTGAAGTACGCCAGACCCCTCCCGATCAACAGGACCTCGTTCCGAACGTAGGAGGTCCATTTCCTGTATTGTGCGGTACGCCAGGCCTCGTTTCCATCGCCTGTTCCGTCCAAGCCCTCCCGATGAACACGACCACGCATTCCGTTCTGACTCAGCCGGTTGGCTCCCACGCGTTCGTTGCGTCTCGATGAAAACGACGCATTCCGTTGCCTCCCCATGAACACGACGCATTCCGTTTCCTCCCCATGAACACGACGCATTCGTTGCCTCCCCATGAACACGACGACGACGATGTTTCTTCGTTCCGACCCAGCCATGTACACGAGCCCTGGCCGTACGTATGCGCGAGTAGGCGTTCGAGACCCCGCCCGTATGTACACATATGTGGCCGTATTTTCTTTCTTGCACCCTGGCCGCCTCTACTACGACATGTCCGCGCCTCTACATCCACCGGTATATATGTATGTACACATTCGCGACCAGAATGACAACGCTATGTACGCTTCGACCAGGTGGGTCCCGACTGTCAGGCACTTCCTTGCCTGCGAAGATGTAGCTGGTGGGTCCCAGCAGTCAGGGAGCGAAATACGGTGGCCCGTCCGATGGGTCCCCGCTGTCAGGTGGAGGAATAATTATTTTGCACGTAATAAGGAGGCACTTCCTTGCTGCGGTCGTGGACCCAGCTGTCAGCCTCTCCACATACAGTCCACGTCCGATGGAAGCCGTTCCTTGACCACGTTGACCACTCCGCGCCGAGCGCACCAAGGCGGTGGACGACGGAGACACCTAGGAAGGGGACGACGCGGAGCCGGGGAAGACGCGGCAGTGGATGCCCACGCGTAGAGGAGTACGAGGGTTCACTGGTTCACTGTGGTGTGAGGCTGCCGTCGCCGCAGAATAACAGGGGGTGTGTGTGAGTAGAGGGATGGCCTAGCCAGCGGTGGGAGTAGTAGGGGGCGGTGAGGCCTCCGCCGCATCGCAGCCGGCCACGGGAAGCAGGAGCACGAGGCACGACCGGCGCTGGTATGGGCGGCTGTAGCAAGAAGACCAGAGGTTGAAGAAGCACTACGGCCGTTGGATGGACATCGTACGGTCACTGGAGATAGAATCGTGCATATTGACTAAGTTGACAAAGCCCTCCGTCCCCGTCAACTTAGTAGGCCCACAAGTCAGCCTCCCACCAAGGTGGGTCCCAGCTAGCAGGGGGTATTCATTTTTTTGTGCGTAATAAGGAGGCACTTCCGGTGGGTCCGAGCTGACAGCAAGGGGAACATTTTATTCGCGAAATACGGTGGCCCATCGGGTGGGTCCCAGCAGTCAGGGGCAAACGTTTTCTTTGCGATATACTGGTGGGCACCCGGTGGGTCCCTGCTGTCTGGTGAGGAATAATTATTTTCCGCGTAATAAGGAGGCACTTCCTTGCGGCTGCCGTGGACCCAGCTGTCAGCCTCTCCACGTACAGTATTCTTCCGATGGAATTCGGTCGTTGACCACATTGACCATGGTGCGCCGACAGCACAACGGCGGTGGACGATGGCGAGGCCTAGGAAGGGGACGACGCAGAGCCGGGGAAGACGCGGTAGTGGATGCCCACGCGGAGAGGAGTACGAGGGTTCACTGGTTCGGCTGCGCTGCAGTCACCGCAGAATAACAGGGGGTGTGGGTGAGTGGAGTGGAGGGATGGCCTGGCCAGCGGTGGGAGTAGTATGGAGGCGGTGAGGCCTCCACGGCAGCACAGCCGGCCACGGGAGGCAGGAGCAGGAGGCACGACCGGCGCTGGTTTGGGCGGCTGCAGCAAGAAGACCAAAGGTTGAAGAAGCATTACGGTCGTTGGATGGACATCGTACGGTCAGTCGAGCTAGAATCGTGCATATTGACTAAGTTGACAAAGCCCTTCGTCCCCATCAACTTAGTAGGCCCACTATACTGGGTCCCGGCTAGCAGGGGGACTATTCATTTTTTTGTGCATAATAAGGAGGCACTTCCTTGCGTGCGAAGATATAGCTGGTGGGTCCGAGCTGTCAGCGGCGGTAACATTTTTTTCGCGAAATACAGAGGCTGTTTCGGTGGGTCCCAGATGTCAGGTGGAGGAAATCATTATTTTGCGCGTAATAAGGAGGCATTGCCTTGCGTGCGGCCGTGGACCCAGCTGTCAGCCTCTCCACGTACAGTCCACTTCAGATGCATGTCGGTCATTGACCACGCTAACCATGCCACGCCGAGAGCACCAGGGCGGTGGACGGCGGTGAGGCCTAGGAAGGGAACGACACGGAGGCAGGGAAGACTCGGTCGTTGTTTTTGTTTCCCACGCGGAGGGGAGTACGACTGTACGAGGGTTTACTGGTTCATCTGCCGTCGCCGGAGAATAACAACAGGTGTGCGTGAGTAGAGGGATGGCTAGGCCAGCGATGGGAGTACGATGGGGCGGTGAGGCCTGCGCGGCAGCATAGCCGGCCGCGGGGAGGAGGGAGCAGGCAGTCCCACCGGCGCTTGTTTGAGCGGCTGGAGCAGGAAGAGCAGAGATTGAAGAAGCACGACGGCCGCTAGATGGACATCCAACATTATACAGGCCATCTGTGGAAAGCCTCAAATCTGTGGAAAACAACATACAGCCCATCTGCCATTATTTCAAATAATTTACAGCCCATTTGCTAATTCTTACGGGTTTTTTGGAGCCCATATTCTTTATGTTAACATTACAGCCCATATTGTGGCCACGGTTAAAAAATTATACGAAATTTTGCATATGTCGGTGCGGTCTGAACTGTTTTTAATCCCGAAATTTCGAGTCACATTCAGACTGGTTTTAAAAATAAATGTATATCAATATAAAATACAATAAATTGTCCACGCATAAAAATCAATGCAATTTAAAATCTCGAAATGAAAAAAAGATATTGGAAAATAATTGCCGGTTTGATGTGTTTTAAAAATGTACAGCCCATTTCTCATTACTGATAGGCCATTTTCTCGGCCAGCCGAATGAAGCTCTCCTCGTCTTGAAAGATTTGCAGCCCAACAGGCCTGATATAGCGACTTACTTGACAAATCACAAAAAAACTGGGCTAGCCATTTTCAGAAAGAAAAAAAACTACTGGGCTGGTCTAAGGTAAACATAAAAGAAAAGGCTGTCTAGACAGGCCAGAGTGTCCCGCACAGCCCAGTTGACACACTGCTTCCATCTCAAAAACAAATTAGATAAATTCCACTCCAATTATGGCGATTCATAAAAATGCCACTGCAATTTCCAAACTTTGAAAAATGCCACTGCAATTTTGCAAACTTTGAAAAACGCCACTGCAGTTTGCAAACTTTGAAAAACGCCACTCCAAACTTCGAAAAATGCCACTAGAAATGGCATGAAATGGCATTTTTCAAAGTTCGGAAATTGCAGTGGCATTTCTCGGATACACCAGATTTGGAGTGGCATTTATCAACTTAACCCCAAATAAAAATAACTGGGCGAGCTGCTGGGTCCCTGGTGTCAGCCGCTCGTTGTGGAATTCTCTCAATTATTGACTACGTTGACAATGGCATGGGACCCAGATGTCAGAAATCCACTAGGAGGAGCCATTTTTTTATTGGCTTGAAATAAGGAGGCACTTGTTTGCGTACTGCCATGACCTTGGCGGGTCCCTGCTGTCATCCTCTCCACGTACAATCATCTCCTGATTGTGTACGCATCAACTTGCTAGGCCCACAAGTCAGCCTCTAAATCGTGGAGGACAAATACAACCCATTTAAAAAAATAACAGCCCATTCCATACGTTCAAACGGAAAGTTCAACATTCAGAGCAAAGTAACAAGTCTGATCCACATATAGAGTACTGAACTTCCACGTTGACAACCATCATAGCCAAGTTAACTATCTACTCCCACTAACACTCTAGTAGCATACAAGTACTAACTTACTCTTAGCTAACTAGATGATGCCGGCCGCCATCTGTTGTCCATGCTAAACGCCGGCACCGGCGTCCTCCGCCTCGCCTCCGACTTGCCAGAGGTGCGATAGGGCGCGTTGCTCGCGCGCGTTGGCCCTTTCCATGCCAGCGTACGTGGTCCACCAAAGCTTCGGCTTCCAAGCGGGAAACCCACTTGACGAGCTGGAGGTGGGGTAGTGGTAGAGTAGTTTATATTTTCTCTACGTACAGTACCAGTTTGTCGTGCTTCAAAACTGATTGGCACGCCATTAAAAAAATAAAGGTCGATAACTAATGCGGCACCTCGGGCCAACGCGGCCAGATCGCATTTTGCACGAGAAATTACACACCATGTTTCATTGACATGTGGTCCCGTTCCAACATATTAGTGAGACGACGGCGAGTAGTAGGAGTATTTCCGAACGGACGTGTAGGACGGGGCGCCTCTTCATGAACCGTGGCAAACTCACAACCGTCCGCCGACTCTTCGCCTTTCCCTCTTGATTTGGAACTGATGTCGCACGCTCTTCCTCTCCCTCCTCCATTTTCCTTCAGCCCTTCACCCTTTCTTCTCCCATTGTTCGATCGTCTTCTCCATGGAGGGAACATGCCGGAAACGACCCAGTTATTCTTGCCCCGATCTGAAAGATGACGTGGTGGAGCAACTCATTGATTGGTGCGACGTCATCACCTCGGCTAGCATGGCAGGTTCGTTCAAGCCCATTCTCGACTCAACTAATAACATCATTGCAAGGAACCCAAGGGTCCAAGAGCGGTTTGATCTCCCCTACCTTCTTCGCCATGACCCTGCTCGCTGGCAAGCGGACGACGGAGACCTCGTCTTGTGCAAGTTGATGTCGCTTGATAATGATACGTGTGATGTCAATATGCCATCGCTTGAGGGCAAGGCTTGGGCAGGCGCACATGGAGATTAGGTTGTTTATATTGGGTACAACTGTGTGTGGGAACTTGTAAATGTGTACACTTGTCACCGGGTTCCACTTCCAAAAATCTCAGACTGCCCAAAGGTTGAGCACACCGGTATTCTACGCACGTTCAAATACGATCATGGTGACTGTCTTCTACGGAAGATAGCAATTTGTCGAGTTCCCAACCGCTCTTGGAATTACAACGACTATGAAGTTGTTGCTATCTTTGACAAGCTTGTTGCCGTCCTTGATGGTTTCACTCGATGGATATTGCTTAAAAATCAGTTTCTGCACACGGATGAGTACTGTGATGCAATTCAATACGAGGGCCTTGTTTTTGCTGCCACCACTCGTGGCACTGTTTTTGCATGGGATCCTCTTTGTTTTGGTACGTTTGTCTTCCACCGTAATTATAATTGTTTCATCCACAAGCAGGCGGGTTAGCAAGTTTCCCTTTACTAATTAACCTTCTTCTTGTGTTTCCAAGGTCCTGTGAACATCCCACCACCTATACTTGAAGATTTTTATAACCAAGGGGGAGATGACGATGGTGATGATCACGAGCATGAGGACGAGCAGCGCCCATATACTTTGTGGCGCCTCGCAACTAATTGCGATGGATCACTTCTTCTCGTGTGTATACAGTCCACTGATGATGTTACTGCTAAGGAAGCAGGTGTAGTCTCCCATGGTCACACTCTCCGGACCTATTCCAACACCCATTGCATGGTATTCGGGATGGATACTAGTGTGCTAGTGCCAACTCCTTCTCCTTGGTACAGAATTGATAGTCATGGAGAAAACTCGCTCTTCCTTGGACAAAACTATCCGATGATGGTGAAAGGCGATCCAACTGTTGTTGACACATTTATGAGAAGCAACTATGTCTATACCTCGGACATTTGGGTGGTTCCCTACCCTGGTACTGATATAGTAGGCCGATTTAGCCCGCATGATCAGTCCTGCATTGGTCTCCAGATCGACAATGGATGGCCCGTCCCAGAGAATCACTTGTGGTTCAAAGCAAGTGTTTCCAACGCCGAGGAATGGTTGAATTGAAGTTCATTTCATTGCTTGTTATTTGTTGTGTGGTGAAAACTTTAGTATTTATAATGTATTCTCGTTGTCAATGTGGTTTGATGACCTGTTGTATGTAATAAAATGATATGCCTGTGATAAACTTACTAAATTTATGAATGGATTTCGAGTCGCTTCTCTGAGTGAGTGGTGCGACGAGGAAAAAATATTTTCTGAATACATAATTGTACGTGCATTGCAACAGGTTATCGGATGAGGCCAATCAACAATAGTAGTACACTATTTGTACTAGCTTCACATGCTTCGCACGTCGGGCAGGTGTTTTTACTGTAGCCATATGTTAATTTGTTCGTTGTATGTAACCAGCACCTCGAATCCTCGATACTAGTACTATATAGTAGGAGTAAGTAGTAGGAGTAGTAGGGTGGCATGGGCCAGAACAAGCATTCACGTCCAGGAGTACGGCACACGCCACCACCACGACATCATCTGACACCATATTATTTCTTGGAGTCCGTGCTAGAGCAATCTCTTCAACCTCGTCGTTTCTCTAACTTCAGCCATCATTCGGCAGGCGAGGTGGGGGTTTGCCGATAGTCGTTTTCCTTAACTGCGGCCCACTTGTAAGGCCAACTCCAACGCACGACCCCAAACGGACCTCCGTTTTGCACGAACTCCAACGATAATTTTGACTAGAAAAGCAAGACCAAAGAAAACAAGAACCACAAGAATACATTTTACTACTCCTGTAAGTTGGATTAGTGCCTTCTCGATGCATTCATTGTTGATCTACGGAGGCTCGATCTTGTGTGCTTCTTGCTTCTTCGAGTGTAAAGAAGTAGACGTTGCTTCCTTGCATCTTGTCTCATGTCTAGCCTCTATTCTAGTAGGAGTATCAACAAGTACACTAATCTCATCTCTAGCCTCTGTGCTAGCTAAAAGTGATAGAACATCTACTAAATTGCGCTCTATCAATATATGGATGTATTCTTCTTCCCAATATAAAAACTTGCATCCATTCTACTCCCTCCGTTGCACAATACATGCCTTCTATTTGTCAAAATATATATGTATCTAGACATGTTTTAGTATATAGGTACATCCATTTTTGGACAAATGGAAGTCAAGTATTTTGGAATGGAGGGAGTACACAATAAAAATTTTAAGTTAGCACAACTAGTCTAATCCGAGAGCACAACCGAAGTTTTGGTCGGGTTCTTCCTCCTTTTGCCGACACGTGGGACATCCAGCATCCAGGTCGTGTCATGAAAGAAAATAGAGTGGTAGTTTTTTTGAAGGCACGAGATGTGCATCTTGGGTCAAACTGTAAGTAGAATCTTACTACTCTTGAGTAACTCCAAAAGCGGCCACCGAAGATCTTTATTGGGTTTGTTTTTCATCACCAGCACGTCGAGGTGAAAGATGTGTAGGTTCAGTGGGTCCTCTTGCATTTTCACTGACATGTGGGGCCGCATGTGAGCAAACAGACGATGGGATCCGCGCGTCCGCTGGCTGGCTGAGAAGAGAGATAGAGGAGGGCTGAGCACGGACTACAGGAAATTTGTTCTACGTACCTCGATATAGGCTCGATATAGTGGGGTGGCATGTGCCATAACTAGCATTCACGTCTAGCAGTACGGCACACGCCACCCACATGAGTCCTATCCGAACCAATTTTCTTGGAGTCTGTGCTACAACCATCTCTTATCCCTCTTGTTTTCTCAGCCATCACGCGGTGGGCGGGGTGGGGGTTTGCCGATAGTCGGTTTGCTCAACTGCGGTCCCACTTGTAAGTGAAAATGCAACACCGCACGCATTCCCGCATGAGCGGCGTGCCGGACCAACCGTGTGGGGGTGCGACGCGAACACGGCAGGCTTTTCCTTTTGAACTCGTAACTTGTAAAATTTGGTTCTGCTCCATGGCGCGACCGATAGATAGAAAATAACGATTTTGCCTAGAGTAATGAGAAGTTTGGATCTGGCGCAGTTCATGCATGGAGTACGTATGAAAACTATGAAGTTGATGCGAAAGGTAAGATAATTATTGTAGTATCATATACTACTACATGGATTTGACGGAAAGATAAAAATACATACAGATCCATCAACGTTCAACGACATCCTCACGCCCTAGTGCGCTGGGACACCAACCGACGTGTGAGGAGCAGCGGCGTTGGCAGCGAGCTCAACGTGCTTCTGAACAGTGTCGTCTAAGGTTGCCTTGCGCTCCAAGAAGGCCACCATCCTATCGTCCTCCTCTTGCATGTAGTAGTCCTTGTGGACGATTTGCGCGTAGACGTGGGTGATTATGTCAATGGTGTCTTGCTGATCCAGGCGCTGCGCGGCGAGCGCGACCTCGAGGTGGACATTCTCTGGCGCGACGGCGGGCAGTCGCAGGGCCACCAGTGCGTCGAAGAGGTTGTTACCATAGTGGCCGTTGAGGGTGGTGGGCATCGCAGAGCCTGGGCGCGTCGACTGGAGGCTTACGTCAAAGTCGTCCGCAAGCTTCTTGACGACGGTGAACTTGTCGAGGAAACCGACGAGGACCTCATCGAACAAGGAGATGAAGCTGTCGTCCAAGCGGCCCCTCGCCCTGGCGGCCTCAAGCAATACTACCTGTCGGGCCGCAGGCCGGCGTCGTGGACCATTTGGCACAGTGCTCGCGCTCATTGCCTCCATGGGTCTAGCGTAGCTTCTAGTCAACTGATCTTGCGATTCGAGTGATCACTCAGCCCTTGGTTAGCATGCGTAGGTGCATAGGATTTCATACTAATCCTTGGCCCTCTACTGCACCTGCCTTTGGCTGTATGATAGGTGGGCCAGCCACCCCCTAGGGCCACGTGTCATTCACCGAAAGGCAGTTGCCGTAAGTCAATGAAGCTGCGTCCCCCTCCATGCCGGTGCAGTATAGTCATCTCACCGGACCTCTAGTTGGGGCCAAACGAGAGAAGTTTGATGTTTACTAGTTTATTGGTCCCCTTTGCATTTTGCACCAAGTTTTGACCTTTGATTTAACTAATAAAATGTTAATGCATGTAAACAAAAAATGTTGTGTAAGTCACCTTACGAAAACCAAATAATCCCAAAATACTTAGGCACGGTGCATTAGCTCCCTCCTTGTTTCTTATTTCATGACATATCAACCAATGAGAGATGTGGGCCATGCATGCTTTCAATGACTTGAGACTACCAAACATGACATGCAGTGTTTAGTTCATTGCATCTAATCCTATTAGTACTCTAGTTAGCAAAAAAAAAATTAAGTTCTCTCGCCGATAGGAATAAAACACCATGTATTTATTTACAGAGGGAGTAGTAGATTTTTGGTGACATGCATTACTAGATATTGCTAGTCAAATACTAAAATCCAGATGGACGTGGTAGTAATCCTAAATCCAGATGGTGGTGCTACTAGTACTAGTAGTAGTACTACCAATGTAGTAGTAGGAGTACTTGCACTGTACTACCCGTTGGTCAAATTATTACGTGTTGCTCCTCATAGTGAAGTGACAAGACCCTGCGCCGGAGATGACACCTGAGCATAGACGCCGTGTTCGGCATACCATAGTCAGCCTCACCGTCTGCAGTCACTATCATCATGGCTGTAGAGCTAGCCTGCTTACAACTAGCCCTGTTTGACATAATTTCCCGTGCGTAGATGCCCGTGCATTGCATGGAACACCAAGATTGGGGGTGGACGGCTCTGGCAGCGGCCATCGCGCTAGATTTTTCCACGGCCTTCTACTCCTAGATGTGGTGGGGAGGAGATGAGGCTGATTGTGAGATACAAGGAGTTATTTGTAAATAGGGAACAAGTGCGGGCATCTTTTTGCAAAAATGGAGAAGCTTGGTTTGTATGCATCAGATCTAGATCGGACGGCCATTGGTGTAAGATGGGAGGCACAACATCATCACCAACTCAGGACCTATTTGATTCGCAAGAATTTGAAAACGCAGGAATAGGACACGGTAATATTACAAGTATCAAACTGATATTACAAATGTTAGGAGTAATGCTGCACCTACGAAGAGGGAATTACTAGGAAGTTTACGTAAGAAATTTTGTTACTTTAGGTGGATGCAGCATTATCGTACAAACTAAAATCCACCGCCCTGACAAGTCATTAATGGGCAAATAAGTTTTCGAGTCTCTGGCCACTTGATGTTTCAAAAACAAACTCAGCTTCTGCGGAGACTTTGTCATTTAGGCTTAGACGCTTGCGGTGATCAGCACACCATTCATTGTTGCGCTAGAGAACGCCATACCTCATTACCTCGAGCACACTTGCCTTCAGAACAAAGAACCTGGCCAATTTAATCTCAGATGTGCTGCCTCGGTAGTCGATCAAATCAATTTCTGTAAGATGGAGATCAAGGCATTCGATGAGATTGTTATAGTGCAGCACATTTTTCACTTTCGGGCCTTTTTTATCTGCAAAATAAGAGAACATATTAGAGCATCTGGCTGCATAAGATTGCCGTGTCATCAAGAGGTTCCAATATCATTAGCTCATACGATAGGGTTGGCTGGCTAGTGATATTATTTCACTCACTCTCTCTCTCTCTCTCTCTCTCTCTGTCTCTCTCTCTCTCTCTCTCTTTATTTCTGTTTACTCTCATTTAACTAGGAGCACGTGAAGAGCTTGGGCATTTGTTGCCTTCCACTATGTGGCCGATGCCATATTTCCCAAAAGTATGCCACATAACACGCATCGATGTAAAATCAAAAGGATTTTGGCACTGCTCTCGCGATGTGAGAGAGTTGGCACCGTTGTGCACACAGACCCACATGTATAAACAAATCAATCAAACCAACTACACCAGCCTCTCACTCTCCCAAACAAGTGTTTTTTTATTGCCTCAGTCCTCTCTCTCTCTCCCACGTAGTGTTTTTCATTGCGTGAGTTAATTTGGCACCAGAGCAAAGTAGGTGATCCAGATTGGGACACTAGGTCAGCAATGGAGGGGCATCGATGCCAAATGCATCACAAGTGAATTTGGCACATGTTTTGGCCTACATAGCCCACTTTTGGAATACTACCTCGTATTTAGTATAAAATTTTGACCATAGATTTACCTAAGAAAATGCCAATGCATGTCACTAAAAATTACACCATTTGAAATTATGTTCAAATACGAATCCAACGATATAGTTCTTAGTGAAATGCATTAACATTTTGTCAGTACGAAGCGTGAGTACGTGCACGGTGCACCTATTCTCTTCTTGTATACGTACACCAGCTACGTGGGGTTGTGTGAGAGAGATACAAACCCAGAGAGATATAGTGTGTGGGTTCTTGAGAGTTTTTTTTGGTCGGGGGGTCAATCAAAAAATTTAACATATGCAATGCGTGTGAAATAGAGTCCTGGATATAACATATATATAGAGGGGGCGATCCACGAGAAGAGAGTGGAGGTATCATCGGCTTGAGGTGTCCATAGAATCGAAGAGAGGGATGATGTGTGTGTGTGTGCGCGCGCTCGATCGATAAAGAGTACCATCGAATTTGTGTGTGCCCACGTCAAAGATATAGAGTGGTTGGCCTACTGGAACGTGAGATGGGACATGTGCAGTTTGTCTCTGTGGCATGGATACCTACCTGCAGTGCTCGACTATCGGTGTGTGGTGGGGGAGGAGGGAGGCCCGATTAACTATAGAGGTACAATGGCTGGTATATGTGTGGAGGAGGAGAGAGGCCTACCTCATGTATTAAGGAGATCGATCTGCCTCATGTATTAAGGGAGATCGATCGGCATCCATGCATATGTGCAGGAGATGAATAAGGTTGGGAGAGAGACAGAGCTAGAGTGTTGGAGGGGGGTGGTAGTGGAGTTGCTTCTAACAAATGGTGGGATAGGCTTGCTAGACAAACGGAGGGCACGCCCGCAATATCAATAAGAGAGGAGATGGCTGCTTGTTGTCTTTGCACGTGCGTGTGAGAGACGGGTCAGGAGGCATGCACGAATGATGAGGGGGACGATGTGGCTGTGGTAAGAAGACGCAACTACATAGGAAGATCAATTGCCCTTTGTAAGAGAAAGGAGAGACATAACTTGTGAGGTACGTCGATTGATGGGGGGTAGTTAAAGTCGATCTAGGTATATGTTGGGAGATCGATCGGTATACATGCATGTGTGTGTTAGAAGCAAATGAGGCATGAGGAGAAGGATAGAAAGAGAGGGATGCATGTAGGAGGTGGTACGAGAGGCATACTATATCGAGGGGGAGGAGTGTGCGATTACGAGAACGATGAAAAGAGTGGTGGGAGTGAGGCATGGACGGTGACAAGAGAAGAGGGGAAGCTTGTGTTTGTGCTAGGCACACCTGGCTAGAGAGGCATATCGATCGATGTGTGTCGTAAAGAAGGAGTTCGAGGGCCTACACACACCGTGGGTGAACGACCTAAAGTGAAAAGGATGAATTTGCGCGATGGGGCTAGAGAATGATGAGGGAGGGTGAGAGGTATGCGGGCGTGTGCATGCACAAGAGAAAGTTAGCGCTAGCTACAATGATAAGAGGGTTGTGTGGGTGTAAAAGACGAATAGAGATCATATATACTTCATTATAAAAAGCGAATTCGGGTATTTGAAGAATTTATCATAGTGTTTCAAACCGACGGATGTGTGAATATATATAACGGTGATACACATGGTGTGGTTATGAACATGGTATACTGCATTTAATATATTTTATCTCTACTCTTATAAAAAACGGAGTTGTTGATGATGGTGTGCTTGCCATCCTGCATTATAGGCCGTCTGATTTATATCTAGCGGATAGCAAGGAAACTATGATGGTTGAAGTTGGCAACAATCATGATTGTAGATTCTTATTGAAATAGAGAAACGAATTAAAATTTAGTTCGAATTGCAGCGGTAGTATAGACATTTGGAATGCACTAAAATGTTGGTATGAGTAGGTTACATGCATTATACAGCAAGCGAAAAAATTTAATCGGACATAACATGGATTCATACTCCCTCCTTCCATCTATATAGGGCGTAATGAGATTTTTAAGACCGCCTTTAACTATTGACAACATTAATAGTACATGACATGCACAATGTGAAAATTATATCATTGAAAGAACCTTTCACAGACAAATTTAACGGTGTGCTTTGTGTAAGTTGCATGTCATATATCATTGCTCTAATATTTGGTCAAAGTTAGCATCAAAAAACGCATTAGGCCCTATATAGATGGAAGGAGGGAGTAGCTTTGAATAGCATTTGTATAGTAAAACGGGGCAAGACTCTCTCTTTGTGTGGTGTGAATAGTTTTATTTTTTCGTTTTCTTTTTGGTTGAGGGAAGTGAGAATTGATTTGGTACGTACAAGTACAATATTATGACATGTTAAGCTTGTCCCTAAAATTCAACCCGCATCTTGTTATATCCCGAAAATTCAGATATCGTGCTCCCAAAACTGGCGCCTTGACAACCCGCGCCTTGCTATCCCAAAATTACAACGCGCGCGAAAACTCCCGCCAGCTGCCAAATCCCGACACGCGAAATCCCCCTTCTTACCCTGAGCCGAAAGGGCCGCTAGTTCAAATCGGTGGGGGGTACTTTTGTAACACACCCTACATTTTGGACAAGCGCGTTCCTAAGTCATGCTTCACCCCCTCGCATCGCCCCCTTTTCGCCATCCGAAATCCCAGGCCGCCATAACCTCTCCGCTCCAGCCGCGAAACCCCACCCTCCTCCATCCGCCACGTCACCGCTGCCCAGTCGGAGCCTCTTCCCCGACGACGTCGTCCACCGCAATAGCTCGACGTCCCTCGTCCACCTCCTCAGATTAGGATCCGTCGTCCATCTTGCCGTCCCACCGGTTCAGCCGCCCCGTCCTCCACCTCCAAGGAGCTGCTCCGACGATCGCCTCGTCTATCGCGGCTACTCCATCCCCACAGTGCCGCCTTAACCTGCTCCGTCGGAACCGCAGCATCCTCACCGACTCCTCGGACAAAGCCGAGGCCTACTCGGCGCCACCAAAGAGGTTGTACACTCATCGCATCACACCTTCTCCTTAACTTGACCTCCCGGTGCCGACGGTGCTCAATCCTGCACCCCCATGGAGCGGCTACCTTAAAGCCGGTGCCGCGGGCGACATCTCCACGGCGGCTCTCCCCCAGCGTGAGGCCCCTTCGGCGGCGGCGGCCATACCAGCCGGATCTGCTGCTGCTGCTCCGGCTCTCGCTCGATCGCTCGCTCGCCCAGCTGCTGCTCTGCTCCGATTAAGCCACACTTCAGTCGACTGAATTGACTTTTGGGTCAGTCGATTTTCAGGGGTTGGGGGGCTCGCCGGAGTTAAGGAAGAACCACCCGCAGCGGGGACAGGGGCTCTCCGGAGAGGTACCCCACTATCTATCTTAGGGTTCAGGGTGGTGGGGGGTGGGGGGCCTAGAGGGCTGGTCGGGGCGGCGGTGGCGAGTTATTTCGGGGCGTCGAGGCGGCGTTGGGGCTGGCGGTTCGGCCAATGGTGGCTGGCGGCTCAGGGGGTGCAGGTTGAAGATGAACTGCAGGCCCTCCTAAACTACATGTCAAGTGCCTCTCTGCTACCATTGCATTCAGTTTCAACAGTAGCATTCAGATTCCACAGTAAATTTCAATTTCGACAGAAAGTTCAGAGTCAACAGTTTTTACCTCATCTGTTGTAGTCAGGTGGTTTTTGGTGATGTTAATTTTACATCCATTTTACATCATCTATTGGAGATGCTATTAGAATCCCACTTGACATTGACGATGTTTGTCTTGTGCTGCTTTAGCCTTGACGTCTTACGGCTCACCGGTGCTGCTCCAACGACAGAACGATCCATCACAACAGAGCAGTGCCCTGGACGCCGTCTACAGATTGCTCAGATCTTCCTCCACACCTCCGACAGCCACCTCTACCTCAACTGCTTCAGCGACCAACCCAATGATGCTGAGGTCGACATGGCTACGGCAAAGAGGTTGTACACTTGTTGCATCACTTATTATTATACATTCACGTTGATCCATTAGGGCTATTTTGGTTCAACGGAAAAACATCGATCCACTGGTTGTTACCATCACTCTAAATTTCTGCATGCTCTCCTTACATAATCTCACCATATTTTTTTGTATGCATGTCAGATATTGTACACAGTCATGCTGAACATGTAGAGCAAAAGAGAAGAGTTTTGCGCGGCAATACAATGTCATGCAGACATCGCTCCATGGTGGGTTCAATGGCAAACCCTCCCCACCTCTCTCGAGATTGTAATCCAGAGGAAGATATCTGTTCTGAGGCAGATTCGGACGCCGCTGACCACTCCTATTTACCCCCAAGGTGTTTGCTCTACCTTGGCATGATGACGTTAGTCATATCATGCATATGTTGCGTTGCAGTGCCTACTTTTGACATCATATATGTCATCTGCTTAGTTTAGACATGTTCTGTAATGCCACCTATTTAGTTTCTATATCATATATGGGAATTATGCAGTCTCATGTCTTTTAGCCAGCCATAATATATGTGAAATGTGCAATGCCATCCTGTTTAACCAGGCATCATATATTTGAATGATATCTTGCCCATCCTTTTCTTCATTACATTTCCATTTGTCGACAATGTTTGTACATTGAACTACTCTTCCTGTGAATCAGCCACTTGGGTGGGAGATGGAAAAATCTAGAGTGAAAACAAGGCCTTCAGAGCAGACAGTGCTACCTGTCAAAGCAGATCTCTTGTTGGGTCCCGATAGCTCCTCAGAGATGGATTCAGAGACAGATGACCAGTCCTATTCCCCCACTAAGGTATATGCTCTAACTTGGCACGGTTATACTGCTCATATCATGCATACGGTGTCTTGAATTGCATAGTTTAGACAACATATACACAATATTCAACACCATGTTCTTAGTTTAGACATCATATCGAATGCCCTCTGTTTAGCATATAAGTCGTATATGTGAATTAAATGATGCGATCCTGATTACTTAGATAACATGTAGGTGAATTATGTCATGCGATCCTGTTTAGTTATTCATCATATCTTTGAATTATGTTATGCTATGCTATCCAGTTTAGATAGACATCATATATGTGAAATTATGTCATGCTATCCATTTTAGTTATACAATATACATGTCAACTATTTCATGCCCTATTTTTCCACACTATCTATTGCATCTGTCTCTCATACAATGTCTGTACATTCAACTATATGTTTCCTGTTTATCAGCCATTTGAATTGGAGCGGGTGATGCCAGTAACTAGCAGACTAAAAACACGGTCTTCAAATAAAACAGTGCTACCTCTTGGTGGAGATAGCACCCCGGTTGTACATGCACAAGAACCAGCCCTACCACACATAACCCAAACTCTCGCAGATTGTACCCCTACTACGATGCACAGAGAACCAGCTTCACCCAATCTAACCCCAACCCCAGCCGATAGTAACCCAGTTCCTGTTGACACAACACCATCTCCACCACAGAGCTCCCAAACAAGAGCAGTTAGTAAGGCAGCTCCAGTGCCCAAAGGGCCAGTACTATCACGGTGAACCTCAACTCCACTAGTTAGTACGCATATTCCTGTGGAGGAAGCACAACCAGCTAGTCGTAGTTTAGCATCTATCGCATTTGATGTTGTTAAATCATATGTGCGTATCTTCCCATCTTGGAAATATTATACTGAAGATGAAGGAAAATGCCAGTTGCAGGTGTTTGTCCAGGAGTTATGTGTAAGTAATGTTATTCATGGCAATTACTTTGCTTCGTCCCATACATCCTACCTCCATGATGGTTATAATATAGGAAATTTTCCCATTTTTCTCTATGGAGAAGGACCGATTTGGAAACTCAGGATGAGGCAACCTGTGCTAATATCTCTACTATCTTCAAGAATGCTTGGTGGCAGTATCGGAATTACCTAAAGAAGAAAACGTACTTCACCGGCAAAGAAACTCATCAAATTCCTTTACGTTCTCCTAAGACACATTTACTGGACGATGACTGGGAACGCCTTGTTCTGTACTGGTCCCGAACCAAGAATGTGGTAAGGTCTATGAGATCATTTTCTATTTTTAAGTATTATATTCTTGATTCTTACTGTACTTTGTTCATGTAGAACAAGTGCCTAAACCTGAAGAACAACTGTTCTAATTTAACATTCCATTGCTACCATAGGACATAGATATATGTTTGTTTGATGCTTTTATTATGTACTAGTACTTGGCAATAGAAGACTTGGTAGTTTAATCCTGTCCACCTTACTAATGAACTGGTTCACCGAAATGAGTTTCATATACAAGTACATGCTAAACTTGTTATGTGTCTGCTTGTTTCTTCTTTTAGAATGCTGGCAGAATATTGGGGAAGAGTGCCTTATTAAGCAACGGAAGTAACGCGGATAAGGTTCAGGATAGTGACACATCCTGTCTTGGTTTAGTGTTGGAGTTACTGGCCACTACCGCTTGCACAAGCTATTCAAACTCACTGTCTGAATCAGTTCGGCTTCTTGAGTCTCAACTACAAGCTAAAAGACATCGATCAGCTGTGCTGCGACAAGAAGCGGAAGGACTGCAGAAGTCCCTGGAGCATTCAGATGCATACTTTCTGGTGCAACAGCAAGCGTTGGAGGATTTTAGCGCCAAACAGGACAAAGCTAATCAGCTTGCTAAGCTTATTGCCAACATGGTGGATACCCAGGATAACATTTCTTGAGCTCTTCTGAAGTTGTTTAAGTTATGCTCTTGTTTTGCTGCCGCGTTTATTTGCACTGGTGGCCAATTTTGATGCCAGTGTATATGATATGTTGCTTTGTTCCCTATATTTGCACTGGTGGCGAACTTTGATGCCCAGTGGATGTAATATGTGTAATAGCCGTGATAGCCTAGCGTAAGTTGCTTGCTTATTTATTTCCTTGTTGTCTTGTTTATTTGTTTGCTTGTAGTCATTGCAGTTATTTTTCCGCGGTTAACTAGTGGCTGCAATAACCTATTTTTTAAAACCACAATAACCATGGGCTAATATTTACTTTAGTGACACTGGGCCTCCTACGGGCTGTAGAAACAGTGGGCCTTCTACGGGCCGTAGGAACAGTAGGCCTTCTACGGGTCGTATCATCAATGGGCCTTATACGAATGCTGGAAATGAGCCCAAGAATAAATGGGCTCTGAGAAGGCCGAAAGATAACATGGGCTGGAAACGGCCCAATGGAATAACGGGCCGTTAATGGGTATAAAGTGATACACTGTTCATTATGGGCCAGTTTCACCACGGGTCGTTAATGGGTGTAAAGTGATACACTCTTCATTACGGGCCAGTTTCACCGTGGGTCATTAATAGGCCAAGAGTTACATAGGGCCTCATATGGGCCGAAAGATGTCATGGGCCATACATGGTCCAGAGGTGAAAATGGGCTAGAATCATATTGGATGGCCCAAATAACGCTACTGGGCCTAATTCGAATAGGGCGTAACAGGCCTTAGGTTAGCGGGTTGTAAATGGGCTATATGCGAACAGGCCATTAATAGGCTTTCCATGGGCCGGCCCGCCAGCTTTTGACCAAGTCAAACGGGCCGGCCTTTTCACAGGAATGGGCCTCTATTGGGCCGTGCCCGTGTCGATGTATCATAGGTGCCTATCTGACCCACTGACGAGCTGACACGTGTTTCGTCCGGCCAATAAGAATTTTACACATGGAAATTTCCCATTGGTCGGGGCTGTTAACGGGTTATCGGATCCAAAACCCGACCCGATAGCTTAACGGCGTTCCGTTACGGTGGATGCCACGTGTCGGTCACCCTTGAAGAAAGCACTTATTTGACGCACGATTTATCGTCATGGAACTGGACACTTCCGTGATGATAATTTTGGTAATGTCATGGAACACTTCTACGACAGCACAGGTATGACTATCTTGATTCTGTCATAAATTTGTCATGGATGTACATGCATGACAAAAAAAGCGACCTACTGTGACAAACACGTATCATCACGGAAGTGTATTTTTCTTGTAGTGACATGGGCTTGATACACCACCACGACCCAAGGTGGTAGAGGTAAATTCTTTAATGAAGTTTAATGATAATGATAATCCTCATAATATGCATCCTAGCCAATGTCTTTATGAGTTTGAGAATTACATTAGGAAACAAGATCACTTCAATGCAAATGTTATGAAACAATTGAAATACAATTCTGATATGATTGCTCGCTTGAGTGACTTGTTATTTAGAATCTCAAATGATGTTAGAGGTGTAGGAAAGCATGCTTATATGGTTCAAACCCAATTAGAACAAGTTGCTAAATCTCAAAGAGAGTTGCTTGATGAAATGAATCATAATATAAATGACTTTGTTGTTAGAGTTGCAACTAGGGGAGGTAAAATGACCCAGGAACCACTTTATCCTGAAGGTCATCCAAAAATAATTGAACAAGACTCTCAAAGCACTACAGGAAACAGGTAATTTGCCGTCTGTGGATCACAGACGGCAAAGACCTAATTACAGACGGCAAAGACTTTGCCGTCAGGAAGTAGACGGCAAAGTCAGACGGCAAAGATAAATCAGCAAAGAATACTTTGCCGTCTGCTGTTTGTCGGGATGACGGCAAAGAGTTTGCCGTCTGTCAATATGGTTTGCCGTCAGCAGACTAGCCAGACGGCAAAATATGCCAACAGACGGAGCGGTCGCGTTGACGGACGGCGTCAAGTACTTTGTTGTCAGTTACGCTATGTCTTTGTTGTCTTCCTTGTATGCCCATACGGCAAAGAAAATATTTTTATTAAAAAAACCAACACTACAAGTGCAGAGGTCATAGATGGCCGAAGGCATATGAAAAATCTTTCACAGCAATGACGAATGAACGGATTTTTACAAGACAGAAGTATTCTATTTACATACTATATCCATCATCACAGTATTTAGACAATATAATGTTATCCATTTATAAGAAGGAAGAACAAACCAAACAACACAAAAACGATTACAAAACAGACGAACTGGCCCTTGCCAGCGTCTAGATCCGAGCACGGGCGTCGAGCTAGAGGAGGCGAATGGTGGTCTTCCGGCGGAGTTGACCATGGCGCCATGGAGCCCCTGGATTGGAGAAGTACAGGGCACAGTTAAACCAATATCAGATCAAGGGTAACTTCTGTTTAAGACGAACTTCTCGCGCCCAGGATGCCTACCAGATCTCGTCGCCCGCCGCCTCAAACCTGATCCAGGTGCCACGAGGAAGGAGAGCAGTCCCTGGGCTTCTTCTTCACGCCCGTATCATCGCTCATCATCTCTGGGATGGCCGCCGGCCATGGCACCCTCCGCATGCCAGAGGACCTGCCGTGTTGAAGGGCGGCGGCGGTTGACGAGCACGGGAGAAGGCTCCCGCGCCGGCGAGGCGGGCTCCACCAGCGGTGGTTGAGGAGCAAGGGAAGAGGAGAAGGCGCCAGGTCGCGGGCGGGGAGGACGAGGAATATCCCACGTTGGCCTCTAGCTCAGGCGACGGAGAGGCGGGGTCGAGCGGCGGCGGTTGACTAGCTGGGGAGGGGGAGGAGATCCCGCGACGGCCTCTGCTCAGGTGACGGTGAGGCGGGTCGACCGGCGGCGATTCATGAGCAGGGGACCGGGCGAAGTGTGTGCAGCAGAGAAGGGATCGAGGGAGAGATGGGTTCGGGCATGGGAGAGAGATTGTGGTGGGGCTTGGGGATAAGAGAGAGAGGGAGTGGTGGGATGGGTGGGTGGGGCGTGCGTTGTGAGAAACAAATGCGGGTGGGGGCACCCCAGATCGTGTCACCTCATCGATCCGTGCGATCGATCCGTGTGCTGTGCTTCTTCTTTGCCGTCTGTGATTTTTTTACAGACGGTAAAAAGAGCTCTTTGCCGTCTGTAAAAAAGTATCCCAGACGGCAAATAATCTTTGTCGTCTGTGTTTTTTTACAAACAGCAAAGTATGGATTTGCTGTCAGTTGTTCTTTGCTGTCAGCCGCTGTTGGCAAAGTTTGTCTTTGTCGTCTGGCCCGACGAAATGCTGACGGCAAAGAACAGTACTGACGGGAAATCTCCAGTTTCCTTTAGTGAAGAGCTAATGCTAATGTATCTAGTCCTTCTAGAAAGAAAAAGAAGAAGAAAAATGATAGGACTTTGCATGCCTCTAGTGAACTTGAAATAGACAAACCTCCTAATAATGATAATGAAACTTCTATCTTTGATGCTGAAACTCAACCTCGTGATGAGCATCCACCTAGTGATAATGAAAAAGATAATGTGAATGTTCATGAAGATGATCAACCAAGTAATGAAAAAGAACCAGATAATGATGTTGAGATAGAACCAGCTATTGATCTTGATAACCCACAAACCAAGAATAAAAGATATGACAAGAAAGTCTTTGTTGATAGAAAACACGGTAAGGAAAGAGAACCTTGGGTTCAGAAACCTATGCCTTTTCCACCCAAGTCAACTAAAAAGAAAGATGATGAAGAATTTGAACACTTTGCTGAGATGTTGAGGCCAGTCTTTTTGCGTACTCGCTTGACTGATATCCTGAAAATGCCTCCTTATGCAAAGTATATGAAAGAAATAATCACTAATAAAATAAAAATATCGGAAGTTGAAATCTCCACCATGCTTGCTAATTATACTTTTAAGGATGGAGTACCTAAAAAACTTGGAGATACGGGAATACCAACTATACCTTGCTCCATCAAAAAGAATTATGTGAAAACAGCTTTGTGTGATTTAGGAGCTGGTGTTAGTGTTATGCCTTTCTCTTTATATAAAAGACTTGACTTGAATAAACTCACACCTGCTGAAATATCTTTGCAAATGGCTAACAAATCAACAGCCATACCTATCAGTATTTGTGAGGATGTGCCCGTTGTTGTTGCTAATGTTACTATTTTGACTGACTTTGTTATACTTGAGATGCCCGAGGACGACAACATGTCGATTATCCTTGGCAAACCCTTTCTAAATACTGCAGGGGCTGTTATTGATTGCAATAAAAGCAAGGTCACTTCTCATATCAATGGTAATGAGCATACGTTGCACTTTCCGAAGAAACAATTCCAAGTGAATGGCATTAATGTTATTGAAATATCTCCGACACTCACTATTGGAAATTTTCATCTAACTTTGCCTACCGTCAAAAAGAAATATGAAATACTTATTGTTGGGGTAATGCAAATCCCCGTTGAGGTAACTTTGTGATTTAAGAAAGTTCTTCGGTTTCATGCTAATCGAAAGTGGTTGTTAATAAGACTTGATCAACCTTATTAACGATCATTTTTCAGAGCTATGAGGTTGATGAATTTAGTATGCACTACCTTCTGTCCCTACTTTTTGTTTTATGTTTTTATTAGTTAAATAAAATAAAATGCCATGTTTTGCCTGTTTCTAAATTTCCCGTGCAATAAAATGACCCAAAAATAAAGTGCTCAGAATGCTCTAAAAATTTAATACGATTTTTTTCTGAATATTTATGAACCTCTGGTGCAAATAACATCCGAGGGAGGTGCACCAGGTGGGCACAACCCACCAGGGTGCGCTAGGACCCCCAGGCGCGCCCTGGTGGGTTGTGGTTCCCAGGTGGGCCCCCTCACTTATCTCTTTAGTCCACATCATCACTTAACTCAAGAAAAATATCTCCATTGCTCTCTCTCCCGTGTTCTTGAGCTCAAACCCGCGGATTTCGATCTCTTTGTTCGAAGCTTCATTTCCGAAATTGTTTCGGGGATTGTTGCTTGGTATGTGACTCCACCGTTTGTCCAATTAGTTTTTGTTTTTGTGCTTTATACTTTGAATAATTAGCTACTCTTGGTGCTGCTGTAGATGTGCTTGCATGTTGAATTCTTAGTGTTCTAAGTAGCTTGAATAATTGCTATGGCCACTACGTATCCCTATGAGTAGCTGCTATCAATTCTATAAAGTTTTGTTGACAAATTTTTGCCACCCCAAAAAAATTTATTTTTAGGAAACTGTACGCAGACATGATGAACCTATTTGGAAGGAGTTCTTTGAGGAGAAGATCCTCGGGGGCATCTGCTAGTGACAGTTCTGCTCGCCGGTCTTATGTTGAACCAAGTGAAAGCTCCACGCGAGATGCTGCTACTAAACATGCTTATGGCCCTACGATGAATATATGGTGCATGTGGGCATCAAGGAGGAATTTGAGCAATATGTTCACAATGCCGGTCTTGGTCCCTACCTTTCAGATAAGTGTGAACAATGCCAACTTCTCACTAAATCATTTGTCAAAGGATTTAAATATTTTCCACGTGAGTCTAGGGTGTCGTTTATGCTTTATGATAATCCATTCACTAATCCACTGGAGAATTTTTCTTACCATTGCAAACTTCCATTTTGGGGTTCACTTGATGAGCCACCAAAGGCTGAGTTCGAGTCTTTCTTGACTAGCCTTTGTTACGGTGAAAATAGGGGAGTGAGACAAGGAAGAATAAAGAGCATTCACTTTCCCGCAATTCAGTATTTTGCATTATTTAACGGGAAATGCATAGTAGGCAAGCGGGACTGTAGCATACTTTGTGCGCCAGACTTGAGCCTCATTCACACTGCACTCACTGGTGAAAAGAATTATAACCTTGGAGCGATTGTTGCACGTAGAGTTCAGCATAACGCTAACAGTAGTTGGTTCTATGGTGGAACCTATGCCACACGTTTATCATGAGTGGGTGTTTCACCTTTGCCCTTTGATCCTATCCTACCCATGCAGTATTTAGATTTTGACACCCTAAAAGAGCATAAGATTCTCAAAGGAAAAGTTGATAACTTCACTTATAATTGAATGTTTAACCAAACATTTGTTGTGCACACATATTTGCGTACGCCTGCTCTTTTTGATTATCACAGCAAGGGGAGATATTTTGTTCTTGAGAGCGAGGCCCGAGCTCATAACGCAGCAGTGGTGGCAGCATGGCAGGCCGAGGCATCCGCACCAAGAGCCTCCGTGAGCTACCACGCCGACTACTACCCTCCAGGCTACTAATCAATCACCAACTTAGGCCAAAAGCCTAAGCCTGGAGGAGTACGTGTTTCTCACCGACATTACATTTATATTTACATATCATTCTGTTTGTCGGTGTTCACACTTTTTCATTGTATTATCCATGTTTAAATTTGTTTTCTTGCTTTCTTCTTGTGTGTTTGAAAAACTTTAGAAAAACCAAAAAAATTAGTTGTAGTAGTTTACTTCCTATGCATGCTTAGTAGTACTACTTAAAAGGAAACCCAAAAAGATTTTCTTGTTCTTCTTTTGCTTGTTGGGAGCTTTCCCGTGTAAATAGTATTTCTCATTTTTGCTTTTCCCCTTTATTCGCTTGTTCAAGAAAACCAAAAACTCCAAAAATATTTCAGTATGTTTCTCTGAATTTCTTTTATTTTTATTCGAGTTGTACCGAGGAGAAGACCACGATGAAAATGTTGAGTGGCTATCATATGAATAACTGTTGAACTAATAAAGAGCCCATTTTACCTTGTCCCCTCCTTTTGAATAAAATGTTCGCAGATTCCAGCTTAGTCCACGGGACTCTTGCATTATTATTATTTTCTTATCGTTCGGTCGTGCAAGTGAAAGGCAATAATGACGACATTCGATGAACTAGCCATGGCAGAGAGAAACTGGTATGAACTCAACTTGTTCTGTTTGTGTAGATATGCTTAACCTAGTATCCATGATTCAGGCCATTATGATTAAACATGTTTGCAATGACAATTAAAGATTATAGTTTCTCATGCCATGCATAAGTAGCTGGGAGTTGATAATGATTTATCTTGGATATCAACATAACGTTAAGATGATTGTCCTCTGAATGTTCGAGTGGCTTGACTTGGCACATGTTCATGCATGTAGTTGAACCAAAACCAACATAGCCTCTATGATATTTATATTCATGGTGTTCATATCCTACTCATGCCAGTGTCCAATATTACTTATGCATAATGCATGGTTATGATCATTGTTGCTCTCTAGCTGGCCGCTTCTCAATCTAATTGCTAGCCTTCGCCTGTACTAAGTGGGAACTCTGCTTGTAAATCAAAAACCTTGAACCCAAAGTTATTCCAGATGAGTCCACCATACCTACCTATATACGGTATTACCCTACCATCCTAAGTAAATTTGCATGTCCCACCTCTAAAAAAACTTCTAAAAATTATCCTTTTTGTGTGCCTGGATCGTTCATGGAATGACAAGAGGTGGTCGATATCTTCCATGCTAAGCAGGTTATTCTCAGGTCGAGTGTTTATTCACTGCCATCGCACGAGAAAAGGGCGGTAATAGAGATGCCCAGTCCCCAAACTGCAAACATGAAAAAGAGTTCATCTCTGAAATAATCAAACAAAAACTCTCAATGGAGTGAAAACCTTTAATTTTATCGCTTGGGAACCGCCACTAGCGTGCTTAGCATGAAAGATGTTGATAACTGATGGTCTTGAAGTAAATGAGAACGGTGCATGTCTCAAAATAATCACTTATCTCTGTTTTAAAATTTTGAGCTCTGGCACCTCTGCAAATCACTGCTTCCCTCTGCGAAGGGACTATCTATTTACTTTTATGTTGTGTCACCACCTTCTCAAACAAGCGCTAGAAATTGAGAGAGCACAGTTGTCATGATTTATGCATTGTGTGTAGCTAATGTTGGGTGCATCATAACTGGATCTTTTCTACCATGAATTACAATGTCTAGTCGCTGCTTGAACTTGGAGGTGCTCTGCATTTTATGTTTTGCGGTCTCAGAAAGGGCTAGCGAGATACCATTATTGTCATGTTATATCATGGTTGTTTTGACAACATGTTGTTGTTTGAGATATCTTATTATTGCTCGCTAGCTGATTATGTCATTGATATGAGTCATTATAATCTCTAAGAGTTATTGTCGACATGGCTAGTTATAATGCTGCTTGAAAACTTGGATGCAGTTTAAGCCTATTTATGCAAACAAGAGCAAAAGAGTTCGTAAAAGTTTTTCTTTCTCACTTTCATCTTATCAACTGAATTGCTTGAGGACAAGGAAAGGTTTAAGCTTGGGGGAGTTGATACGTCTCCAATGTATCTACTTTTTCTCACGCTTTTGCTCTTGTTTTGTACTCTAATTTGTATGATTTGAATGAAACTAACCCCGGACTAATGTTGTTTTTAGTTTTTGTGCAGAAATAAAAGTTCTCGGAATGGAACGAAACTTTGTGAAGAATTTTTATATAACATATAAGAATTTCTGGAGCCAAGACCTACCAGAGAGAGGCCCCTGGGTGGCCATAGAGGTTGGCGGCAGTTGCTCACGGGCGAAGGCGGGGCGGCCAGAGAGGTTGGCGGCAGTAGGTCGCGGGCGCTCGAATGTCCAGCGCACGGGAGCGGGCGCACGAAATAAGCGGCGCGCGATACCGTTTTTCTCTGCGCACTAAACCCATTATACCACGCGCGCGTTTTTTTACGCATCTGTTGGATCTCCCATGCCGGTTGCGCGTGAAAAAAGGACGTTTTTCCAGCGCGCATGTCGAAGATGCTCTTAGGGGCACGCGAAGAAACTAATAAGCATACCAAATTGAATCTGATCATGTTTGGAGCAACAGATTTTAGAAAGAAGACTAGGCAGACCAAATTTCTTTTTTTAGGAGCCTCCGCAGGGGTTACTTTGGGTGGGCTGGGAGCCCGCCACTTGAGCGCGCCAAGTGGCGCTTGTCGTTATGAGGTCCCAAAGAAGCGCTCGTCAACTAGTTGCTTCCGGAGTACTCTCTTTTAGGAGCCTCCGCAGGGGTTACATTGGGTGGGCTGGGAGCCCGCCACTTGACGCGCTCTCAGCCGCCGCCATGTGACGCGCTCTGGACGCTCCCTCTGAAATTTTTTAATATATTTTTAACCTATATTCGGCTTTTACATAAAAAATTGGGTTTTCCGGCTTTTCGGTTTCCACTAGTTTTTCTTAGGTACTGAAAAGAATAAAAAATATGCGCCAAAACACGTTGTTTCTCCTTCTGCGAGAGACACAAATTTACTTCGCGTGGAGGCGTCTATTAGCTTTCGAGAGCACATACGCTTTTTTTCCTTTCACAAAAGGCACAGTGTTAGTTCGCATGGAGACACAGACTTACTTCCACTAGTCGTGCCTCTCGGAAAGGAAAAAACGTGTTTGCTTTTTCTTTTTCCTTCCACGAGAGGCAAAAGATTACTTCACATGGAGGCATGTATTTGCTTCTGACAGGGGCACAGTCGTGCCTCTCGGGAAAAAATCCGTTTTTTCCTTCCGTGTCGTGCCTCTCAGAAAGGAAAAAATGCATCCTTTTGTTTTCTTCCGTCAGAGGTGCATATTTACTTCTTGTGGAGGCACAGATTTGCTTCCGCGTGAGGCACGGTCGTTCCTCTTGGAAAGGAAAAAAAAACGTGTTTTTTTCTTTTCGCGAGAGGCACAGATTTACCTCTTGTGCAGGCACTGATTTGCTTCCGTGAGAGGCACGGTTGTGGCCCTCGAGAAAGGAAAATATGTATTTTTTACTTCCGGGAGAGGCATAGATTTGTTTCTCGTGGAAGCATGAATTTGCTACCACGGGAGGCACCATCGGAAAGGGAAAAAACGCGCTCCCGGTTCCATGTTTTCGTCCGTGTTTTTCGTGAACAACAGTTCACCGAGACCTAGCAACATGAGATCTAATCTTAAAGGTCTCGACGCGAGGTATGCAACTGTGAAAACGGTTCAAGATTTGGACGCACAGTTTGATAGCTAAAACATTTTGAATAAATAAATTTTTGAAAAAAGAGAAAACTCAAAGGATGCGATAAGTATCGTAACCTGGGCAGGAGGGAGTGACCATCAAAAGAGTACTATTTCGCTCGAATAGAGGGCAAATCCTATTGAGCGTTCAATAGCTGATGATTCGCACAGGCGCGCGAGCAATCGTACCCTCTATGGGCCGCCCCATTTGATGTTATAATATCACACAGTGTGAGCCAACTTGTTTTTTCTGAATGTTTTCAGGAAATTTCTAGAAGTGGTTCCTGAACTCATTTTTTCTTTACTACTTTTCTGATTTCTTTATAATTTTACTTTCATTTTCATTTTCATTTCCTTTATTTCATTTTTAAAATTTTCTGTTTTATATTTTGAAAATGTTCAAAAATAGTTCCAAAATTGAAAATTGTTCACTTTTTCAAAAAAAAATTGGGATTCGAGAAAATAACCATGTTTTCAAAATTTTGTCCAGAGTTTCAAAAAATGTTTAAGATTGAAAAACATGTTCGCAAATGTTATAAACTGGTTGGTATTCCAAAAATTGTTCTGGAATTATTCTGAATTTCAAAAATTATTCCTACTTTTCAAAAATTGTTCGTGTTTTTATAAAATTGCTCAAAATTTTAAAAATGTTTGTGTTATCTAAAACATTTGTACAATGTCAAAAGTTGTTCATAATTTCGAAATATGTTCATGGATTTAAAAAATTGTTCATGTTTTTGCCAAAAATGTTTGGAATTGCATTTTATTTTTGCTATTCAAGAAGTGTTCAGAAGATTTTCAATCAAAATATTCAGATATGTTGCCACAGTTATAGTTCTTAAAGTTTCATGCTTCCTATCACTCAGTAACGCTTATTGTTGCAACCATATTGTTTTTGGGGACTTTTAAATCGCATCGTTTGCGCTATAGTACCACTCGCTACGGTGCCTTCAAATAGAGTAATTCATAAACTTGGAGTGATTTGTAAACTTGAAGAAATTCTTTCAAACAAATTCCTACAGATTCGAGACACCATCATTATGGTACATTTCCACTCTCCGGTCTCTCAATTTATTTGGTTAGCAATTATGTCCATGACTGAATTGTGTGATATTCCTTCTTGAATTGGTGGAATTTCAACCCGGGATAGGAAGCACAAGTACCATGAAGAGAAGCGTCAAGATTTTGAGCTTGAATGTGCGTTTCAGAGTTCGCAATGAGGTCAAGATGGTGCCCAACTTTCTAAGATGCTTCCCCAACGCAGAGAGACTACACATTTTAGTATTTGTCACCAATTCATATTTTGCTGCCTTTTGTATGGATTTTTTCTTGCTTCTTGTTGACGGTTGTGATAGCCTGGTAACTCGTTATATGAAGTATGATTGATTGATTGCGTACTTCAAGTACATGAGTTAGTATATTTATGTCGTCTAACAAATTTTGGGCCTGGGGCATTTAAAAATAAATATAATCATTTATACTAAACTTTGATATTTGTTTATAATAATTTTCATTAAATTACAAGCATGGCTTCAATGCTTTATTAAACTTTGATGTTAATTCATAATTATTGTTCTCAAATTTAAAAAGTATATTGTAATAAAAGTTACATTTTTCATCTTAGAATATATATAACCTAAATCACATGTCTTTCTGAATGATTCGGTGTCTCTGCATTCATATAATGTAAATGTAGTGTGTGTATTCTAAAATATCTTTGTATAGATCTCTAAAGTGTATGGTACAAAAATCATGTGGCTAGTGATATCTATGATTAGAAATACACAAAGAAAATTGTAGTTTGCAAAAGATTTTTAAGAGGAGCTCGGTACAATTGGCACACTACTTTATAATTCTTTTGGTCAAATATGTCTGACATATCGCGGGAGACGTGGTCGGTCGAAAGCACGTGGAACTAGTTGAGGCATGTTGTCGATGAGGAAGATGAACAGAAGGAGCAACATGATGAGCTTGGTGTTGGCCATAGGGACCCACACTCGACTCTAGAAGGAAACCAGGAAGAGTAGCTCAAAGCTAAGGCAAGTGGTAGAATCTCAAAGCTCGAAGATTTGTCGCTCATGTGGTCACTCATGAATGGTACTAGAGGGTGGCGCGCGCTTCGCTGCGCCATACTTCAGTCAATCGTGAATTAAGCGCTTCTTTTTACACGGACTATTGCAATGGGTTGCTTTGTTGTGCGTTTCACATAAATGAAAATCTGAGTTTGACTGATTTTTAGTTACATAGACGTTTTTTTTGTGACTTCGCTTTTATTCTTGAACCGAGAGACTATACAGTGCTAAAACTAGTAGACCTTTGATGAATATAACTATGATTAAAAAATCAAAATAGCACCATGATATCAACAAGGTCTGTTTATAGCATTCCCAAACATTCCCATCATCACCAGAGTTCATAACAAGTACACATACACTTCACCGACTTGGTTAAATTTGTAGCTTTCATAAGCATTCCCAATGTTCATCGCCGAGAGCTCATAACCAAATACAGATACGGAAAAAAATCAATATTCCTTGACATTGTTTAGACGCAAATACAAATACACTTGAGCTACACCTTCATACCTTCCCATTTGATCTATCCATTCTATTCAAGACATGTTGCTACGACATCTTAGAGGAGGCAGAGGCTGGTGATGACAAAGGTCATGGCATGATATCCTAGTTTGTAAAGATAAGCACATTAGTTTAGTGATGGTAGAGACAGCAAAACACCTTTCTGAAATGCTATGGTTTCCAAATCACAGAACAATAGATCATTTTGCAATATAGAAAGGAATCAAGGCTTAATTTCTTTGGCTTCATTGATGCTAATAACCACATTACTGGTGTATAAGTGATTATGAGAAATGAATAGTCAGCCGAAGCTCTTACAAGCACTTATAGCTATCAATAGTCCAAAAATTGTCTGACTGGCAACAGAAACAAAAGTACCACATAATCAAATTAGCAAGTTGGCAGCTGTACTAATCAAAAAGTGGAATCTATCTCGAAAAATAAAGGTATTAATTGAATATTTTCTTAAATGCAGTCAGCGGTATAGAGCTAGAGACTATTTTCTGATAACTTAGTTGCATTTGAATGGAATAAACTTTGGGCAAAACTACGACTGTATAATTTAGATAAACATGACTAACTATTTCTGCTAAATTCCAAGAGGCATTATAAGTGAAGCAAATATTCAAGGCATAATTAACACTCCTCCCTGCGATATATACTCAAAAGCGAGTCCAAGAATTGATGCATCAAAATTTACTCATGTGTTATAACTATCTGCAAATGGTTATACTCAGAAGTTCAGAGTAAAGCTTATATTGCCTTGATATCGTCACCAATACTTTATTTTCAAGGCAAGGATAAATTAAGATTGCTAATATAACTACTCTTGTACTTCAATTAAAACTGTGTCTCAATCTATTAGAACTAATTATCACTATTCATTAGGAAATACTCCCTCTGTATCAAAATAGGTTGTATCAAAAAAACGTCTTAGCAGTATGTAGCCTTTCCTTTGCAATTTAATGCACAGAACAATTTTCCTTGCCTTAGGTGGATTAAATGTACTGATCATCTAAAACTGTAGTTGAAGCAAATAAATAATCTGTGTATAGAAGGAAAAAAATCAACCAGATACTCTGAAAGAAGTGGTAAATGACATTAATCACCGATTCTGGATAAATAAATTGATGATTTCTCTGCTAACAAAGGTGGCATACACAAGGCATGTATAATTGCAGGCCAGCACATTGTGAACAAAGTAATTTCTGATAGGCAATAGTTATAAACATCATCCAAGGAAATTACCTGACGATTAATTGCTCGCACACCACGCTGGCGGCCCAGTAATGAAATTCAAACATAGCAAAGGGAGAAAATCTTATGTGCAGAGAATGGCAGCGGCTCTCCTTGGCTCCTGTTGAGTGCCGAGGAGGAGAGGTGCCTACGGCGCAAAAGTAATTATCTAGTAAAATAGAAGAACTCCATGTCAATTCTAGGTGCAGAGCATTTATCTAGCAGTGACATTGTCTCTTGTCTAGTATATATTATCTTTCACAATCATGCTTTAGAAATACACCTTATCATTTAAATACTAAATGAGAACTGCTCCTTTTTGTAATGCATAGAAGTTGGAAGAACGTTACTAAAAGGATAATACATGAGAAGCTGGTTCCAGGTAAATAAGCCACAACATGATACTTATGACAATATGGTTGCAAGAAACTATCAACGTCATGAACTCTAGCTTATTCCACACAACTAACATAACCAATATACCGTAGTTGTGCTCCATGTCTGATTATTAATTGTCATGGCTGGTCCATAATTGTCTCTTGCAGACCATACTTAATAAATATGAGGACTGCAGATTTCAACATAAAAAAAACAATATCGACCTCTCAATAAAAAAGAGAAAAAGTGGTTAATTAATCTATCAAAAAATTAGGATGAACAAACCACATTTGCAGAACATACTGGGATTAATGATTGAGATGTGTCATTGGTATATACACTACACATTGCTTGAGGAATACTAACAACAAAAAGGACAATTTCGGAAACATTTTTTCCTAGGATTGTGACGCTAACAGTTAAGTGCATCCTTGTATTTTTGGCGCAACAACTTACATATTTTTACAGTGCATATATTGAGAAACACTAAGATCATGTTTTAGCTCTAACGTATTACCAAGCACTGAAAAAAATAGCGCGCTATAGCGTCGCTAATAGCACGCTATAGCGTATTGAGAATTGCCTCGCTAAATATATCGGTGTATAATGTCTCGCTAATAGCACGCTATAGCGCGATATAGCACGCTAATACCAGGTGATTGAACGAACTTCTCAACAAAAAATCTGTTGGAATTGAAGGATTGGAACGTTAGCAATTCACCAAATCCCTGAAGTGCATTGCCCAAAATCAGAAATAAGGAGGAAGCAGAGCAATAGGGAATGATCTGAACTGGACAGACAAAGTGAACTTTTGCATAAGTATATGTTGGCTCGATATACTAATAGAGCACTTCAGGCCGATCCCGCCTTCAGAGTTTGATGACAGTCCAGCTCCAGCGGCTTGCATGGCATGTGTATGAAGACATGGTGTGTATTTCCAAGCGTGCTAATTAAACTGACATTGCAATGCAGACTCGTACTCTCCTTCGTTTGCTGCATCACCGAGTAGAATTAGCAGCGGCAAGGTGTGCCCAAGAGCGAACCACAATATACTTTTTAGAATTTAAATCAACCCCAAAGTGAGCGGTATCCAGTTTTGAATCAAGCTGAGAGGGAGGAGGGTGGGATAGGATGCGGACCGTGGCCGGGTTGAGGAAGACAATCAAGCCTTGGAGGTGACAGACATCCCCGTCTAGCACCAACTAACCATGGCGCATGCCATGGCGAGGGCCTTATTGGCCTCCTGTGATTCCCCGTGTCGCCTCTTTCAGGCCCAATGTGTCACCATTTGATAGATGAGAAGATTGCAGACAATTTATCAAACACCTAGTAGACACATACAAAATGATAACATGTCCAATCAAAATCTCTAACGAATATAGTATGGCGCCAGGGAAGAGAAGATTGAAGGCTCACCAGGCCAGCCTGTCGACCGGCGGTCCGGAGCAAGAAGCATGTGCAACACGCGAAGATATGGGAGATGCTGCGACAGATTACAGACAGAATGACGACATGCCACCAGCCAACCTAAAGCCGGCGCCTCCTCCCAAAGGCGAATTTGTTTTTGCCGCTTGTTACTTTGGACTTTAATAATTTGCCACTCCTTACATTATATTTGATGAATTGCCACAACTGATTTTGCACTTTGATCTTTTGTCTTTTTTCCTAAAAAACAATCATTTCAACTACAATTGATAATACATGCCTAAAACCAGTGACCAATTGCCATTTCCCATTTGTACAGGTTTGACTGAAGAAACGATCAGGTCACCTGAGATTTCCCAAATTCCCAAGTTGCCTCATCAACCTAGGTACCTCCCTGCCGGATAGGCACTCTCTACTCCTCGCAGGTGCAGCCGTATTGTTACCAGCCGTAGGCCCTTCCCTTGCTGCTTCTTGCTAGTGCACCCCATCGCGACACCTTGTTGCTGCCCGTGGCAATGCATCTCAATTTTGTGATATGCATCATGAACAATCAATCGAGCATCATCATGGCTAAACACCAGCAGTAAGCAAACAGCAGCAAGCACGGGAAGGGGCCAGCAGTATCTTCTTAGGCCGGCCACTTCAGCTCATGCAGCGCACAAGCAGCACGCAACAGCGATGGCACACGAGTCCGAGCGGTAGCAGCGCACGGTTGCGCACGGAGGCAAACAACAACGACTGTCTCCGGCGCGCGGTGGCTGGCGGCAGCGCTTGACCACGAAGAGAAGGGGCGGCTCGTTCGTAAAATTAACCCTAGGTGGTCGGGGGAGAGGGAGATAGAGGACTCACCGTGGTCGCCGGGAAGTGGCCGCTGCCGTCGACGACCACCGGGAGCGCCGGGAGGTGGCCGCCACTGTCGAGGACTACCGGAGGCTGCGCCGTCAAGGACCACTAGGGCGCCGCTGTCGACCACCGAAGCCCTCACCACCTCCTCCAAATAGATTTCCCTCAGCCAGCACCTGGTGGACTGACGCTGACCATCCTCTTCCCACGCGGCGTGAGGATTTTGACCAGACGGCAACGTCGGTTGCGTACAGTGGCCTGAACCAAGCTGAACCGGGCCGTGTAAACAGAAAAATCGGATCAATAGCGTGAAAAGAAGCAAAACTTAACATGCAATCTCGCTGAGCGCTCCAATTCCTGGGAGCTTAGTAACTTTACTGATACCCATCCAGAGGAGGCCTGATCGACTATTCTTTGTGGGACAAGGATAAAATATTATGCTATCGACCAATATAAGGGCGCTTTAGTCAAGCCTAGTTACTACCTAGAGCTCACCGGGTCGATGTTTATAGTGACATATTGTTGACACCAGATTTTGGCATGGTCAAGAATCCGGGTTCGTATGCACAAGTTAGAGGCAACACTTCGCGGGCCGGCCCTGAGTGAGAAAGTATTTGGCTTTTGCCAGCTGAATGAAAACCTTGCCGGGGTAAAAACCTTGCCGGTGTGAAGGCTTGCCGGCGTGGAAAGCTTGCCGGCGGAGAAAGCTCGCCGGTGTGGCTTGCCGGTGTGAAACCTTGCCGAGGGAGGAACCTTGCCGGGGAAGAACTCTTGCCGGAGAGGAACTCTTGCCGGGGTAGAAACCTTGCCGGGGTTAAACCTTGCTAATGTGAAAGCTTGCCGCGTAGAAACCTTGCTGGTGTGGAAAGCTTACCCGGGTGGAAAGCCTGCCGGGGTGGAGGCTGTGATGGTCAAGCCGATGAGAAGTTGAAGATGGGCTTAGAAGGTTATTCAGATGAACTTGGATGGAAAAGTGTTCTACACGGAAGTTGTGCGTCTCGTCAAAACGGTCGATTTTGATATAAAGATCATCTCAATCTGAGGTCGTATGCAAAAGTTAGAGCCCGCACAGCGAGACCCTCCAGCGAGCAAAATATGACGCCCGGAACCAGACACATATATGGGTATGTCTGATGAACTGCGTGAATGATTAGCTGTTTTGTGCGAGCGATTTGACCCTCGAGATGACCTCTGATGAAAAAACGTTCAACATGAAAGATGTTCGTCTCGTCGAAACGGTCAAGATTGCTTTTGGGCTTGTTTCCATCAGAGGTCGTTTGTCACCACAAAAAGGACCCTCAAAGTACAGCCAGTTTAAACCGAACAGTTTTGGAAAGTTCGGATAAAACCAATCCGAATTTGACTAGGGTTTTAGACGTGAATTGATTTAATTTTCTTGTAAGGAAAGCCTAGATAAATCCTTTGCTTGTACGGGAAGTCCAGCCGCCTCTTATATATGTTGGGGGTGACGGCCGATTGAAACAACACACAAGCGAACAAATCAATATACTACCTTTTCATCTACGTTTTATCTCTCCACCGTTTTTCTCTCTCGTTCTTTGTTGTTCTTCGTGTTTGAGAACTGCGAATCCCGAGGCTCTAGGGGCGAGCAAATCGACCTAGGGCAGCCCATAGCCGCCGCAATCCCTGACGGGGTCCCTCCCGGGTGCGCAGGGTTTCGGGTCTGCAAAAGCGCCCGCCGACTGTCTTGCGTATCGCGCTGTCGGTCGGGTATCCTTCAACGTGAGCTGCGGTGCATCACCCCCGGCGTCGAGGGTACACGTGACGTGTTCGTGTGTCAACACACTTTTTGGCGACTCCGCTGGGGATCAAGGATCAATCGTCATCATCCACCATGTCTGATATTCCCAAGCCATCTGAGGTAGACGCCGATAACATCATCAAGCCCAGCCTTGATGAGATATCGGCCGATCATCGCCAAGTCTATGAGGAGTACAAGAAGGCGCGCGAAGAGAAGGACTTGCAGGAGTTCCTTGCAAAATTCAAGAAGGATCGCCAAGGCAACCTCACTCCGATTGAAGAAATCAAGTTCCCTCCTCTTCAAGCCGAGCAGGTTAAACCCTCTGTGAGTACTACCTTTTCTCCTGAGCAGTGGGCTGAGATTGAGAGTCGTATTGCTGATGGTAACAATCTAGTCTATCAAACTTTCATAGAAAATACTAATGCTCAGAAAAATATTTCACAATCATCTAGTGGTAATGATGATATAGCTGCTAGTGTGCAAAACCCTAATCTGGCTTTACCTGTCTCATCGGCGCCTCCCATGCCGATGACTTATTATCCTACTCAAACAAATCAGATTGTGACTGCACCCATTAATCCTATTATGAGCATATGCCAGGTTCGGTGACAACGCCGAACCAAACCTTACCTACAGCTACAGCCACTCGGCCATTACCGAACTATGGTTCGGCATACATGCCACAGCTCCTACCTACTACTAGTAGTCTTCCTCCTCCTATGCCGCTGCCACAATTTGCATCGTCCACTGTGGATGATGGTCTAGCTAATCTTAGAGAGGAGATGGCTAAGATGCTCCGAGAGAATTTTGGAGTTGAGTTACCTCGGAATCGGATTTACCAAAAGCCGTACCCCGAGTACTTTGATGCCATCTAGTGCCCTCCAGGATATAAAATTCCAGATTTTGTTAAGTTTAATGGAGAAGGCACAAAAACCACATGGGAGCATGTTAGTCAATATTTAGCACAATTGGGTGAGGCAGGCTCATTGAATGAATTGAAAGTGCGTTTATTTCCTTTGTCATTAACTGGTACCGCATTTTCATGGTTTTCTTCTTTACCGCATGGTTCCATTCGAGTTTGGTCGCAACTAGAGCAGAAATTTCATGATCACTTTTATAGCGGCGACAATGAACTCAAGTTGTCACATCTAACATCGGTTAAACAAAAGCATGATGAATCGGTCTCTGATTACGTCAAGAGATTCAGAGAAACAAAAAACAGGTGTTTTAGTTTGGTGATAACCGAAAGGGACTCCCATTAGAGAAAAGCTAGAAGTCTATGAGTTCTTAAATATCAACCAAGTCTTACAAAGGGCTTTGGCTCGGGAAAGCCGAAGCAAAGATCTCAAAGAAGTGCATAGATACAAAGCCGATCGTCCAAAGATGAATATGGTCGAATATGATAGTGATCACTCAGAAGATGAAGGTGATGTTTTTGCTACTGAATTTGTTTGGCCATCTAAAGCCAAACCCTTTACTTGCAATGATCTGAAACCGATTCATAAGAATCGTGATGAAGAGATGAAGTTTACTTTTAACATTGCTAAGTGTGATAGAATATTTGATGCTTTGCTGCAGGCTAAGATTATTTGAATATCTCATACTTTACCGCCGTTTGAAGAGATGAAACGGCGCGCTTATTGCAAGTATCATAATTCTTTTTCTCATGCTACTAATGATTGCAATGTTTTTCGGCGACAGATATAATCAGCCATTAATGACGGACGATTGAACTTTTCTGAGATGCAAGTTGATAAACAGCCTTTTCCAATGAATACCATGGATTTGGAGGGGAAGAAGCTACTCATTCGGCCGGAGGTAGCCGAATCTGCTAATAAAACTAATGTCATTGTTGGTGAGCCCAGGAAAGACAAGGAGGGCAGCAAGGTCTTGGGGAGACATGTTGTGCTTGATAAGCAGCCCGATGGCAAGGAAGTGATTAAAGTCACCATCAAGAATCCTACACTCGGGGGGCAACCACAAGTGCAAGAAAATACTCGAGTTAAATTTATCAAACCCAAGAGTCCAGAAGTTGGCAAGTGGAAGAGGAATGAAGCAAAAGTGCAGCGCAAGAAAATCAAACCAACTTTTGATATGTTGTTGTCCAAGTATGCAAATCATGCGGCCGGTTCTAGCTCTAACCGGTCATCAAATTTGAAGCGCTCAAGGTCACCTCCTCGGGAAGAATTTTAGCATCATGCAAGGCCATATGCATGGGTCGTGGGCGCCGGGACCATGGATGCCGCCACCCCCCCCCCTATACGCCATACTACATGGGAGACTTCAATGGAGGATGGTGGCAACCCCCAATGGCCCCTTATGCTTTTCATCCTGGTTGGGCAGAACCAAGGAGGCCCATTCATGAGAGACTTTCTTATCCCACACGAGGCCGTTTGAACAATGTTGTCAATCGGCCAGTGCAAGATAATGAAAAAAGGGCCGGCAAGCAAGAATGGCGTGTTAAGTCGCCAAGTGCTGCAACGGTCTAGTCAAGCAAAGGCAAGGAAAAAATCAATGCCGAATCACTTATCTTGGGTACCAAAACATTCGCCATACAGCAGCTGGTTGTGCATATCAATCCGACTGAGCTGATACTTTCTATCACGCCAAAGCACTCGGCTAATGACCATGAAGCAAGCACCAGCCAGGTAAAAACGAGAGATCCTAAATACACTCAGCCAAAGTGGTGTCCTCCAGGGCTAACAAAGACACAAAAGAGGAAACTACAGAGGTTAAGGAGTCAAGAGATGGCAGAACAAGAAACCGAGAAGCAAAGGGATAAGTTGTTCAATGAGACTCAGCCTATGGTACCTACAAAACAAGTGTGGAGGCCCAAACAAATACAAGATGCAGTGGCTTCTACACTTATCACAGCAGAACCTACACTACCAAAAGAGGACGAAACAATCATTGCATCGTCTATGTTACCTATTGCTTCCTCTTCACTCGGACAAATGTCAGAATCGGTGGATGCACTCAAGGAGGAGGCTGATATGTTGGACTATGAGTCTACGCCGGTTCATGTAGGTATGGATATCAATATGGTCTATTACTTACCCGCTGAGTTTCGTGCTGTAGATGAGGAAGGGGAGGTGGCTCAACTGGATTTTGGCCCTAAAACACAATATTCGAGAAGCCAAAAGACCCAGTAACGCATCTGAAACCGTTATATCTCAAAGGTCATATCAATGGGTCACCGCTCACTCGGATGCTTGTTGATGGTGGTGCCACTACAACACGGCTGTCAAAAGAAGGCATTTTGATGAAGGTGTTTCTCTAAATGCCTCAAAATCATGCTTAAGGAGGCGTTTTTACAAAGTGCCTCTGTTGTATGCACCTTTGGAGGCATTTTTACAAAATGCCTTAGAATGTAAGCAGCTTTGAAGGCATTTGTACAAATCGCCTCAGATTCTAGGTAGCTTTGGAGGCGTTTTTTAGATTAGCCTGTAATGGGTAGATATTTTGAGGCGATTCTGAAGAACGCCTTCTAATTGATTGCAGCGTTTCTAAAATATCGCCTTCAATCGTGCTGTGAGGTTCTAGACATGCGCGTGTGGCCATTACATGTATGTCCTTGTATATATAAGTCGTCCCTCTGAATATGACGATACGGTGGTGCAGTGGTTGTGCGTAGGTAATGCTATAAACTGCCAGTCCTCGGTTCAATTCCTGTTCGCCCCAACTTTTTTTAAATCACAGGATGTTCTTTGTTTAGTACCATACTGCTCAGCGAAGAAGAGATAAACCTCCTTAAAAGGAGAAAACGTGCACTCTGATTCAGAAATAACAACTACTCGTACTTGCTAACGGGTTAAGACTTAGATTAGTTTCAGAAATGACTCTGAACGCTGGGGGGGGGTACCGAAGGATCCCCAAACTGGGGTGCTGACTGCTTGAACAGCGCCCAACATCGTGGTGGATGGGGCGGGCCCAGCAGAGTTCAAGTTGGGTTGGGCTGGGCTGGCTTGGGACGGAACGGGGGGGGGGATTGTTTTCTCTTTTGCAAAATCTGTTGGACGGGGAGCATCAGAGGCATTCCTGAAAATCGCCTTAAGGCATCTCGGGCATTCCTCAAGATCGCCTCAGAAGACCTGACCATCGAAGGCATTTTCCAAAAGTGTCTGCGTATGTCTTTCCCTTCGCGACCATCTATAGCATTTTTCAGAAACGCCTCATTAGATGATTGAAGGCATTATTTGAGCTTTTAAAGGCGTTTTCTAATGCCTCCTATTCCCTACCGTGATGTACTGTGTTGTGGTGAATCTTATGCCGTATTCGGTCTTCAAAAAATTGGGGCTGCATGATGAAGAGTTGATAAAGACCAATATGATGCTCAATGGATTTGAAGGCAAAGAGAAAACTGAAGCCAAAGGTGTGATGTATGTGGAGCTTACAGTCGGAAGCAAAACTTTGGCTACTGCATTCTTTGTCACTGAGGTGCAAGGTAACTACAACGTCATACTAGGCCGTGATTGGGTTCATGCAAACCAGTGTGTGCCATCCACTATGCACCAGTTTTTGATCCAGTGGGTTGATGATGAAGTGGAAGTCATTCATGCAGATAACTCGGCCTGTGTTGCTTTGGCCGAGGCATCGGTGGATTGCAACACCCAAATGCTACTTATTTGACGGGACGTGACTTGTCAGAGTTCGATTTTCTCAGCGCGACCAAGAATGTTTTCGTGCCCGTCTCTTTAAAGCCGACTGAATGCAATCGGCTCCAAGGTATGATATGTTTAAATGGATCCTAACTCAGAGTGGTTACAAAAGCGACTTGTAGAATATCGGCCCAATGAGAACGATATGTATGGGTCCATAGAAGAGTTAGATGATATGGATAAATTAGGACAAGATTTTACATCGGCCGATCCATTAGAAGAGATAGATATAGGAGATGGTTCAATTTCTAGGCCGACGTTTGTAAACAAAACTTTGAAAGCCAATTGTAAAGCTAAGTTAATCAAGCTATTGAAAGAATATGTTTGTTGCTTTGCATGGGAATATCATGAGATGCCAGGTTTAAGCCGAGAGCTAGTGGAGCATCGGTTACCTATAAAGGCTGGTTTCAGACCATATAAACAATCGGCCAGAAAGTTTAATCCAAAAACATATGACCGGATCAAGGAGGAGATCAGTCGTTTGCTTAAAGCTAATTTTATTAGACCTTGCAGGTGTGCCGAGTGGATTTCTAACATTGTCCTAGTGGAGAAGAAAGGATCCGGCAAGTTGAGGGTGTGCATTGACTTCAGAGATTTGAATAGGGCTACGCCCAAAGATGAGTATCCCATGCCAATAGCCGATATGCTTATTAATGATGCTTCTGGACATAAGGTTATTAGCTTTCTAGAAGGTAATATCGGATACAATCAAATTTTTATGGCCGAAGAGGACATGTCCAAGACAGCTTTTCGTTGCCCTGGTTTTCTTGGTTTATTCGAGTGGACAGTGATGGCATTCGGATTAAAAAATGCTGGCGCCACATATCAAAGGGCTATGAATTTGATTTTTCATGATTTACTCGGTGTCATACTTGAAGTTTATATTGATGATATTGTTGTCAAATCGGATGCTTTTGAGTCTCACTTGGCCGATTTGCATTTAGTTTTTGAAAGAATGAAAAAGTATGGACTGAAGATGAATCCTTTGAAGTGTGCATTCGGCGTGTCAGCGGGTAAGTTTTTGGGTTTCATTATTCATGAAGATGGCATAGAGATTGATCCCAAAAAGATAGAGGCCATATAGAAAGTGGAGGCTCCAACATGCAAGAGAGATATGCAAAAGTTCCTTGGCAAGGTCAATTACTTGAGGAGGTTCATAGCTAATCTGTCAGGGAAGGTTGATGTGTTTGCTCCTATCCTTCGGTTAAAGAATGATGCTGATTTCACTTGGGGGGCAAAACAGCAAGAAGCATTTGACATGATCAAGAATTATTTGTGCACTCCTCCGGTGATGAAAGCACCCAAGCATAGGGAACCCTTCAGGCTTTACATTGCAGCAGAGGAAGGAGTTATTGGTGCTGTTTTGACTCAAGAAACCGAAGGAAAAGAGCATGCCATCACTTATTTGAGCCGCCGCTTATTGGACGCCGAGACAATGTATACATTTATTGAAAAAATATGTCTATGTTTATATTATGCTTGCACAAAATTGAGACATTATTTAGTACTGAGTGCTTGCATAGTAGCTTGTCAGACCGATGTCATTAAATACATGTTGCATAGACCAATTCTTAGTGGTAGAATTGGCAAGTGGGCTTATGTTTTGATTGAGTATGATTTGGCTTATGAATCTCTAAAATCCATGAAAGGCCAAATCCTTGCTATGATTCTCTTTTACGATTTAGAAATTTGATCGAGGAGTATTTGGCTATGTCCAGTGGTTATCATTGGTCATCCTCACCTCATGATTTCATTTTGTGGATGCTTGAGTTTACGCTTACTACATGAGCAGGCAAGATCAGTGGCATGTGCACGTGCTAACGAGAACGCAACAATGCAGCTGCGTAGACGCTGCATACCTGACACCGCACATGCACCCCTCAAGCAGCGCACCCAGGGTGCGCCCCAACAACTACTTTGTTTCACAGTGTGTGTCTGCATGACTGCATCCTTATTCCGCAGATGGCCCCAAGAATCTACAGTGTTTGTACACGTAGAGTAAATTGCAGTGTTGATACATGAAGTTGTCCAGAAAGTTCACTTTCATACATCAAGTATCAAATTTCTCACTTTAATACATAATATTGCATTTGTGGGACAAAACAACACAGCCCAGCCGACGTGGCACGCCATGTGTGATCTGGAGAGCTTCGCATGGCGTTTTTTGAAAAGGTAAATTTGCCAGTTTTCGTTTTGCTCCTTGTTAGTCTTCAAAAGAGGCACTGCCCCTGAATTCCCAAATCGATCGTCAAACCGCTAGCTCAGACTCTGTTCGCTCGTCTCCAAATCCTCCCAATCGTCGTTCCTCTTTTCCCCAAGTCCGGCGGCAGCGGCAGCTGCACTCACGCCAGTACTCTCTCGACTATCCCCTGCTTCACTCACTGAACACCACCAGTGGGGCGACGCCATGGCCGAACAGCGAGGTGGAGAGCGAAGCCAAAGGACGGCATCGCACATGCCGTTGGTGAAGTGCACTTCTTGCAAGTTTAGGGTGGTGAGAGTGTGCACCTCGATGACTGATGACCACTTTATGAAGGATTTGTACAAGTGTGTCTGTGTGTGGTAATTCTCTGCCATCAAACCAATCAGGTTTTGCTTCCATGTAAGTTCTGTTAGAACCAAAACCGCAGAAAAAACCATTGTGATGTATTCCTAGAGTAAATTCATCAGCATCATTGTCTACATAGCAAAATTCAATTGAAATATGTCAAATTTCTAAGTACATTTGTATGAACAGATGTGAAAAAAATAGGGCATTGTAATTTTAAGAGAGCAATCAATCAAAATAGTATGAAAACAGGGCACTGTAATTTTAACAAAGCAATCAATCAAAATAGTATGAAAACTTAAAAACTGTTATATATTCTTAGATCTTCTACAAATTTGTGTCATTTAATACCAATTACAGAGTGACTCATCAAAAATATGAAAACCCTAATCTGAATCGACATATCTACAGGACACAGGCAAAACTAACAAATCTCATGAAAAGACTAACACACGTCGATGAGAAACTAAACCCAGTACCTAAATTAGAGCATCCAATCATCCCAGTTCGTCACAAAAGAGGGCACCCCAAAACGTGCCGTAGTTCAGAGCAACGCCTCCTTCCTCTTGACGCATAGGCACCATGGAGGAAGCGCCTGCAATGATTGTCGCCGATCAAACCCGCCATCGACGAGCCGTCCTGCTCGGCCGTCCCCAATCTCCCTTTCAATCGCCGTCGTTGGACAGGACGTAGAGGAGGGATTAGATTGTGTGACAGAATGGAACTCAGGGGGTTCTTTGCATAATTTAACGCTCCCACGTCCCTTCGCCTCACCCTCACGTGCCGCTCACTAGCGAAAATTATCGCCTATATTATCCAGATCACACGTGGCGTGCCACCTCGGACGGGCTGTGCTGTTTTGTCACACAAATGCAACATTATGTATGAAAGTGAGAAATTTGATACTTGATGTATGAAAGTGAACTTTCGGGACAACTTCATGTATCAACAGTGCAATTTACTCCACGTAGAGGCACACCAGCCATGTTCTCCATTGTTTTCACAAGATGCTATTTTGTTCTCCTTTGTTTTTTGCGACCCCATTGACTGTGGATACGGTCAAGTTTCCATGATCTGCCGCTGCTTTGCTTAAGGTAATGTTAATGGAGGAGTAAGAAACAAGCTTACTTACCATCACCACTAATCTACCACCAACACCCCCTCCATGGCTACGTGTCATGTGAGACCCACCGCCCCCCGTCCTCCCCCAGTTCCACCACACAACGGTCCTCCGCTCGCTCTGCCCGCACCGTTCTGTTCACAAGGGGGGCGCCGGCCGCCGCCGCTGACCGGAGCGATCCGCCTCTCCGACCACCGGATGCGGCGAGGGGAGCCCGAGGAGATCCCGGCTGATCTCCAGTTTCCAGACGCGCCAGCGGGAGGAGGCGGCGTCGATATCTGCGGGGGAAAGGCGCGAGCTTGAGCTTGCTTGACTTCTTGCTGGCGGCGGGGGCGAAGGGGCGGGCGGGGGCGGGGGCGGCGGCGATGTTGCGCCGGAAGTCGCCGTTCGCGGCGGCGCCGGCGGCCGCCAAGCAGGGGGAGGGGGAGGAGGCGCCCGCGCGCAGCTCTCGCTGGCGGGGCTCCTCGTCTCCATCTTCCTCGTCGCCATCTTCCTCTACAACGAGGACTCCGCCGTCGTCAAGGCCCCAGTCGCCGCCCTCGACGCCGGGGCCGGGGACTTCCCGCTCGCCGGGGCCTCGCGCGCCAGGTCCGTCCCCGGCCTCCACCTCCTCCACGAGGTCAACTCCCGCCTCCAGCAGCAGCAGCAAGGGGAGGAAGACGAGGGGCGTCGCCATGTGGAGCAGGTGGAGAGCAGGAGGAAAGCGAGCGACGGCGACAGGGTGGACGCGCCCGCGAGAGCAGACAAGCGCGCCGCCCCGGCCATGACGACGACCACCACGCCCCCCAGTCCCAGCAGTGGCGGCAACACCACCACCAACACGAGCAGAGCAGCGGTGGCTGCGCCGGAGCCGCCGGCGTGCAACCTGTACCAGGGGTGGTGGACGTACGACGCGGAGGCGTCCCAGGTGCCGCTGTACCGCGAGGCGGAGTGCGAGTTCCTGACGGAGCAGGTGACCTGCATGCGCAACGGCCGGCGCGACGACTCGTACCAGCGGTGGCGCTGGCAGCCCTCCTCCTGCGATCTCCCCAGGTACCCACCCACCACCTCCGGCGCCATTGCCGCCGCCGCCGCGCTGTCGTAGATCTCAACCCAACCCAACCGAATTGAATCTTGCTCTCCAGGTTCGACGCGCGGGTGCTGCTGGAGCGGCTGCGGAACAAGAGGCTGATGTTCGTGGGGGACTCGCTGAACCGGAACCAGTGGGAGTCGATGGTGTGCCTGGTGTCGTCGGCGATCCCGTCGCGCGACCAGAGGTCCGTGGCCAAGTTCGTCGGGCCGAACGGGTCCCTGAACGTGTTCACGGCGGCGGAGTACAACGCGACAGTGGAGTTCTACTGGGCGCCGTTCCTGGTGAGCTCCAACTCGGACGACCCGCAAGCGCACAGCGTGGCGGACAGCGTGATCGCCTGGCGCTCCATCGCCGGGCGCGCGCCGCCCACTTCCTCGTCTTCAACACCTACATCTGGTGGCTCAACAACTTCGAGATGAAAGTGCTGTGAGTTTCTCCTCCATTGCTGCTGCTCCGGTGAGTGAATCAGTGTGAGTGATGAAGATGAAATGGTGATTGGTTGCAGGAAGAACCCGAGGGCGATGCCGAACAAGTACACGCTGGTGGACCGGCCGGTGGCGTACAAGGAGGTGCTCAAGACGTGGGCAAAGTGGGTGGACCGGCACGTCGACCCGGCCGGACCAAGGTCTTCTTCATGGGCATGTCGTCCAACCACGGCGTGTAAGTCAATCACTCAGAGCATCTCCAACAGCCGCGCTATAGCGCCGCGCGCAAAAAACCTGTTAGCGCGCGCGCTGCGTCTGGTTTGGCGCGGCGCGCTGCGCCTGCTCCAGCAGCCGCGTTAAAATGCAGCGCGCGCACGCCGCTCCAGCAGCGCGCACAAAACATTTTTTTTTAATTTTCGAACGCATAGATAAAATAAAAACTAGATAGATTGCATAATAAAAACGATACAAATGTATTTTACATCGGTGCAACTAGATAGATAGTTCGAAAGCATAGATAAACTACGGCGCAACTAGATAGAAACTACTCTACGTCGCTATCATCGCTATCATCCTCGGCGGTGTCGTCCGAGGTGTCTAGCCAGATGTCCAGCCACCGATCATCGTCCAGCGTGAAGAACGACTGCCCACCTGCTGCAACGATGTCGGACGCGCATTCGCCAACGCCTTCTGCTGACGCCTTTCTAACCGCTTCTCGCGGCGCCTTTGCGTGTCCTCCGCGCGGCGCCTTGCCCAGTAGGCCTGCTCGTAGGCGATGTCCTCCGGGTGGCGCTGACGCCACTCCGCCATGACCCTCTCGTCCTCCTGAGCGACGAGGAGGCGGCGTTGCCGCTCGGCGTGCTCCGCACGGTCTGCCGTTGTGTGCAGACGAGGCAGAGGGGCGAGGTCGAGAGCTTGCTGGAGCGTGTACACATCTTGAAAATTCATCTGGCCGCGCGGCCGGCCTAGGCGCCACGCCGCCGCTTCGTACGCGCGGGCGGCCTGGCGCGCCGTCTCGTACGTGCCGAGGCCGAGCCGGAGTCCGCCGGAGCGTATCTCCGCGGTGTAGACGCCGGTGGGGCGCAGGCGGACGCCGCGGTAGCCGGACGCTCCTCGGCGGCGCGGCGGCATGGCGGCGCGTCGGTGGCGGGGCGCTGGAGCGGCGGACGCGCGTCGGTGGCGGGGCGCGTGGCAGAAAGAGGAAGAGGAGAAGAGAAGGTACGAGAGAGGCGCGTGGCGCGCGCCGCATTTTATAGGCGCGCCGGAAGCGGTGCGCAAAATATGGCGCGCGAGCTGGCGCTTTTTCGTGCGCGCGCAAGCGGTTCCCGCGCGCGTGATTTTTCCGCCGCCGCTGGAGCGCGGCAAAACGCCCTGCGCGCGCTAAAGGCTGCGTTTACCGCGCGCGTTGGAGATGCTCTCACTCACTCACCAGATCTCGATCAGCACTACTGGTACTACCAACTTGGTCGTTGCAAATTACTCCCAATGCGATTTCTTCTCGGTTGCTATGGGCGTCAGTCACGGGCAGGGCCCGGGATTCCAAAACAAACAAGCTTCTCGGGCAGTGCTAATCCCCTTCGAGCACTAGACTATTGTATTGTCAATTGTTTAGCGAGGGCACAAATCTTGGGCAGTGGTTTCCGGAGGAAGGGATGAACTGTAAGAACCACGGGTGACACGTGCCTTCACATTAGGTGACCCGCCCGCACCAACCACAGCTCCAAAACGAGAAACTTCGCAGGAGTGTAGCGCAAAATCCAACCCGAGAGAGAGCACATGGGCATGGGCAACCTTGGCTATTGAATTGTGCCTGTCTACCGGAGCTATCCCGCTGACTAGTAGTACACGGCCTGGTCCGAACCCTACTCAGCTGAGAGCATGGTTAATAATATAGCCAACAGTTGGCTATAAAAATTGTCATGTCATTTAGAGTCAGTCTAATAGCCGGCTTGTACAATAGTAAGATTTAAGTATGTAGTACTTTATTAATAGCTGGCCCACCATACATCCTCACAAAGTGACTTGGGTCTCGTGCTATAGCCGGCTCTTATTGTACAACTCGCTTCCATTCTCTCTCCTCTTCTCTCCCCTCCAACTAAGCAAAGATATAATATTTTAGTCCTTATAGCCTGCTTATGTCATCCTATTGTACTTGCTCCGAGGGAGCTCTCTTGAATGGATCTTGCTGGATGGGTCGGTTATTCAGCTGAGAGTTATTGAAGAGTTGAGCGCTATGACCACACTAAGGCAGCTCCGTCTCTTTCATCAGATCAGTCTCTTGCTTGCCAAGACCTGGCTGGCGCAATTAAATTGCAGCCCACTTTTCACGTCTAGACCGAGGGAGCCACATGTGAGGGGAGTATAATTCATAGTATTGCACATGTATTTATGTAGTAGCTACCCTAAACAATTGAACTACTCTCTCATAGACAGCTCCATAATACAGCAAGTAGTATGTGTTCCAAAAGAAAAAAGTCCATTTTACTACCCTGAACAAAGTTGGTGGTTCACATTACCCCCTGATCTTTATTTCGGTTCCTTTTACCCGCTGAACAATCCCAAATCGGACAAAAGACCCCCTTGGGTGGTTTGTCTCAACTTGGAGCTGATGTGGCGCTGGTCAATGGTGGTTTTGACCTGCTGGTGGGGCCATGAGGATTAACTTAACTAAAACAGGAAATTAGCCCATGGTTAATTATTAGGCAATGGGACCCGCTTGGCAGTGACTCGGGGGTAGATTAACTAAGTGTTAATGATAGGTTTAGCCGGTGGCTAGCCGGAGCACGACGGAGCTAAGGGCACGGACGGCGGGGAGGTGCTGCAGCGGCTGGCGACGAAGCAGCGCTGGGCGTAAAATGGGTGGTTGTGGCCCAGTTCGGCGGCGCGGGGAGGCGTGGGGCGGCCAGATCCAGGGATGGCGGCCCCATTAGGTCTGGTTCTGGCCGGATCTGAGTCTAGCGGGGGTGTGAAGACGAGACGACGACGAGCTTGTGCCGGCGGCGGCCCAACCCCAGGCATGGTCATCCCTGTCTTCGCGCGGGAGCTAGCAGGGCAGCGGCAGCGGCGCTGTAGCGATGCAGGTGCAGGGGGAGCGCGAGGGGGCGACCAGATCCGGGGGTAGCGGCCCCATATGGTCTCGTTCCGGTCGGATCCGGAGTTCGGCGGCGGTGTGAAGACAGCCCGCCGGCGAGCTTGTGGCGACGGTTGACCTGTACCTGAGGCGGGAGAAGAGAGAAGGGAGAGGAAAGAGAAGGAAGAAAGGAGAAGCAGGGCGTCAGGGGCGGCGGCTTGGAACTCCGGCGGTCGCCGGCGTCATCCAGAGGCGGCGGGGTCGGGCGCAGTGCTCGGGAGGGAGGCAGCTGCGAGGGGAAGCTCGGGAGGAGCTCCTGGAGACTCACCCACAGGTCAAAACCGCCCATTGACCATTGCCACGTCAGCAATCAGTCAAGTCAAACCACCTATGAACTGATTTTGTCCGGTATAAGATTGTTCAGGGGTAGAGAGAACCGAAATAAAGATCAAGAAGTTATGTGAACCACCAACTTTGTTCAGGTAGTAAAATGGACTTTTTTCGTTTCAAAACTAGCTACAAAAGCTAGCTGGACTGCTGGAGGCTGGAGCGATCCCATCGGAGTGTAGCCGTGATGGGCGCGCACAGAGCAGTGTGCTTGGCTGCCTGTGATCAATACGTGCGCGTACCGGCACCAGTATAAGCAGTGATATTAATGCGTGCATGCATGCATCTCTCCATGACAGTCCCCACTAACCTACTGCCAAGAACCTTAGCACTGGTAGTACTAAGGGCAACCGTCCAAACCCACTTTAGCAGCCACCCCTCTGTCGCTTTCCCCATTCATGGATGGATCCGCCAAGGCAGCACGCAGCCACGTTCGAAATAGCTGTGCAGCTTGATCGCCGGAGAGAAGAGAAGCAGATCGCAAGCTGAGTAGGAGTGCCATGTTGCCCGCTTAAACCAAGTTTTCATGTGATGTGCCGTACCGTTTTGGTCGATTTTGGCTGGCAACTTGTGCTTTAAATAAGAAAAAACATGATTCCATGCATGCACAAAATGGCATCGACAAGCACGTGAACGCATCATTCCACCAAAAGCAAGCAAAAGAAACAAACAAGCATGTGCTCCGCAGCCCGTCTGCCCGTGTGAGGCATATCATGGCGATGTCTGTTAAAAATAATTCTGTAATTAGGGAAAAATCTCCCCTTGCCCAAACCGTCGTTGCGGTTTGTCCCGCAACCGACGCCTCCCTTCGATCTCCTGGAACCGACGCCTCCTCGAGGGATCGTCGTGTCTCTTCGGGACATATAAGGCTTTGTTTGGTTCCAGGGGAGTACAACCCCCTAGGTGAGATTTTCCTATGCTCATGGAATCCCTCCCACCACGGGGGATATGTTCCCAGTAGTCCAGGTGCCCAAATGGCAACAGGGGAGGGAAGGAATTCCCTCACGTACAACTGACAAATTTAACACAACAAACCATAGATAAAAATTCCACAAATAATTTTGAGAAACAACCACAAAAACCATAGGCACATAACAAAGGCTCATAATTCATGTCACTAGAATTTTAAAAATATTACTACGACTTATCCATCACTTCATAAGCTTAAGATATCGGTCCGATTTCACGACGATCGAGCACTGGCCTAAGCCATTTTCATGTGCCAAAACAAAAGCAATCATTACATGGGTTATTGATACATCATTGTTAAGTTTGTGCACTAGAAAGAGTTCTGGATTATAAGTTGCCATGTCCAAGGCAGGGATACTTCCGAACAATATGGGCTGCAAGGCAACGATCACGTCCTACTCAGGTCTTTTCTCCACTCCTCCTCAACATCACGTACCACAACTTGTCTTCTCTCCACTCCTTCCTCGACATCACGTACCACAACTTGACTTTGGCTGAACGACAAAAAGAAATAAGTTAGCTGGCATCAGTTCAGGGTCTCAGAACACTATTTTGTAGTATAAGCAAATTAATGAAATAGTATCAACCAAACACATGATTTGTGCCCTCTGCATAAAAAAAATCAAGACTACAAATATAGTTTAGGAACGCAATCATAAGACTGTCCAGTAACCCAATCTTACATGATCAAATTGATTGTAGTTTGCCCTATAGGTTGATGAATGTGAAGACATGCATAGCTGGATTCAGAGTTTAGTTTATTGACAAGCTTCTAATCACGAACAGTTGAAGTAGAAAGCTTGTAAAGGTACACATAAACTAGCAAACAAAAGGCAGTAACATTTCTCCAACTGTGTGGCTCTACTAGTCAGTTTTAAAATAATGGCGTGTGTTTTGTCTTTGCTTATATATCATCGATCGACAGAGAGAAACAAGCTTATACAAAGGTCCGGTCAATAATGCCACAAAGTAAATAAATATAAGATGGATGCAGTGCAAAACAAGAAGGTGAACTGTTTACACACCTTATGCTCTCTACATCTCAGAAATCTCCTCACTCTGCACATGATCTCCTTGTTCACCGCTCGGATAAGGGTTAGCCACAGGTACCTGACCGAACCACGGGGTGTTTCTGGCCATTGATCCTAGTCATGCTGGCCTGCGAGGCCGTCGTGCGTGCTGTCCACCACAAATTTGACACACAAAAGTTACACATCGATGCCTTGCCCAGCTCGACACAAGGTCATAACAGTAACAAAACAAACACAATATTGTAACTTACATTGTTATTTGGTCATTCATTAATGAGATACATAGATAACTAAATAGAGCAGACTCACAAATCAGCACCTACTAGATATCAATGATCACTGACCAATGAGGCAGACCAAACACACTATTGGCATTTTAGTCATTCATAAGATACATGTAACTAGATAGAGCAGACATACAAACGATGCATCTAGAATCCTACTCTCCGTGTGAAAAGCAAAAGCAGAACTGTATTACATGGTTCCCTGTTCTACATACAGGATGACAAGTTCTAGTTTCTCCTTTATATATTCAGTCCTCTCCGCACTAGGGAAAACTGCTATGGATCAATGCAAACCAAACGATTACAAATTTATACGATGATGAGCGTTGGCGATCGACAAGAGAAGAAAAAAAACTGCATGCTATGTACTGGCTTGTTTTGGTATTATCCTGCCCATGGAGTAATATGGTACTACGTCTGTCTCATCATCGATCACGATTCCTTGGCACCATAATAATATTCAGCCAACCAACAGTCCTAGTAGTACAAAAAATATTTCACCGGCAATGTAGTAGTAATCTTCCATGGTATTAGGGCATCTCCCCTGGGGGCGAGCCGGCGATACACTCGGCGCTGGGGGCGGTTTTGCGCCCAGTCGTCGCCCCCAGCTCGCCCCCAGGCGCCGAAATTGGCCCACTTTGCAGCCCAATTTCGGCGAATAAACGGCCCATATGGGTGAGAATAGGCCCATATTCGGCGTGGTTTCGCCGTGTCTCGGCGTTCAATTATCAACACAATTATTCCTTATCACATATTTCATCACAGAAAAATCAAATACTTCAACAAAATACTACAACAACAAATAGTTCAATACAAATTATATAGTTCAACAAATAAAAACTCGTATTTCATAGGTGCTCAATCAGATCTTTCTGCAGTTGATGATGCACCTGTGGGTCACGGATCTCTTGACGCATACTAAGATAGGCAGTCCAAGTTGTCGGTAGCTGGTGATCAACTTCGGCTAGAGGACCCTGCCTGTAGTATGGTTCAGTGTCAAACACTGGGTCTTGTTGCTCGCTCTCGATGATCATGTTGTGCAAGATGACACAGCAAGTCATGATCTCCCACATTTGATCTTTCGACCAGGTCTGAGCGGGGTACCAAACAACAGCGAATCGAGATTGGAGCACACCAAATGCCCGCTCGACATCCTTCCTGCAAGCCTCCTGAAGCTTCGCAAACCAGGCGTTCTTGCCTCCTGCCACAGGGTTTGAGATCTTCTTCACAAATGTCGACCATCTCGGATAGATGCCGTCAGCTAGATAGTACCCCTTGTTGTATTGGTTCCCATTGATCTCGAAGTTCACCGAAGGAGAATGGCCCTCAACGAGTTTGGCAAAAACAGGAGAGCACTTCAGCACGTTGATGTCATTGTGAGTTCCTGGCATACCAAAGAAGGAGTGCCAAATCCAGAGGTCCTGTGTGGCTACCGCCTCAAGCACCACACTGCAACCGCCTTTGGCGCCTTTGTACATCCCCTGCCAACCAAATGGGCAGTTCTTCCATTTCCAATGCATGCAGTCGATGCTTCCAAGCATCCTAGGAAATCCTCTTGCTGCATTCTGGGCTAGGATCCGAGCAGTGTCTTCCGCATTGGGTGCTCTCAAGTATTGTGGCCCAAACACTGCCACCACTGCCCGACAGAACCTGTAGAAGCACTCTATGCTGGTGGACTCGGCCATGCGCCCATAGTCGTCGAGTGAATCACTGGGAGCTCCATATGCAAGCATCCTCATCGTTGTCGTGCACTTCTGGATGGAGGTGAATCCAAGAGCGCCAGTGCAATCCATCTTGCACTTGAAGTAGTTGTCGAACTCCCGGATGGAATTCACAATTCTGAGGAAGAGCTTTCGGCTCATCCGATAACGGCGCCGAAATGTTCTCTCGCCATGAAGTGGAGCATCGGCGAAGTAGTCGGAGTAGAGCATGCAGTAGCCTTGCAGACGATGCCGGTTCTTCCCCCAACGGCTCCCCAGCGCGTCGGGTTCGGCCTGTGACCGCCGGGCGGAAAAAAGGTCCGAACCGGCGATTTTCGGTGTCCTGGTGGCGCGACTGGGTCGTTTTTTCGGCGCCGGCGCCGAAAAAGTGTCCTGGGGGGCCTGTTGGGGGCGCGGCTGGAGATGCCCTTAGATAACATCTACATGACACCACTGACAATTAAGATGATACATATACTAGTAGTGAAAATTAATTCTTGTCCAAGAGCATGTGATAATCAATTCTTATATTTATCCCCTCCAAATAACGTACACAATGGCCAATGGGAGAGCTACGACTCCTCCAAATCTCACAGTCCATGAGCAATATATGAACAAGTACACGAACGAACTGACCAACAGTTCTGGTGCATACAAGTGCAGAGCAGCTACACAAGAAAAATACAAGCTCTTATGGAATTGGTGGTTCAAGATTGTGAAGGCATGAACTGAAGAAAAGTGTATTGGGGGGGGGGGGGTAACCCTTGATCAGATGAGATGAATACGTCTGCGAAACCGTCGTCGTCGCCGTAGCCGGAGGGGATCGAAGCTTGGAGGCGGAGGGGAGATCTAGGGAAGGAGAACGGTGACGGCCGCCGTCCATCGCCGTTGCTGGAGGGGCGGAGCTTGGATCCTCCGCACCAGAAGGAGGGGGTCGGGGGCGTCGCTTCTGCCGACGGCGAAGGAGCTCGGAGGCGGTCAGGGGAGCTGGATCTTGGTCGAGGGCGCTGCTGTTCGCTCGTCTCGCTCGAGCCGTGGGTTTCCTACCTGAGCTCTTGGGTCGTGGGTTTCGTCCCCGTGGAAACGACGTGGGTCGGGCAGGGTTAACCCGGGAACGATGCGGTCCAAATGGCTCGGTGAATCTCCCTGGGCCAACTTGGCCCGTGGGTCTTCGACCCTGGGAAGTAGCGGGGATCCCCCCGGGATCCCTTGAATCCAAACGAGGCCTAAAAGGGGGCATGTAACCATCGATCAATCAATTCGATCATTCTGATTCAAAGCATGTTATCACGCACGTAGACAACCAGCGAGAGCGAAAAGAAACAACAGAGAAAGGAGAAGGGAGGGAGCACTCGCCGTCGGTGAGATGCCTAGCCTCGTTTCCTTTTTCCTCCGCCTGATCCGCGAGGATGGTCGTCGCTACCATGGAGTGGGTGGACTCCGGCGTTTCCGTCGCCGGATGCAAGCCATCCGTCGCGCCCCTGGCCGCCACCGCGCCGCTGGACGTGGTCCTCCTGGCCGCCACCGCGCCGCTGGACGCGCCCCCCGCGGTGCTCCCCTCGCCCCTGGACGCGCCCACGATGGTGCTCCCTGCGCCCGTGGCCAGGCGCCCATGCGGTTCGACCCCTGGCTAGTGGCCGGCCGAGCGCCTCCATGGTGCACAGGGCTGCAGCCGCGCCTGCACCGCCCCCTAGATCTCCGCCTCCACCACCTCCTCCGCCGGCCGCGTGGCTCGCGCCGTCGACGCCAACGCCCGCCGCCGAGGCCGCCGGCCCGCCCGGATACTTCCCCGTGCCGATGCGCGCCGTCGTGAACGAGGAGGAGGCACTCGCCTTCGTCTCCGTGCCGACCAGTGCCTCTGGTGTCGTCCGCCTTGGAGTAGGCATGGAGGGCGCCGGCGTCGGCGCCGGCACGCCTCCACAGGAGACAGCCACGGGCTCGAGCAGCCGCGTGGAGCGGCGCTTCAGCCGCCTCTTCGGGCGCGCCATCGCAGCCCTCGACCGCCGCCCCGGCCGTCGCCCAGGCTCATGGGCTCCGGTGAACCTCGGCGTCACCGCTACTCCACTGTGCCAGGCCTCCACCGTCGTCGTCTCCTCTTCAGATGAAAAGGCCTCGTCGGTGTCGCGTCGCTGACAACTGGAGATGCGAGGGGAGGCGCTGGCACTCGCCCCAATCGCCGGCGACTAGGCTCCCTGCTCCTTGCAAGCGCTGGTGGTGGTGGGGGATCGAGCGTGGTGCGGGTTGGGACGGGTCCTTATTCGTAACCGCCCCACCTCTCGCCTCCTCTTATGCGGTGTGGGTGGCTATGGGCTGGCCTCGGTCGGCGGTGGCAGGCCCAAGCCTAGGCGATCCACCTGCTCCCTTCAAGTTTTTTTTAATCTCTGTTTTTAGTAGTCTAGTACTAATTATTGTATATGGTGCAGTTTTAGACTCTGTTTAGTACTGTTTAGTACCTAGTTTGACTGCTACTTACATACTAGTCCAGTTCTAGATTAAATCTGACTAGGACTTGTGTAATTATTAGTGTGTTTATATTATGAGTGGATTGATAATATAAATAAAGTACCGGATTTCATCTGGGAAGAATGACATGTTCTATGTGTCTACCACATCTCATTTTTATTGAACATGTCTTTGCGATTGAGATCTTCTCTCGCATATCCAACTTGCAAATTTTTGAATGTTTCTCCCTCGTCTTATTTGGAATCACAAGGTAATGAGTTGTGATCTACTGCTCATTTGTAGACTATCCTCTCTTACTGTGAGGTCTACGCTTTGTCATTCTCGACAAACGATTACCTCCAACGTGTATTCCTTATATCTGAATTGTAGCATGCACAAGGTAATGGCGATGTAGCCTATTACTGTGAGATCTAAGTGATCTTCAAAGTGTTATGTTCACACAATTGAGGTTGAGAATTTTTCAAGTTTACACTTGAGTATCAAATTTTTGCATTCTTATTACACAACCATGATGGTTTTTAATTTACCACCCGTAAATTAATTATCTCTGGTTCTCCCATGTAGGCGAAGATGACTGCCAAAGAGTTTGAGGAGCTTGCCCTCAATGGTCACAATTACCCTACATGGGCTATGGACATCAAGATCAGTCTTGCGTCCCGTGGGATAGCGCGTGCAATACAACCCCCGGAGACTCCTCTCTTGGATGGGGCCACGCCGCTGACAGAACAGCAGAACTATGCTGCCTTATTCATCATAAGGAACCATATTCATCCAGATCCCAAGTCTGAGTATTTACAGGAGGAATCTCCTGGTACTCTGTTTCTGGCCCTCAAAACGAGGTATGAACAGCAGAAGGCAGTAGTCCTGCCAGAAGCACTCCATGATTGGACTCATCTCTGTCTTCAGGATTTCAAGTCCATCGGTGAGTACAATCATGTTGTTCATAAGATATGTTCCAAACTGCGCTTTTGTGAGAAGGAACCTACTGAGGGGGAGAAGATAGAGAAAACTTTGTCTACTATGCTCCCTTCAGATAGGATCCTCCAACAGCAATACCGTGCTCGTAACTACACTGTTTATTCCGAGCTTATTCACATGTTACTTCAGGCTGAAAAGCATGAGCTACTCGCTAAGAATGGCTCTCAGCGCCCAATTGGGGCACAACCTTTACCTGAAGTCCATCTGAATGTTGCAAATAGACAGAAGTTTAATGGTACCCCTCGGGGTAAACAATCCAATTTCGAGCATAAGCGAAAGCGCAATGGGAACAGGAGATCTAGACACCCAGGCAAGGGAAAAGGCACTTCAAAGCCCAGGTTTGATAAATCTAAGCTTTGCAACAAGTGTGGATGCTCCACGCATTCTACTGAAAAGTGCACAATGCCCAAGCATCTCGTTATGCTGTACCCGCAATCTCAGGGACGCAAAGCACCTCAAGGGAAAAGGTTTTAAGCCAACTTCAACCTTCATCCGGATAGCGCGAAAGGAGCTGGTGGTTCGCACGATGTTCCTCCTGGACCGAGCAACACCGTGGTTCCTTATCTGCCTGAGGCTACTGCTGAAATGGAGAACACGTTGATTGAGTACACCGCAAACAACGTGTTTGGCGACTTCGACTATTCCCTCAATATCCTAGTGATCTACTTAATTATGTCCATTTGTGACGATTGTAATAATAATATAAGTTTGTTGTTGTCTTTATATTGTATTGTATCAGCACATTTGATATAATAAAGATTGTATTCTATGTATGAACATGAGGTTTTCTTATTGAAAATTCTTTTGTTTTATATAGTTTTCTACGGGGACAATCCAATGGAAGAGAAATTATGCCTTATGGACAGTGGTACCACAAACTCCATACCGAGGGAGATGAAATATTTCCAAACTCTAAAAGAGATGAATGGAGATATTCTAACTATCGCTCTACGCGATACAGTGATTGTTGGTACTGGACGTGCCATATTCACCCTCCCAAGCGGTACACAAGTGACGATTGAGGATGCTTTATTGTATCCCGACTCATCACGTACCCTGATCAGTTATCGAGATATCCGTAAGAATGGTTTTCACATTGAAATCCATGAAGACAACAAAGAGGAGTATCTACTCTTTACTAAAGATGACGGATATGGCAAAAAGGTACATGAGAAAATTCCTTCTCTATCGTCTGGTTTGTACTATACGTACATCAAACCCGTGAAACATGTTGCATACAAAGTAATTTTTCAGAATGTTAACGCATTCCAAACCTGGCATGATCGCCTAGGCCATCCTGGAATAGGGATGATGAGAAAAATTACTCGCAATTCTATTGGTCATAATTTGCTTGATTCAAAATTTCCTCAATCTTTTGATTTTGTGTGCACATCTTGTGCCACGGGAAGGCTAATTTTGAGGCCCTCGCACCTCAAAATACAAGCTGAACCACTTCAGTTCCTTGAACGTATTCAAGGAGATATTTGTGGTCCCATTCAGCCATTATCTGGACCTTTCCGGTATTTCATGGTTCTGATTGACGCATCTACATGATGGTCACATGTGTGTCTTCTATCCACACGAAACCATGCATTTGCCGAGATAATGAGGCAAGTCATTAAGTTGCAAGCCCATTATCCTGAAAGTCGAATTAAATCAATTCGGATGGACAATGCTGCAGAATTCTCCTCACGTGCTTTCAATGATTATTGCATGGCTTTAGGGATTGAAGTTCAGCACTCTGTTCCATATGTCCATACACAAAATGGTTTGGCTGAAGCATTGATTAAGAGGATCAAACTCATTGCAAGACCTTTGTTGACGAATTGCAACTTGCCAACCTCTTGTTGGAGTCACGCTGTTTTACACGCTGCTGACTTGATACAATTGAGGCCAACTGCATATCACAGTTCTTCCCCTCTGGAATTGGTACGTGGAAATCCTCCAAGCATTCCATCTGTGTAAGTTCGGATGTGCTGCATACATCCCGATCTCACCACCACAGCGGACATCTATGGGCCCACACAGGAAGTTGGGGATCTATGTGGGGTACAAATCATCGTCGATTATCAAGTACCTGGAACCCCTGACTGGGGATCTGTTCACAGCCCGTCACGCTGATTGCATATTTAATGAGTAACATTTTCTGGCATTAGGGGGAGATTTCAAGTGTTGGGGAACGTAGTAATTTCAAAAAAATTCCTACGCACACGCAAGATCATGGTGATGCATAGCAACGAGAGGGGAGAGTGTTGTCCACGTACCCTCGTAGACCGTAAGCGGAAGCGCTATGACAACGCGGTTGATGTGGTCGTATGTCTTCACGATCTGACCGATCCAAGTACCGAACGTACGGCACCTCCGTGTTCTGCACACGTTCAGCTCGATGACGATCCCCGGACTCCGATCCAGCAGGGTGTCGGGGATGCGTTCCGTCAGCACGACGGTGTGGTGACGGTGATGATGTTCTACCGGCGCAGGGCTTCGCCTAAGCACCGCTACGATATGACCGAGGTGGAATATGGTGGAGGGGGGCACCGCACACGGCTGAGAAACGATCACGATGATCAACTTGTGTGTCCTAGGGTGCCCCCCTGCCCCCGTATATAAAGGAGCAAGGGGGGAGGCCGGCCGGCCCTAGGGGGCGCGCCAAGGAGGGGGGAGTCCTCCTCCTAGTGGGAGTAGGACTCCCCTTTCCTAGTCCAACTAGCCCTCTCTCTCCCCTCAGGCCCACTAAGGCCCAATACTTCCCCGGGGGGTTCCGGTAACCCCTCCGGCACTCCGGTTTTCTCCGAAATCACCCGGAACACTTCCGATGTCCCGAATATAGTCGTCCAATATATCATTCTTTATGTCTCGACCATTTTGAGACTCCTCGTCATGTCCGTGATCACATCCGGGATTCCGAACAACCTTCGGTACATCAAAACTTATAAACTCATAATAAAACTGTCATCGTAACGTTAAGCGTGCAGACCCTACGGGTTCGAGAACTATGTAGACATGACCGACAACTGTTTCCGGTCAATAACCAATAGTGGAACCTGGATGTTCATATTGGCTCCTACATATTTTACGAAGATCTTTATCGGTTAAACCGCATAACAACATACATTGTTCCCTCTATCATCGGTATGTTACTTGCCCGAGATTCGATAGTCGGTATCCAATACCTAGTTCAATCTCGTTACCGGCAAGTCTCTTTACTCATTCCGTAATACATCATCCCGTAACTAACTCATTAGTTACAATGCTTGCAAGGCTTAAGTGATGTGTATTACCGAGAGGGCCCAGAGATACCTCTCCGACAATCGGAGTGACAAAACCTAATCTCGAAATACGCCAACCCAACATGTACCTTCGGAGACACCTGTAGAGCACCTTTATAATCACCCAGTTACGTTGTGACGTTTGGTAGCACACAAAGTGTTCCTCCGGTAAACGGGAGTTGCACAATCTCATAGTTGTAGGAACTTTGTATAAGTCATGAAGAAAGCAATAGCAACATACTAAACGATCAAGTGCTAAGCTAACGGAATGGGTCAAGTCAATCACATCATTCTCCTAATGATGTGATCCCGTTAATCAAATGACAACACATGTCTATGGTTAGGAAACATAACCATCTTTGATTAATGAGCTAGTCAAGTAGAGGCATACTAGTGACATTATGTTTGTCTATGTATTCACACATGTATCATGTTTCCGGGTAATACAATTCTAGCATGAATAATAAACACTTATCATGATATGAGGAAATAAATAATAACTTTATTATTGCCTCTAGGGCATATTTCCTTCAGTCTCCCACTTGTACTAGAGTCAATAATCTAGATTACATAGTAATGATTCTAACACCCATGAAGTTTTGGTGTTGATCATGTTTTGCTCGTGGAAGAGGCTTAGTCAACGGGTCTGCAACATTCAGATCCGTATGTATCTTGCAAATCTCCATGTCTCCCACCTGGACTTGATCCCGGATGGAATTGAAGCGTCTCTTGATGTGCTTGGTCCTCTTGTGAAATCTGGATTCCTTTGCTAAGGCAATGGCACCAGTATTGTCACAGAAGATCTTCATTGGTCCCGATGCACTAGGTATGACACCTAGATCGGAAATGAACTCCTTCATCCAGACTCCTTCATTTGCTGGTTCCGAAGCAGCTATGTACTCCGCTTCGCATGTAGATCCCGCTACGACGCTTTGTTTAGAACTGCACCAACTGACAGCTCAACCGTTTAATATAAACATGTATCCGGTTTGCGATTTAGAATCGTTCAGATCAGTGTCAAAGCTTGCATCTACGTAACCCTTTACAATAAGCTCTTTGTCACCTCCATAAAAGAGAAACATATCCTTAGTCCTTTTCAGGTATTTCAGGATGTTCTTGACCGCTGTCCAGTGATCCACTCCTGGATTACTTTGGTACCTCCCTACTAAACTAATTGTAAGGCACACATCAGGTCTGGTACACAGCATTGCATACATGATAGAGCCTATGGCTGAAGCATAGGGAACTCCTTTCATTTTCTCTCTATCTTCTGCAGTGGTCGGGCATTGAGTCTGACTCAACTTCACACCTTGTAATACAGGCAAGAACCCTTTCTTTGCCTGATCCATATTGAACTTTTTCAAAACTTTATCAAGGTATGTGCATTGTGAAAGTCCAATCAAGCGTCTTGATCTATCTCTATAGATCTTGATGCCCATTATGTAAGCAGCTTCACCAAGGTCTTTCATCGAAAAACTTTTATTCAAGTATCCTTTTATGCTATCCAGAAATTCTGTATCATTTCCAATCAACAATATGTCGTCCACATATAATATCAGAAATGCTACAGAGCTCCCACTCACTTTCTTGTAAATACAGGCTTCTCCAAAAGTCTGTATAAAACCATATGCTTTGATCACACTATCAAAGCGTTTATTCCAACTCCGAGAGGCTTGCACCAGACCATAAATCGATCGCTGGAGCTTGCACACTTTGTTAGCTCCCTTAGGATCGACAAAACCTTCCGGTTGCATCATATACAACTCTTCTTCCAGAAATCCATTTAGGAATGCAGTTTTTGACATCCATCTGCCATATTTCATAATCATAAAATGCGACAATTGCTAACATGATTCGGACAGACTTAAGCATCGCTACAGGTGAGAAGGTCTCATCGTAATCAACCCCTTGAACTTGTCGAAAACCTTTTGCAACAAGTCGAGCTTTGTAAACAGTAACATTACTGTCAGCGTCAGTCTTCTTGAAGATCCATTTATTCTCTATTGCTTGCCGACCATCGGGCAAGTCAACCAAAGTCCACACTTTGTTCTCATACATGGATCCCATCTCAGATTTCATGGCTTCAAGCCATTTTGCGGAATCTGGGCTCACCATCGCTTCTTCATAGTTCGTAGGTTCACCATGATCTAGTAACATGACTTCCAGAATAGGATTACCGTACCACTCTGGTGCGGATCTTACTCTGGTTGATCTACGAGGTTCAGTAACAACTTGATCTGAAGTTTCATGATCATCATTATTAACTTCCTCACTAATTGGTGTAGGTGTCACAGGAACTGATTTCTGTGATGAACTACTTTCCAATAAGGGAGCTGGTACTATTACCTCATCAAGTTCTACTTTCCTCCCACTCACTTCTTTCGAGAGAAACTCCTTCTCTAGAAAGGATCCATTCTTAGCAACGAATGTCTTGCCTTCGGACCTGTGATAGAAGGTGTACCCAACTGTCTCCTTTGGGTATCCTATGAAGACACATTTTTCCGATTTGGGTTCTAGCTTATCAGGTTGAAGCTTTTTCACATAAGCATCGCAGCCCCAAGCTTTCAGAAACGACAACTTTGGTTTCTTGCCAAACCATAGTTCATAAGGAGTCATCTCAACGGATTTTGATGGTGTCCTATTGAACATGAATGCGGCCGTCTCTAAAGCATAACCCCAAAGCGATAGCGGTAAATCGGTAAGAGACATCATAGATCGCACCATATCTAGTAAAGTACGATTACGACGTTCGGACACACCATTACGTTGTGGTGTTCCGGGTGGCATGAGTTGCGAAACTATTCCACAATTTTTCAAATGTAGACCAAACTCGTAACTCAAATATTCTCCTCCACGATCAGATCGTAGAAATTTTTTTTTCTTGTTACGATGATTTTCAACTTCACTCTAAAATTCTTTGAACTTTTCAAGTGTTTCAGATTTATGCTTCATTAAGTAGATATACCCATATCTGCTTAAATCATCTGTGAAGGTTAGAAAATATCGATATCCGCCACGAGCTTCAACATTCATTTGACCACATACATCTGTATGTATGATTTCCAACAAATCTTTTGCTCTCTCCATAGTACCGGAGAACGGCGTTTTAGTCATCTTGCCCATGAGGCACAGTTCGCAAGTACCAAGTGATTCATAATCAAGTGGTTCCAAAAGTCCATCAGTATGGAGTTTCTTCATGCGTTTTACACCGATATGACCTACACGGCAGTGCCACAAATAAGTTGCACTATCATTATCAACTCTGCATCTTTTGGCTTCAACATTATGAATATGTGTATCACTACTATAGAGATTCATCAAAAATAGACCACTCTTTAAGGGTGCATGACCATAAAAGATATTACTCATATAAATAGAACAACCATTATTCTCGGATTTAAATGAATAACCGTCTCGCATCAAACAAGATACAGATATAATGTTCATGCTCAACGCTGGCACTAAATAATAATTATTCAGGTCTAGAACTAATTCTGAAGGTAGATGTAGAGGTAGCGTGCCGACTGCGATCACATCGACTTTGGAACCATTTCCCACGCGCATCGTCACCTCGTCCTTAGCCAGTGTTCGCTTATTTCGTAGTCCCTGTTTCGAGTTGCAAATATTAGCAACAGAACCAGTATCAAATACCCAGGTGCTACTGCGAGCTCTAGTAAGGTACACATCAATAACATGTATATCACATATACCTTTGTTCACCTTGCCATCCTTCTTATCCGCCAAATACTTGGGGCAGTTCCGCTTCCAGTGACCAGTTTGCTTGCAGTAGAAGCACTCAGTTTCAGGCTTAGGTCCAGACTTGGGTTTCTTCTCTTGAGCAGCAACTTGCTTGCTGTTCTTCTTGAAGTTCCCCTTCTTCTTCCCTTTGCCCTTTTTCTTGAAACTAGTGGTCTTGTTGACCATCAACACTTGATGCTCCTTCTTGATTTCTACCTACGCAGCTTTTAGCATTGCGAAGAGCTCGGGAATTGTCTTGTTCATCCCTTGCATATTATAGTTCGTCACGAAGCTCTTGTAGCTTGGTGGCAGTGATTGGAGAATTCTGTCAATGTCGCTATCATTCGGAAGATTAACTCCCAGTTGAATCAAGTGACTATTATACCCAGACATTTTGAGTATATGCTCACTGACAGAACTATTCTCCTCCATCTTGCAGCTATAGAACTTATTGGAGACTTCATATCTCTCAATCCGGGCATTTGCTTGAAATATTAACTTCAACTCCTGGAACATCTCATATGCTCCATGACGTTCAAAACGTCGTTGAAGACCCGGTTCTAAGCCGTAAAGCATGGCACACTGAACTATTGAGTAGTCATCAGCTTTGCTCTGCCAGACGTTCATAACATCTGGCGTTGCTCCTGCAGCAGGCCTGGCACCTATCGGTGCTTCCAGGACGTAATTCTTCTATGCAGCAATGAGGATAATCCTCAAGTTACGGACCCAGTCCGTGTAATTGCTACCATCATCTTTCAACTTTGCTTTCTCAAGGAACGCATTAAAATTCAACGGAACAACAGCACGACCATCTATCTACAACAAACATAGATAAGCAAAATACTATCAGGTACTAAGTTCATGATAAATTTAAGTTCAATTAATCATATTACTTAAGAACTCCCACTTAGACAGACATCTCTCTAGTCATCTAAGTGATCGCGTGATCCAAATCAACTAAACCATAACCGGTCATCACGTGAGATCGAGTAGTTTTCAATGGTGAACATCACTATGTTGATCATATCTACTATATGATTCACGCTCGACCTTTCGGTCTCCCTGTTCCGAGGCCATATCTGCATAAGCTAGGCTCGTCAAGTTTAACCTGAGTATTCCGCGTGTGCAAAACTGGCTTGCACCCGTTGTAAATGGACGTTGAGCTTATCACACCCGATCATCACGTGGTGTCTGGGCACGACGAACTTTGGCAACGGTGTATACTCAGGGAGAACACTTCTTGATAATTTTAGTGAGAGATCATCTTAAAATGCTACCGTCAATCAAAGCAAGATAAGATGCATAAAGGATAAACATCACATGCAATCAATATAAGTGATATCATATGGCCATCATCATCTTGTGCTTGTGATCTCCATCTCCGAAGCACCGTCATGATCACCATCGTCACCGGTGCGACACCTTGATCTCCATCGTAGCATTGTTGTCGTCTCGCCAACTATTGCTTCTACGACTATCGCTACCGCTTAGTGATAAAGTAAAGCAATTACAGGGCGGTTGCATATCATACAATAAAGCGACAACCATATGGCTCCTGCCAGTTGCCGATAACTCGGTTACAAAACATGATCATCTCATACAATAAAATATAGCATCACGTCTTGACCATATCACATCACAACATGCCCTGCAAAAACAAGTTAGACGTCCTCTACTTTGTTGTTGCAAGTTTTACATGGCTGCTACGGGCTGAGCAAGAACCGTTCTTACCTACGCATCAAAACCACAACGATAGTTCGTCAAGTTAGTGCTGTTTTAACCTTCGCAAGGACCGGGCGTAGCCACACTCGGTTCAACTAAAGTTGGAGAAACTGACACCCGCCAGCCACCTGTGTGCAAAGCACGTCGGTAGAACCAGTCTCGCGTAAGCGTACGCGTAATGTTGGTCCGGGCCGCTTCATCCAACAATACCGCCGAACCAAAGTATGACATGCTGGTAAGCAGTATGACTTGTATCGCCCACAACTCACTTGTGTTCTACTCGTGCATATAACATCAACGCATAAAACCTAGGCTCGGATGCCACTGTTAGGGAACGTAGTAATTTCAAAAAAAATCCTACGCACACGCAAGATCATGGTGATGCATAGCAACGAGATAGGAGAGTGTTGTCCACGTACCCTCGTAGACCGTAAGCAGAAGCGTTATGACAACGCAGTTGATGTGGTCGTATGTCTTCACGATCCGACCGATCTAAGTACCGAACGTACGGCACCTCCGTGTTCTGCACACGTTCAGCTCGATGACGATCCCCGGACTCCGATCCAATAAGGTGTCGGGGATGAGTTCCGTCGGCACGACGGCGTGGTGACGGTGATGATGTTCTACCGACGCAGGGCTTCGCCTAAGCACCGCTACGATATGACCGAGGTGGAATATGGTGGAGGGGGGCATCGCACACGGCTGAGGAACGATCACGATGATCATCTTGTGTGTCCTAGGGTGCCCCTGCCCCCGTATATAAAGGAGCAAGGGGGGAGGCCGGCCGGCCCTAGGGGGCGCGCCAAGGAGGGGGGAGTCCTCCTAGTGGGAGTAGGACTCCCCTTTCCTAGTCCAACTAGGAAGAGAGAGGGGGAAGGAAAGAGAGGGAGAGGGAGAGGGAAAGAGGGGCCGCACCCCCTCCCCTAGTCCAATTCGGACTCCCCATGGGAGGGGGCGCGCCACCTCCTGGGCTGCTGCCCTCTCTCTCCCCTCAGGCCCACTAAGGCCCAATACTTCCCCGCGGGGTTCCGGTAACCCCTCCGGCACTCCGATTTTCTCCGAAATCAACCAGAACACTTCCGGTGTCCGAATATAGTCGTCGTGTCTCTTCGGGACATATAAAAGGGGGCCTGTAACCATCGATCAATCAATTCGATCGTTCTGATTCAAAACAATGGCATCATGAGCGACAACACCTGGACCTCGCTGTTGCCGGCGCTGGCGGGGGAATCTCAGCTCCTCAGCCACCTTGCATTGCATTGCATGCTATGCTCTTCTACTAACGCAAGTGAGGAGATCTCTCTCAATCTCCGATCGATCGAATGTAACCTGATGGACGTGGTATGTGTGTATGTGCAGGCCGGACGCGTGGGGCGGGGGGCCGGGCGCGATCAAGTGCGCGATGGAGACGCAGCCGATCCCGATCCTCAACCACACGGGGCCGCTCTACACCGGCACCGACTGGCGGCTGCACGGGGCCGCGGAGGCGGTGCTGTGGTCCATGCGCCGTGTGCCCGTGCACCTCGTCGACATCACCGCGCTCTCCGAGTTCCGCAAGGACGCGCCCACCTCCGTGCACACGCTCAGGCAGGGGAAGCTGCTGACCCCCGAGCAGCAGGCCGACCCGCGCACCTAGGCCGACTGCATCCACTGGTGCCTCCCGGGCCTCCCCGACACATGGAACCACTTCCTCTACACCCAGATCGTCGGCCCTCCGCCGGCGCAGGCGCAGCCGCTACAGTCGTCGTCGGCGGCGTCGTAGCACGTAGCCTAATTAGTAAGGAAGGGGGTTGGCACGGTGATGACAGGGGAAAAAGGAATATGGACCACTGCTCTGATTAACTAGTGGTTGGGTCATTATTCCTGTTCTTGTTTTTCATCTGTGGATCAACGATTATTCCTGTGTAAAAGGTAGTTGTATATCAAGAAACGAGAGGAAGCAAGAGCACAGGTGACGTGAGCTCGGCTTCTCCGGTGAGTCCCCATCACCATGAATACATGCAATCATCATCATTTCCTAACCAGTGTCACGGCTCGCCGCAACATCATCGTACTTCCGTTGGGTTTGGTTTGAGCTACTACTACTACTACCAACCTGGGTATGATGCTGCTGCTGGCGGCAATGCGGCCCGTCACCACGTATAATGAGCGGCCACCACTGGCACTGGCATTTGTGAGTTCTCGGAACGGGAGCGGCCAGCTCGCATCACCCCGGAGATCCTCGTAAATTCGTAATTGCAAGATGACTAGATTAGTGTTGAAAGCCACATCAACATAACGCAGACAAGTAACAAATATATAATGTGCTTCCACTGACCTGTTCTAAGAAAACGTGCAGCTGAGGATGTGAAGCAGGATCAACAGTTACTTCAAAAAGTGGAAGAAAAATGTTGTCAAGGAGGTTCTGGAATGAATTAATCGTGCCCATCTCCCTGTATACATTATAAATCCGAGGAATCTGCAGAGAAAATTAAACAACACATCAGTGCAACTACTCCGGTAAAAAAAAAGAGATTTTTTACGGTACATTATACTACTCAACATAACAGGTAGTATTAAGTTAATCCAACGGTCAGTATGAGGCGGTCAGATTTTGGCTTAAGGACATACTGGTAATTTTGTTTCCTCTAATTAATTATTAGACAAATCGCAGACGATAGACGCCGCTCCAGCCCTCCGTCCCCAATGACGGCCAGGTCCCGCCCCATGTTCTTGGCCATCCCGAAGCTGCCTGCAGGCTGGCGCTCTCAGGAGCTTTGCCATCCCGACACCGCCTGCACTCCTCCCAGCGCACCGTCAACTCAAGTACTCAACGCTGCAGAAAATTGCAGCCTATCCTGCCTGCATGCCGCCGACGGCTGCACGAACTAGCAATTGTAGCAGGTAGCAACGTAATTAGCTAGCTGCTGGAGAGTTCAACGGAGTGGAGTACTTGCCATGACATGGTCTCGTATTCTAGTGTCTGCAAGTTCATTCATGGGACCGATTGGACAAGGTCGGGGCCATGCGGCCGGAGCGACGGCGTCGTCTCCATGTCAGCGACTCTGCTCCAGATTCCAGAGGCTCGATGGGAACACCATAGACCCGGTAATCTAGCCACGGACCATGGCAGGCAAGGCCAGGACAGGGGCATGCGGCCGGGGCGACGCCCTCACCTTCGTCGTCTCCGTCGGCGACCCGCTCCAAATTCTGTAGGCTCGAGGGTAACACGAAAGGCATCGCATCTCGCCACCGCCGATAGCTAGCTAGGCCAGTACGGGGGCGCTGGCACGTGCGGGCTGGACGGGTGAAGAGCGATGATGGTGCCCGCTGGCAATGGCGACGGCAAATGAACAACCGCGGGATGAAGAATTACTACGTGATATTTCAGGTCCGCCCTCCATTGGTTCTTGAGGGGAAGGTGCCTGCGAGATGGATAAATATGAACTACCCAAAACGCCCTTGTTTAGTTAATATACTACCGAAAATCTAAAGTAGTATTGTATCATCTGGACCGTCGAGCTGCAGAAATAAACGGTCTATATTGAGCTGATGTACCGTAAAAGGTCTAAAAAAAAAAGGTTAAATGCAACAAGTGATTTATATTCCAGTCCGGTTTAGACAAAGGATATACATTGATTAATGAATATATGTTAGAGAAAATATAGAAATTAAAAGGCCAGAAATACTGAAGAGGACAACAGAGAGCATTACCTGGATTAACCAAACAACATTCTCGCTGTACAATTCGTTATTCACTATCCAACTTGCCATCTGATCCCACTCACTTTTCTTTCTCCCATAAATATATATTCGATACTCAGCCATCTGATAAAGATAATTGGAGTATGAGCATTAGCCAGAGCCATATAGCAAAAAACAAAAAGAGGCTAGATCAATGTGGAAACACTGCTTCTACATGTGTAGCCAATATTTCCGCATTAAAAATAAAAAATATGAAAAGAACTAGTCCTAACACTCGATAAATCAATAAAGAAACAAGAAAGCACCTGATATTTGCTTGCTTCAAGGTCAGCAAAGACTTCTTTGGTTAATTCAGCGAGGAAGCGACCTAGCGACAAGACAGGATAATAGTTTAACAAAATTGTCCGTGTACTGTCTATGTTGGCGGTGATTCTAATGCAGGATACAAGTTTAACAGTAGTATAGCAGCTGAAATAAGAGAGATGAAAAAAGAGAGTATGGCGATTAACGTAACACATTCAGGCAACAAGACAAAACATATGTGCACCTTGAATAAGGTTGTCCTGCTTAAGAAAGATCTCCCTGAGGCGAGACTGGCCACATGGATTATATTTCAGATTGAACTTGTCAAAACGGTGAAATGTACTCTTATCAGCATGCACGTCCAAGAGATCAACATTGAGGTCATACCTATGAGAGAGTAAACAGGTTACTACAAAAAAGGTAACATGAAGATAAATAACAGCACCATTAGATAAAGGATTTCAGTTACCCAGTCAAGTCAAACTCTCAAACACCTCCTTAAGAGTCAAATAGGTCTCATCTCTAAAAATCACAACCTACATAAATGAAATTTTGGAGCATAGGCTAAGTGCAGGACGTTATGTCTCAGGTTTATTGCTACGTGAGACGAAGAGCAACAATTAGGCAAGAAGAAAGTGGATGTACCTCATCTGGTTCTTTCTTCAATTTTGACTTAATAAACCTCAAAAGATGCTTCTGGTTCATGCATGCAGAGTGATGAACATGAGTATCAACCTTCCTGACATTGTAGAAATCCCTGTGTGGTGCAGCTTTCTGGGCAAGCAGCTCTCTATCGGCATTGACCATCAAATGAAGATTAAATTTCTGAAATTACACAAGCATGTAAACAGAGGTCAATGTACAGAATACAATAGCTTGCGCATGCGACATCATCAAGTTCTCAATGAGATTTATAAATCAAGCTAGCTTCACAGGCCAGTCTGGAACACATTCAATATATGCAGGCAACAATAGAGCAAATGCTTGGAAGGAACAAAGTTCGAAAGAATTACTTGCTCTAGAAGATTTAAACGGTGATGACAGACGGTTCGGATATCTCCAGCAGCCAATACACGAAGGATATAATGCATATCAGTAAAGAAGGTGGTAGCATCAGCAACAGGAAACAGTCTTCCTTTAGCTGCATCAACAAAGACAATGTGATGATCAACATGCCCCAAACTAAGAAAATCACGAGAAACTAGAAGAAATGAAATGTTTTTTCACTCACAATCTTTACTGGGGTACAGATGAACAACACCATCAACCATTTCAAAGTGATGCTGAAAGAAGGGAAAACAATATTTTAGGGAAAAGGAAAGCAGATATATGTGTAGCCCGTCATTATACGCATACCTAGAGAAATGCACTTACTTCAGTTTTGGTCTGATGTTAATAGTTGAACGGGTTTGGGTTAGGTTTGGGGGTACTAGGATCAGTTATTATATCCTTCTCCCATGGAGCAACTTCTTCTCTGAAGATGTACTTCTCTCGTAGCTCAAGACATTTTTGAAGAACTTTGTACGCTTCAATTTCATCATGAGAAGGAGTTTCTGAGGCAAAATTAAGAATAAGTATAAGAGTAGCAACATGTAAGCAAAGAAAACTAGCTATAATATATTTTATTCTAGTGATCGAGATCAACACAATCAAGTGATGCTATATATAGATAAAGGATGGCATGCACTGAACAGTGATGTTCAAAAACAACAAAGCTGGAACTTATAATGAGACAATCAACATTTGCCCAACATTATTGAAAAGACAGATATAAGGAGAAAAAACATACCAACAGCTGTAATATTGATCCTACTGATGAAAGTTTCATGCTCAGGTTCCTTTGTATATCAGCTGCTACTGGATTTAGCTGGGTCCCGTGGAGACTGCCAGTTGCACTGTGAGATCTAATCATGCTCGTTGATGGTATGTCCCCATTCTGATCCGCTTTAACAGGAACCGGGTCTGATCCCTGTGAAATTTAGAACAATGTTAGTCTATCAAGTACAGACATAACTAAGGTATATTTGCAAGTAGAAAGTTGTTTCTGAGCATGAATCTTGAGGAAATACAACAAAAAGGTTGCAGGGAAATACATATCTAAACTCTAAAGGAAAACAAAACAATTTAGTGTGTGACCTACATACAACTTAACCTTACAAGCTTTTCTTGATTAATTCATATGACTCACACCAATACCTTATACCTATATACAAGGAAGTAAACCTCATAAAGTTGTGCTGGTAGACATGTTTCCATTCAAAGATTCGCTTAATAACAATGAAATTAGTGAAGATCCTTACAGACCCAACATGTTGTCATTCAGAAAACAAATTATCTACAAAAGTAAGCAGCAAGCACTGCTTGTCAAAGCATATGCATCTCGCACTTACAATAGCCCCATTTGTGCCAACGTAAACAGCATCATCATTTTTGGAATCCGGCTCAAGATCAACATCCTCGTCTGAATCTTCGATGCTCTCAAATGTGCTGACTGCAGGAACAGAGGATTTTGCTGTCGTTGGTCTAACCAGAGACCCAACTCTTTTGTTCGCAGCTGGAGATATAGTGGGCTTGCCTGAGTGGTAAAACAGGCCAACATTAGCATAAAACGTCATGGGAAATGGCTTGCAGATTACAACAGTTACAGAACATGTTTCCTGATGTTACAATACACACTATACACTACTGTATCAGTTTCTATTGTTCATCACGCGAAACCATATTTGGAAACACCGAAAAGAGCTCATCCAAAACAATAAGGTGTGCATCATGGGCAGGTTCTCGCGCTAGCCACGTCCTCACAGGTACTACAAACGAAAAGTGTTAGCGATTGGGTGGGAGAGGAAAAACGAAATCAGGGGGTCGCCAGAATCTATTCCTCCACACGCATCCTCCTCTCCTATCTCTCCTCTCCCCCAAAATGCCGCCGCCGGCCGTGACTCAGCCTGCAGCTCCATGCCATTGGTTCTGCTATGCCTCGCCGTCTCCCCTCTGCATCTCTCTGTCTCGCGGAGCTAGCCTTCCCGTTCGCACCGCAACGCCGTCGGTATGGAGGCCTGGGCTCTGGCAGCCACCACGGCGTCGTGTGTGCCGGCAAGGGCTCTGGGCACCACGAGGTGGGGGACTGGCGCGGCGTCCGGTCGTGGGTTCCAGGGACGCCAAGCCGTAGATCTGAGCCGCCGTCTCCACTTCCTCCTTCCTTCCACTCGATTCGTCGCCTCCACCCTCCCTTGCCCCCTCCCCTCTCAGCTCGTCGGTCCGGTGGACGCGACTCTCATCGATGAGCATGGAGGCAGCGATGTTGAGACAATAGATGCTGTGGCATAGGAGCTCCGGACTCACGCCTTGCCACACTTGCCGGCTGCAATGACTACTCGGAGTGGAGGTGGAGCAAAGCAGCGGGTTCACGCATGGCCTGACCGAGGGCAGCGACTTTAGTGGCTGCTGTTCCCTGCATACTTCCTCAGGGTAAATTGTGCTAACTTTCAGATTATTCATTTTGGTTTTACCCTGTCAAATATCTGCTCAGATTAGTTAAACAAGCTATGTAATGATGGTGCAGATTTGTTCCCGATGTGATGATGTAGCTGTTGAAAATGGAGGAAATGAGATCTTAGGCAGTCAGGCGCGTGCTTGCAGCTGCAGTAACACGAAGGAGATGGTGGCAAATAGTTTGAGTCTGAAGATCATTTTTGTCCCTCTTCTCTGTTGCTTGTGAATTGTAGAAGCAAAAATTAATGTGATGTTTGTGAGGGGCCGTTGAAGTGACTTGCCTGGTGAGAAGATGTGTGAGGCATGGATTAAAAAAACAGCACACGAAGATGATGAGGTCGGCAGGAAGAGCAGGAGGCTCTAGCAGCTGGCGCCGGTGTAAAAGCCGAGCTAATTTAATCTCTTGCTCGCACACGAAGAATTGACAATGGCGAATTGCATCGTGCTGATTGCTACTAATACTTCTTGTAGATGGTTGGATGAGCAGAAGATGGTGAATGTGACGCCTGATTCCGGTGTGTGGGTAGCACTGAAATTAATTCGTCTGAACATTTTGCTGAAGCTTTCAGCTGTTCGGGCTGTTGGATTCTTACAATCGAATTGCTTGTGCGCAGGCCAGTCTATTTTCATTTGATTTAGTTGTCATGTAATGTTGTGTTATCCTGTATCCGAGTTGATTTCTCACATGACTAAGTATTTCTGTGCTGAATTGAACAGGAAGGCAAAGAGCAGGCCCTCTATTTTAATGCTCGTGTTCTCGATGCTCAAAGGCGTAGGCATGATGTAAGAGGGTGGCGCTGCAGGTTTCTTGTTCGTTATGATCATGATCACTTTGAGGTAATTCTCCTTATGTCTAACATAATTGAGTGTTCAGACATTTATTCTGGTTCCAGTGTTACACCATGTTTGGATGTCAGAATTGGGGCTAGGGTCCTGGAGTTGCGATTCTGGTTCCAGGGTTGTTTGCTTGCGCATAGAATTCCATGAAGATTTGATGGCAAGTACAACCCCAGCTGGCAAATTAGACCTCCACACGGCCCTTTGGTCTATATGTAGTTTGCCATGGTTTTCTTCTTCATAACGTGCCTGGACATGAATAGATGGGTAGCTAGCCATGGTCCTTTGTCGTCCCATTAAAACCCATTCCAGTTTCTGTAGGCAACGAAACCTATTTTGGAATTTCCTTGTGATTTCATTTCCAATATGCAATTTCTTTGGCAACCAAACAAACAAATCTGAATGTTCAAGGGAGAAATGCTGGGGAAGAATAGTATGCTACTATGGTTTTTGTTCTAGGCTAATTATCTTACTATGTAGTCAAAGAAAATGGAAAGCAGAGTGATGAGTTTAGTTTCTTTTATGATGTTTCACACGAATAATTAGTTATTATATTTCTTTTCACGCGACAGGAGATTGTTCCTCTAAGGAAGGTATGCCATCGACCATGAACTGATTTCAGGCTCCAGATTTTGCAAGCCAGTAGAGCGGTGGCGTCTGCAGATGCTTAGAACGCTATCCCAGCTGAGCAGAAAGCCCAAAAGGCACACAAGAGGATGGATGTGAACACTAACAAGGTGACTGTTGTTCGCTGTTAGGAATAAGCAACTTGTATTCCCATGAGGCCATAGGCCGATATATATACATGTACAGGTGTGGAACATATGCAGGAAACCCCTTATACAACGGGATAAATACAAAGGGGTACATGACTTATATTATAACTCTAACACCCCCCCTCAAACTCATGGTGGATGAACAACACTGAGTTTGGAGAGATAAAAGCCATGTTGTGCTCTAGTCTGGGCCTTCGTCAGGAAATCCGCCAACTGTAACTCGGAAGGCTCATACTGAAGAGCAATAACCTGGTCCTGCACAGCAGCGCGCACATAGAAAGCATCAACATCAATATGCTTGGTGAGCTCATGCTTCACAGGATCACGCGCAATGCTAATAGCACATGTACTGTCAGATAAGAGCAGAGTCGGTGTAGTGACACAAACACCAAAATCCTGAAGTAACCACCGTAACCAAGTCACCTCTGCCGTCAAAAGAGCCATGGCTCGCAACTTAGCCTCTGCACTCAAACGGGAAACTGCAATCTGTTTCTTCGTCTTCCAGGCAATGAGAGAACCACCAAGAAAAACACAGTAAGCAGAAAGTGAACGGCGATCTGAAGGATCACTAGCCCACGTAGCAGCCGAATAGGCCTGAAGCTGTAAAGAACTGGATCATGGAAAGAATAGATGGTGAGAGATTGTGCCCCGAAGATATCGGAGAACATGAAGTAGATGACTATAGTGGACCGAGGTGGGAGCGGAGACGAACTGACTCAGAATATGAACCGGATAAGAGATATCCGGACGAGTGACAGCTAGATAGACAAGACTGCCAACAAGATGACGATAACACGTCAGGTCAGGGAGGGGATCACCATCAGTAGCACGGAGGTGAACATTGAGCTCCATAGGAGTCTCAACAATGCGCTCGTCAGTAAGAGCAACACGAGCAAGAAGATCCTGGATATATTTTTCCTGGGATATAAAAAAGCCATCAGAGGTAGAAGAGACTTCAATCCCAAGAAAGTAGCGAAGAGGTCCAAGATCAGATATAAGAAACTGCTCACTAAGACAGGCCTTTACAAAGGTAATATACTCAGGGTCATCCCCAGTGATGATCATGTCATCAACATAGAGAAGAAGAAGAGTTCGACCACGAGGAGAAAGGTGAATAAATAATGCTGGATCATGAGCACTTGCTGAAAAACCAGCGGGAGTGACCACAGAGGCAAAACGCTCAAACCAGGCACGGGGGGCTTGCTTAAGGCCATAGAGAGAGCGACGAAGACGACATACCATGCCATCAGGAACAGAATACCCAGGTGGTGGCTGCATGTACACCTCCTCACGCAGCTCACCATTAAGAAAGGCATTCTTAACATCAAGCTGAGATATAGACCAGTGGTGTGCAGATGCAACGGCAAGAAGTGTACGAACAGTGGTCATATGGGCCACAGGAGCAAAAGTCTCGTCATAATCACGACCATGCTCCTGTTGAAAACCACGAGCCACAAGACGAGCTTTGTGACGCTCAAGAGAACCATCGGAACGAGTCTTAACCTTGTAGACCCACTTACAAGTGATGGGACGGACTCCAGGAGGAAGAGAAACAAGATCCCAGGTACCAGTGCGTTCAAGAGCAGCAATCTCCTCTGCCATCGCAAACTGCCATTCAGGACAAACAACAGCCTGAGATAAGAAGTCGACTCAAGAACAGCAGCACCAGCGGTGGGAAATCCAAAGCGATCAATAGGCGGACGAGGACGAGAATGCAAGCCATAAGTAGGCTGAGACGAAGATGATGACTCATCCACAGAGGCATCCACAGGTCGTGAACGACGAGTGTAATGCTGAGGAAAAGATGGAACAATAGAAGGAGGAATCACCAAGGTAGAATCGGGGGGTGGCGACGAAGAAGTCACCGGAGATGAAGGTGTAGAATCCAGTGACATGCTAGGCGAGGAGACCAGGGAAGATGGTGGCTGCAAATCGACTAGAGGTGGAGAAGCAGAGGGAGTGGAATGAATAGGCACATGCTCGACGGGGGTGATAGGTGAGTCAGGAAAAGTGAGGAAAGAGATATCCTCCACTGAAAAAGTCGAGGAAGATGGGCGTGGGTAGAAGGGACGAGACTCATCAAAAGTCACGTCTCGAGAGATACGCATCTGACGACCGATAGGATCCCAACAACGATAGCCCTTATGCTCATCACTGTAGCCTAAGAAGACACACTCAACAGACTGAGCGGTCAGTTTGGTGCGTTCGCGAAGGGTAAGAAGAACATAGCAAACACAACCAAACAAGCGAAGCATCGAATAATCGGGAGAACGATCAAAAAGACGCTCGAAAGGAACACCACCCTGTAGAGCAGCGGAAGGCTGTATATTGATAAGATAGGTGGAGGTGGAGACGGCCTCAGCCCAAAAATGAGGCGGGAGAGAGGCAGCAATCATCAATGCACGAGCCGTCTCAAGAAGATGTCTATGCTTTCGCTCAGCCACACCATTCTGAGCATGGGCACCAGGACAAGAGAATTGAGAGAGAGTTCCTTGCTCAGCAAGGACACCATGCAACATCTTAGAGATATACTCGCCAGCGGAGTCAGCACGAAAAACACGAATGGGTGAAGAGAACTGAGTATGAACCATGGCAGCAAAACGCTTATAAATAGACAACACCTCACTACGAGAAGTCATGAAATAAAGCCATGTGTAACGAGAGAAATCATCTATGAAAATAATATAATATTTATGACCACCTTTCGAAGCGAAAGGAGCCGGACCCCATACATCAGAATGGACTAAATCGAAAGGACGCTTAGACACTAACTCACTATGTGAATATGGTAACTGGATCTGCTTGCCAAGACGACAACCCTGACACTCTAAAGAGACATCCCCTGAGACAGACCCCAGAAGACCTCGACGAACTAAAGACGACAATCGAGAACCACATAGATGACCAAGTCGATGATGCCACTGCTTGAAGGAACCAGTAACGGAGGCGACTGAAGCGGAGGAACTGACGAGGGTGGTAGCAGCGGAAGGAACATGAAGCCAGTCCAACTCCCAAAGTCCCTGAGAATCACGGCGGGAGGGCCAGCCCCAACCAGAGTGTGCGTGCGACGGTCCTGGACAGAACAAGAGTCAACGTCAAGGATGACGCGGCAACCAGAATCAGTAAGTTGACCAGCAGAAAACAGATTCATGGTAGCCACTGAATTATTTGACCCTCCAAACATTATAGCCACTGAATTGTTAGCCTTGGAAGAGCCTCCATCTTAGCCTTGCAGAAAGGAAATTTCATAATTTTCAAAACAGAGAACACGCATCCCACCACCACCGCCACCGCTCGAGGTACTAGCTCATTCCCCTTCCTTCCTTCCCTAATCTCTCATATTTGTTTTATTGTTCATTTACAAAGATAATTTTCCGTTCCTTGGCATTTTATTAATTTTGTACTAACAGTTTGTACAAGCAAGTTGATGGTTTGATGCAGCACCAACTCCTTGGTCAACAATGATTTGAAGCAAATGTTGTGACAGCCCAAATCACCATGCTTAACTTCTAGACCAGGACATAAATTAAACTTAACAGGTACACCCATTTGCATGTCGGCTGCATGAATTAGCAGGGTGAAGTAGCATAATTCAGCTGTGTAGTTGTGATGTACATGTGTGCTTTACTAGAGAGATTGTTACTAAACTGAATGATACTTGTCTACATCTCCGATTACTGCATTTTGGCTGCTATATTTTGTGGGATAAATAATTGGTTGAAATGTTAAGCCATCTGTGGTTGATTAATCTCTTTGCTGGCCTTATTCTGAAACAATAAATTTCTATAGATGCTGAGAGTAGGAGTAGGATCCTCATGATGTTATTTCACTACATCTTAATCGGACAATTTGCTAGGGGAAAAGAATTTATTCACTCCTGATCTACCTGGACATCCACTTCGGCTCACTCGCCGCCAGCACCAAGCAAGAAGTCTAACTACTTGTGACAATCCAACATCGAAATGCATTCTTCTGAAAACTTATTCATGTGGTCCGATGGTGATTTATGGCATGCTATTCCAGAGAAGTCAGTTGACAGAACCATATCTTTACTGCTTAGAGGATGGCTACTGACTTTCTTATGTTCCATTATTTTCCTTCTCTGTTCCTAGACTGCATTTGTAGATCACTATCTTTTTATGATCATTTCTCTTTCCAACCCATCTCAATAATTTGAATAGACGATTGCATCAAGAGTAGCTGACCAAGTTGGTGTGGAACTCGGAGAAGAAGTAGGAGATAGAATAAGATTTGAGGATGTGAAATATACCCGGTATGATCTAAGTTTCTCTCCTTGTATTGATTTTCTTTATCTCAGTTCTACAGCAAAATTTTCAGTTTCATGGATTTCATGCCCATTATACTCTACTTATGCCATAGACGGTTTGATAGGGCATGACCATGATCAAATTTCTCACAGATGGTGTACTGATTAAAAAAAAGATGTAAGATCCTCTTCTTAGCAAATATAGGCACCATGTTATGAGCCTCAGTATTAGTATAAACTTAAGCTGGCAGTCCAAATTATGACATGCCATGTTTGATCAAATTTATGTTGTTATTGTGATTACACATTTGTGGTGATAATCGTAGTAGCATAATAACACCTTTTTCAGTTGGACGGTTCCATACTGGTTTTACGATATTCACATACCAATCCATGTTTTTCTATTTAATTAGTTTTATTATGATAGATGAAGCTCTTGTAAGATCCATTGCAACCGACATATTGCGGGGACTCCTGAAAAAGGTCTGCAATTTTGAATTCGCAAGTCTGGTTTCTCTTCAAGTCATTTGTGAATAATGTTTTGTTTCCCACTTTGCATGTTTCTTTACATAAATCGACCAGATTCAACGTTATCACCAGAGTTGCGCCTAATCATTTCCTCTGCAACAATTGAAGCAAGATCAGTGTCAATCTTTTTCAGCAAAAGGTTGATAGGCTGATGGTGCATTATTCGGCCCGTGGGAGGGATGTGGGCTGCGTCGAAGATGGTTTGGCTAGATGGTCCTGCTAGATTCTCTGTGATTGTGTATACATACTCGGGTTTTAATTACAAATCCTTCTATTTTCATGACTATGGCAGTTACTACCTTAAACATAGCTGAATTTCTTTTAGTACTATAGGTGTTGCCGCTGTCTTTTGCTACCAATTTAGCTGCAACCTATTGAGACCTCAAAATTTGAAAGCTGAAAAAGAATATCAAAACAACATTTTTTTATTGCAATTTCATGCCATGGTCTTCTTATCAATATGAAGAGAGCCGAAAAGAATGTCTCGCATTAGTTTTAATTGTAAATTTCTTTGTATTGTCTTCTCTCAGGTTTAGCATGTTACTAATTATATTGCGCTGACTGTAAACGAACAATAGTTTACCTGAATAATTCATCCTAGACTGGAGCTGGAATATAAATAGTAGGTTCCAACATTTGTTGTCCACTTCACACATTTTTTGTCCACGTACTTTGGTGCCATTTTCCTCACGGTTCTGCCGCAGGTGCTTTCCTTCTACCATTCTCTTATTATAAATTATTAAGGCTGGCTGCTCTGCTCAATTTAGCAAATCTTTATTTTTTGCAGAGGACTGGCATCAAGATTGATTAATGTGCTTGGTGGTCTATGATGTGCCTATATATTAATATGTTCATTGATTTTAGCTTTAGCTCATTCAGGTGGCTATTATATGTATATTTTTCTAAGATGGCAGATGATTATTTCCCAAGCAACAATGATTGGTGTTCTTCTTAAAGGTAATAATATATCTATAGACCTTAGGAGCACGTGTGTTCTTAAATGTATCTCGAATTAGCGTCCTTTGTTTTCCTTTGATAAGATGCATCATGTTGATTGCTGAGTTGATTGATTCCCCCAAATAATATTTTTATGCAATTCTTACTGGAGGATATCTTTGCTTCTTTATCACATCACATTTGATAGTTTGGGAGTGCAGTACACTGCTATGAATGGAGTTGGTTGTGTTCTAGGCGCAGAAAAGGCCAACGGAAATGTTTTTCAAAATCGTTTGACACTAATCTTTAGAAGAGAAAGTTATTTCTGCTCCTTAGATTGTATTGTACATACTGTTGATTTGATTGAGAACACTCCAGTGTTAAGCTGCAACAAAAAATGATTTTATTTTCCTCTTTGTCATCACACATATTGTTAACCTTATAGTGCCACAATAAAAATCTAGATGTATCAGCTAAAGGTACAGATGCCTCGCTACCCTATCACTATTTTTGAGGCGTGCGATAGGATTGTTGGTTGTGTTTATCTTGATCAAACACTGCTTTAAGTTCGTATGGATTTGGGTGCTAGCATCGAGAAATAAGAATGACAGTGATCCTCCCGGCTCCTCAGCTGTTTGGATTTCTGACCGTTGGATCTGGCTGCTTGATGCGAATCTGGCCGTCCGATCTAGAGGTGAAAGGAGTTGGGCCGTCGGATCAAAGTCACGGCACTGTAGGAATGAACAGTTTCACCCCCCGCTGTAAAGATCTCGTGCCACCACCGATATTCTGGTGCCCCCACGAGGGTATTTTCATCATTTCACGTCTTAAGTCAACACGTGTCATTCTCTGATTCATTGCCTTCTCCCCATTCGGTGCTAGGGTTCGATCTCCTCGTTCCGATTCGCTGCCCCCTCAGTTCTCTCTCCCGCACATCTCTTCCTCTCAAGAGCCACCGCCGCCAGCCGCTCCATTCCCCCGTCCTCCCGCATCCTCCTGGGGGCTCGCGACCTCGCCAACCCACCCACATCGCCGCCGCCGCTGCCCCTCGAACCTCGACGCCGCGACCCTCTCTCCTCGTCTCCCTCGCACCACGCCGCGGCCCTCCCACACTAGTAGAAAAGGGGGCAATGGTCCAGGCCGGTCCAGCCCATTAGTCCGGGTTCAATCCAGAACCGGGACCAATGGGGGCATCGGACCCGGTTCGTGAGCCCCGGGAGCCGGCCGGGCCACGTGGGCCATTGGTCCCGGTTCGTCTGGACCTATTGGTCCCGTTTGGTGGGACGAACCGGGACCAATGGGCTGGACCCCTGGCCCACCACAATTGGTCCCGGTTGGTGGCTTGAACCGGGACCGAAGGCAAACTTTAGTCCCGGTTCATACGACCAACCGGGACCAATGGTGGTGCCTATATATACCCCCTCGCGCAAGAGCAGAGCACACTGCTCTATTTTTTCTGGCCGAGGGGGAGAGGGCTTGGTGGTACTCTAGCTCACCTCCTATGCACACAAGGTGTTCGATGGAATGCCCGAGCCACACTACTTAGGGTTTCTCCTCTCCAAGCTCGACCGCCAAGCTCCATTTTCCTCCATATTTGTCTAGGTTTAGCGGTCCGTCACGCCCCGTCCCCGTCTTCAACGTCGTCGATCACCCGCACCGATCTCATCGCCGGCACCACCGGTACCGTGGTGAGCCTATTGTTCTTATCTTCTTTCCGAAAGGAAAAATATTCTTATTTGTATGTTTAGATAGATATATACTTGTATAATTTTCTTACTTTTATTATTGCATCTTATATAGTGCGATGGTTTTGGTATCCGCCCCCGTCGGCCCTCGTCCTGTCTATGATTCAGATGTGGTATATATTATCTTTTCATAACTATTGGTTCATTTATTGTTTATGACAATTATGCCGACCAACGTGACATAGATTTTTTTCATCTAGGAGGTTGTTGAACCGGAAATTCCAACCGACCCTATTGTCGAGAGGTTAAATTTAGTTGAAGAAGAAAACAATTTGTTAAAGGAAAAAATTAGAAAAATTGAGGAGGAGAAGATGATATTGGAGTTGCATGTTGCGGATGTCGTCGATGATCACAAGATCAAGATGGATGCAATGCGCTTGATGATTAGAAAGATTAGAAAATATGCCATTCATACCGAGGCTTGGTATCATTATGCCGTTGGATCAGTTGTTACATTGGTTGCGATTATGATCGCATTTGTTTTCGCATTGAAATGTTTTACATAGTTTCAGTGTATGGTTTAATTAATTTAGATGCTCTGCAGAGCTTTATGTTGTTAGATGAGAACTATGTATGTACTTTGGTTTTAATGTGATGATGAACTTCTATTAATTTGGTCACTTAATTATCTATTCATGATGTTCTGTAATGATTTTTGACACACTTAAATATATATAATGCGCACAGATGAACCGGCAATGGATGTACGGTTCAAGACACACCTCCGAGTACATTAAGGGCGTGCATAATTTTCTCGATGTGGCTGAGGCAAACAAGGAGAATGGTTTTATGTGTTGTCCATGCCCTATATGTGGGAATACAAAGTCTTACTCTGACCGGAAAATCCTCCACACCCACCTGCTTTACAAGGGTTTCATGCCACACTATAATGTTTGGACGAGGCACGGAGAAATAGGGGTTATGATGGAAGACGGCGAAGAAGAAGAGTACGATGACAACTATGTGCCCCCTGAATACGGTGATGCTCCAGAAGATCAAGAGGAACCAGACGATGTGCACGATGATGCTGCAACGGGCGAAGCTGCTGAAGATCAAGAGGAACCAGACGATGTGCCCGATGATGATGATCTCCGCCGGGTCATTGTCGATGCAAGGACGCAATGCGAAAGTCAAAAGGAGAAGCTGAAGTTCGATCGCATGCTAGAGGACCACAAAAAAGGGTTGTACCCCAATTGCGAAGATGGCAACACAAAGCTTGGTACCTTACTGGAATTGCTGCAGTGGAAGGTAGAGAATGCTGTGCCTGATAAAGGATTTGAGAAGCTACTTAAAATATTGAAGAAGAAGCTTCCAAAGGATAACGAATTGCCCGACAGTACATACGCAGCAAAGAAGGTCGTATGCCCTCTAGGATTGGAGGTGCAGAAGATACATGCATGCCCTAATGACTGCATCCTCTACCGCGGTGCGTACAAGGATCTGAACGCATGCCCGGTATGCGGTGCATTACGGTATAAGATCAGACGAGATGACCCTGGTGATGTTGACGGCGAGCCCCCCAGGAAGAGGGTTCCTGCGAAGGTGATGTGGTATGCTCCTATAATACCACGGTTGAAACGTCTGTTCAGAAACGGAGAGCATGCCAAGTTGATGCGATGGCACAGTGAGGACCGTAAGAAAGACGGGAAGTTGAGAGCACCCGCTGACAGGTCGCAGTGGAGAAAAATCGAGAGAAAGTACTGGGATGAGTTTGCAAGTGAGCCAAGGAACGTATGGTTTGCTTTAAGCGCGGATGGCATTAATCCTTTCGGGGAGCAGAGCAGCAATCACAGCACCTGGCCCGTGACTCTATGTATGTATAACCTTCCTCCTTGGATGTGCATGAAGCGGAAGTTCATTATGATGCCAGTTCTCATCCAAGGCCCTAAGCAACCCGGCAATGACATTGATGTGTACCTAAGGCCATTAGTTGAAGAACTTTTAGAGCTGTGGAATGGAAACGGTGTACGTACGTGGGATGAGCACAAACAGGAGGAATTTAACCTAAAGGCGTTGCTGTTCGTGACCATCAACGATTGGCCCGCTCTCAGTAACCTTTCAGGACAGACAAACAAGGGATACCATGCATGCACGCACTGTTTACTTGACACCGATAGTATATACCTGGCAAGCCGCAGGAAGAATGTGTACCTGGGCCATCGTCGATTTCTTCCGACCAACCATTAATGTCGAAAGAAAGGCAAGCATTTCAAAGGCGAGGCAGATCACCGGAAGAAGCCCGCCATGCGTACCGGTGATCACGTACTTGCTATGGTCAATGATTTACACGTAATCTTTGGAAAGGGTCCCGGCGGACTAGTTGTTCCGAGTGACGCTGAGGGACACGCACCCATGTGGAAGAAGAAATCTATATTTTGGGACCTACCCTACTAGAAAGACCTAGAGGTCCGCTCTTCGATCGACGTGATGCACGTAACAAAGAACCTTTGTGTGAACCTACTAGGCTTCTTGGGCGTGTATGGGAAGACAAAAGATACAGCTGAGGCACGAGAGGACCTGCAACGTTTGCACGAAAAAGACGGCATGCCTCCAAAGCAGTATGAAGGTCCTGCCAGCTATGCTCTTACCAAAGAAGAGAAGGAAATCTTCTTTGAATGTCTGCTTAGTATGAAGGTCCCGACTGGCTTCTCGTCGAATATAAAAGGAATAATAAATATGGCAGACAAAAAGTTTCAGAACCTAAAGTCTCATGACTGCCACGTGATTATGACGCAACTGCTTCCGGTTGCATTGAGGGGGCTTCTACCGGAAAACGTCCGATTAGCCATTGTGAAGCTATGTGCATTCCTCAATGCAATATCTCAGAAGGTGATCGATCCAGAAATCATACCAAGGCTAAGGAGTGATGTGGTGCAATGTCTTGTCAGTTTCGAGCTGGTGTTCCCACCATCCTTCTTCAATATCATGACGCACGTTCTAGTTCATCTAGTTGACGAGATTGTCATTCTGGGCCCCGTATTTCTACACAATATGTACCCCTTTGAGAGGTTCATGGGAGTCCTAAAGAAATATGTCCGTAACCGCGCTAGGCCAGAAGGAAGCATCTCCATGGGCCATCAAACAGAGGATGTCATCGGGTTTTGTGTTGACTTCATTCCTGGCCTTAAGAAGATAGGTCTCCCTAAATCGCGGTATGAGGGGAGACTGACTAGAAAAGGCACGCTTGGAAAGGACTCAATAATATGCAGGGACGGATATTCTTGGTCTCAAGCCCACTACACAGTTCTACAGAACTCTACCTTGGTGACCCCGTATGTCGATGAACACAAGAACAGTCTGCGCTTCAAACACCCGGAGCAGTGCGACGACTGGATTACATGTGAACACATCAGGACTTTCAGCAGTTGGTTGGAAGCACGTATCAGAGGTGACAACACTGTTTGTGATGAGCTGTACTTGTTATCCAGTGGACCATCTTTGACTGTATTGATTTGGAAAGGATATGAGATAAATGGGAATACATTTTACACGATTGACCAAGATCAAAAGAGCACCAACCAAAATAGCGGTGTCCGCTTTGATGCAACAACCGAGAGGGGAAAGGACACATATTATGGTTACATAGTGGACATATGGGAACTTGACTACGGACATGATTTTAAGGTCCCTTTGTTTAAGTACAAATGGGTCAATTTGTCAGGAGGCGGGGTACAGGTAGACCCACAGTACGGAATGACAACAGTGGATCTGAAAAATCTTGGGTACACTGAAGAACCGTTCGTCCTAGCCAATGATGTGGCACAGGTTATCTATGTGAAGGACATGTCCAGTAGACCGAGAAAGAGAAAAGATAAGGAAGCAAATACATCATACGATGAGCCAAAGCGCCACATAGTTCTTTCAGGAAAAAGGGACATCATGGGAGTGGAGGACAAGACAGACATGTCTGAAGATTATGAAAAGTTTCATGAAATTCCTCCCTTTAAAGTCAAGGCTGACCCCAGCATCCTGATAAACGATGAAGATTATCCATGGTTACGGCGCAATAAGCAAATGACACAAGCGAAGAAAAAGTGAAGACTTTCTCCCGCAACTATTATGATGATACCATGCCAACTTTGTAACTGACGAGTATGATACCATTGTTTGTTTTGTACATGCACATGCTATGTGTGGGTCAATTTATGATACCATGCCAACTTTCAACTTTTTCAGAGTTCATTTGAAATGCTTTAATGTCTTATGGTTCGGCCCTCGTAATAATTAAAAATAGCAACAATAAGTATTTTGTTATAAGTAGAAACAAAATAAAATAAGTAAAGCAAGAAAGAAAACAAAAAAAAGTGTTTTCAAATTTGAAAAGTAATGGCACTAACACAAAGTTTATAATTTTCCTAAAACTAAAAGCAAAAAGAATTAAAAAATAAAGCAAAAAACAAAAGAAAATAAATAATGCAGAAAACAAAACAAAAAAACAACAATAAGTATTTTGTTGTAAGTAGAAACAAAATAAAATAAATAAAGCAAGAAAGAAAACAAAAAAAAGTGTTTTCAAATTTGAAAAGTAATGGCACTAACAGAAAGTTTATAATTTTCCTAAAACTAGAAGCAAAAAGAATTAAAAAATAAAGCAAAAAACAAAAGAAAATAAATAATGCAGAAAACAAAACAAAAAAACAACAATAAGTATTTTGTTGTAAGTAGAAACAAAATAAAATAAATAAAGCAAAAAAAAAAAGTGCCACCTACTGGGCCCCCACGGCCTGAATACGACTTGAATCCCTAATTTGGGCCAGGATTCAGGCCCGCAGAAGACCCAGAAGGCCCATCAGGCAAAGCAGTAGCAAGTAGGCCCATAAGCCTGCAGTAGAGAGGAGTTCAAGAGGGGAGCGGCAGTGGGGCTTATAAACCACTGCGCTCCCCTCTCAACTAGCGAGGTGGGACTAAACTTTGGCCCCGATGCGGGCAGCACAGGGGCCTTTGGTCCCGGTTGGTAGCACCAACCGGGACTAAAGGGGGGGCTTTAGTCCCGGTTGGTGCCACCAACCGGGACCAAAGGCCGCAGCTTCCCGCCCTTTGGGCTGCCGAAAAAGAGGCCTTTGGTCCCGGTTGGTAGCTCCAACCGAGACTAAAGGGGGCATTAGTCCCGGTTGGTGCCGCCAATCGGGACCAATGCTCCTTGTATATAAGTAGCACTTCGCAGTTTTGCAGAGTTCATCGCCACCAGTTGCCCCCCCCCCCGACGACGCCGAACACATCGATGCCGCCAGGCTGCCCCGACGCCGCCCGCCGCCCCCGCCGTCGCCGTCGCCCGCGCCCGTCGTCGTCGCCGTCCTCCTCGAGCCCGCGCCGTCCTCCCCGAGCCCGCGCTCGCCGTCGTCTCCGCCAGGCTCTGCCGCGTCGGCGCCAGGCTCCGCCGCGTCGCCGCCGCCCGCCCCCGCGCCCCGCGCCCCGAGCCCGTCGCCGTCGCCCGCCCCCGCACGCCGCCACCGCTGTGAGCCGCCGCGCTGCACCGGCTCTATTTTTTCTTTCATTTTTATTAGTTTTATTTTTTTGTTCAATGTATATATATATATATATATATATATATATATGTATATATGTGGCTCTGTTTTTTTTTTCATTTTTATTAGTTTAGTTTTTTTGTTTATATATATATATATATATATATATATATATATATATAATGTATATGTGTATGTATGTGGCTATGTGTATGTAATGTTTAAAAATTGTTCAGATTATGTTTTTGTTGATATATGCATTTATTGTTCATATGTGTATTAATGTTTTCATATATGCAAAAGATAGATTTTTAGAAAAAGTTCGGTTTTTTTTCTGTTCATAGATTTTTTTTGTTGATATTAATTATTGTAGAATATGCAATTGTTTGTATATTCATATGAACAATGCATTAGGCAAAACCTTTGTTTTTTTTCGAAATTTTCTATTTGAACATTTTTTTTAAAACAAGCAATACTAAAAGAATGAGAGGAAAAAGGAAAATAAGAAGAGGAAGAAAGGAGAAAAAGAGGAGAGGAAGAAGAGGAGAAATAAATAAGAAGAGGAAAAAAGAAGAAAAAGAAGAGGAGAAGAAGAAAGGAATAGAGGAGAAAGGAGAAATTCTATTTTTTTCTTCTTCTCCTCTATTCCTTTCTTCTTCTCCTCTTTTTTTTCTTCTTTTACTTCTTCTTCTTCTTCCTTCTTCCTCTTTTCTTCCTTTTCCTTAATTATTTTCCTTTCTCGAGGGAGAAGAAGAAAAAGAAGAGGAGAAGAAGAAAGAAAGGAAAGGAGAAAGAAGAAACTTCAACACGAGGGGGTGGTACCGATACCCCCTCCCCGATAACATTATTTTCCCATGTATATGTATGTCGCGTCGTTGTCGATATAACCCCCTCTAGATACAACTACAGCACCCCCCTCGGCCCTCTCGCTCGACCAAAACTCTCGAGGACACCCAAACCCTAGAGAGAAAACGATGTTGCAGGTCTTCTATGTACCCCTTCCCGCCGCGCTCCTACCCGACAAATTAACTCTCTCGAGGCCACCCAAATTTATCAAGTTAAAAGAGCGTTATCATCGAGGCCACCCCAAACCCTTGAAGCTTTGTGTCGAGGCGACCCCAAACCCTAGAGAAGCAGCGTCGAGGCCACTAACATGATTCCTTATTGTGATTAGCTAGCTAGTTCTACGTTTGCCACTATGTACCATGTTTGAATAATAATTGACATGTTGTCAATATTTGCAGAAACTATGGAGCACTCCCGAGACGAAGAAACAGAAGCGATGTTGGGGGAAATAATCGCAAATGGAAGTGATGATGTTGCGTCATTTCTCATCGACACCGTTGGTCAGATGGATGAAGAAGAGGGCTATGATTATGATGGCTTCGACCCATTAATGCCGGTACAAGAGGAGGACTATGTTCATGATGGCTCCGGTGACACAATGGAGGTACAAGACGAAGGAGACCATGCTGACTGCTCCGGTCACCGAACCGAGTCCGGCCAGGTATATATATATATTAGTTAAGCCCGTGCTGACAAGTTAATTAATGCATCCATTGTTTTGGTATATGTACACATATTAAGTACTGTCGTCTTTCTTCCTTATAATTTCTAGCCCTCCGGATCGAGCACAACTTCGGTAAGGAGACGAGGCCCGAAGAAAAAGTTGAGCTCGGATGAAAAGTTTGAGATCATAGAAATCGCGCCCGACGGTGAACCGATTGAACCCATCCGGACAAAGAAGGCATTTTCTGCTCAGTGCGGGGTTCTTGTTAGGGACAGGATCCCGATCAGCATCCAGCAATGGTATAAGCCTGCTAAGGATGAAGACGCTGAGGTGTCTTATGTCAATGATATGCAGAAAGAAGATCTTTGGAATGAGCTGAAGGCAAATTTCACCCTACCGCCAGAGGAGGATCCGGAGAAGCCAGTTAAAGAGCAATTAATCAAGTCTTGTGCTCTTAAGAAGATGGCTGGCCTAATGAGGAGGTGGAGGAAAGAGTTGAACCAGTTTGTCAAGAAAAAAGAGACACCAGAATTCATCGGCAAATATGAGAAGATCAAAGATCACTGGCCCGCATTTGTGGCCCACAAGACATCGGAAAAGAGTAAGAAGATGTCGGAGACAAACAAGAAAAATGCTGCGAAGAAGAAGCTTCACCATCGCACGGGGTCAGGTGGCTACCTCAAAACCCGGCCTAAGTGGTCCAAGGCTGAGCATGATCTGCTTGAAAAAGGGATCAAACCAGAGATAATGCGCTGGCCAGACCGTTGCCGGACTTGGTTCTTCGGGCTGGCGGAACCTTGGACCCTGTAAGAGGGCAGTGTTAGTGGACGGACGAGCAACTGCAAACACCAGTTAAGAACCTTCGACACTATATCGATGCAGCGCAGCGAGGGACGTTCCTTCCAAACAGGGAGAAGGACGAGCTCACAATGGCCCTTGGGAATCCCGACCACCCTGGACGGACACGAGGCACGCCAGGCTCCCTTCCGTGGAAGGTTGGTTTTCCGGATGCAGGGGGTTACAAAACCCACGAGAGGAGGAAGAAACTGGAGCAGGACCAAATGCAGGCGCTGCTTGGAAGGGTAATGGGGCTAGAGGATCGAGAAGAGGAACGAGAAGCAGCAGATCGCAACAAACGACATGCCGAAGCTTCCCCCGAAGCTACCCCGCCATCTCAGCGGAGAAGCAACGTTGCTTCCACCGAGCTGCTTCAGCCGGAGCATGTCTTGACGGCTCCTGCCAGCTATCCCGTGGATGGTATCACGGAGTCTCAAAATTGCCACATTATGGCGCGATGCATGAATTTGAAGGTCAAGGCGACTGTTGGCCAAGTTTATCCTAGTGGACCCGGCACAACTTATCACTGCCAGCCGATTCCAGAAGGATTTGCTAAGGTGATGGTGGATGAAATAACGGAGGGATTTGAGGACCTCGCGCTTGAGCACCCTACCGGTGAAGGGGAGACTAGGCTGGGTTCTGCTCTGAAGACTCCATGCCTATGGCGGAAGGAGCTCATCGACCTTCTGAACTGGACGCCTCCGCCTCCTCCTCCTCCTCCGGCGAGTCAGGGCACTCCGCCTCCTCCACCGCCTCCTCCTCCGGCGAGTGACGATCAGGGCACGCGTGGCGGCACTCCGCCTCCTCCACCGCCTCCTCCTCCGGCGAGTGAAGATCAGGGCACGCGTGGCGGCACTCCGCCTCCTTCTCCGGCGCGTGGCGGCACTCCGCCTCCTCCTTCTCCGCCTCACCAGCAAGGGCGGAAGAGACCCGCCCGCCGCCCCGGCTGCTCTGACGCGTCGTAGTCCTTCTCCTCCGCCTCGTAAGCAAGCACGAAAGAAGACAGACGCCGCAGCCGCTCCGTCTGCTCCGGCGTCTAGCAGCACAAGAAGAGAGAGGCAATACAGATACGGTCCACCTCTAAAGCCTCTAGAGAAGTTACCGTACGAGAGGACCGAGGAGGAAAACGATAGGATCGTGCGGACCCACGTGAAGGAGTTCTTTGAAGGGGTGAAAGCAAAGATACATCCACCTACGGAGGAGAAGGTAGATCCGGTGAAAGCAAAGCGCACTCTCGATGCCCTGAGGAAACCACCAAAGTCTCCGCCGAGAACCAACTATGAGCGCATTACTGAACAGACATATCTCCAAGCCAAGCGGTCGAGAACTACTGTCAGTGATAAAAGGTTAAAAGAACAGCGAGCAAAGGGGAAAAATTGCCCAGCTCGGCGAACAAGCACAGCAATCGTGCCCCCCGCTCAATGTGTCTAATCCTCCGGGGACGGTGGCCGGTTATGGCAATCTTGAAGATTACCTGCCTGACGATGCACTTCCTGATTTCATGGAGGTGGACTTATTCAGATACGAGTACGGGAAACCTCTCGTCAAAGATGAAAAGTCTCTGACAACAATGATGCGAAGATTCCATAGTTGGTACATGAAAACCTGCAGAGAGTCTGAGGGGACGAACACTTTGTATCTGAAAATTAAAGAGGAGCACGACCTCGTTTCAAATGATCTGTTGTCTATTCCATTTGAGGAGTTCTTCGAGTTCTTCAATCATAAGACCCTCGATAAATTAATGGTCTTTTGCTACTGCCTGTAAGTACTATTTCTGTCATTAGTCTGTATATATAGCTCGGCTCTTTCATTGCATGTATTTATAATTAATTATCCTCAATATATTATGCAGATTGAAGATCGTCGAGTGCAAAAAAAAAATGAAATCTATGATATTGGGTTCATTAACACAAATATCATAGATGTATTTCTAGTTAAAAAGCGTGTCGAAGAGGCCGAGGACAACTTGCTACAATCATTGATCAAAAATCAAAACAAAGATACCATACTCTTTCCTTACAACGGCCCGTGAGTGTTACTGTCGTGTGCATATTCGGTTTTCCTTATTACTCGAGCGAGGTTAATGTAATTGATGAGTTATGCATGCGTGCAGGTACCACTATATTCTTCTGGAGATTAAGCTTGAGCGTGGACTAGTAACCGTCTTAGACTCCAGACGGAAAGATCCCAGCACCTATGCGGACATGACTGAAATGCTCAGCAAGTAAGTTCAATCGATCATTATCGCACCATATCGGCAATTTTTTGTTCATTTCCTGATATCTCAAGTAATAATAATTATTTTCTTTGTCTTGCAGGGTTTGGAAACAGTTCACCGCACAAGCTCCGGGACTGCCGAAGGAGCTGCGATATACATACCCGAAAGTAAGTACTACTGGCTAGCTAGTTGTGCGCATCTCCCGTTGATTCTATAGCTATACTTTCATCAATGCCATTTATATAATGCTTCATTATCAGTTTGATTGACCTCTATTTCTCTTAAAGTGCTTGTGGCAGGAGGAAGGGAATGATTTCTGTGGATACTACGTGTGCGAGTTCATCCACAACGTGACTTTGAAAAACAAGCGAGGCTACTCTAGAAGACAATATGAAGTGCGTAAGCAATATTCACAATTTCATTTTATTACACCATCATTTCTGTTGAGTTTCATTCATATATATGTATTAATTAACCCCCTTCTTCAAATTAATTAGACGTGGCAGATGCGGGATGAACTCCTATCAGCAGATCGCATGAAAGCAATTCAAGAGGAATTGACGGGATTCTTTCTTGAACACGTCATCAGTAAAGCCGGAGAATACCATGTGGAACTTCAATTCAAATGCTAGTGGTTTGTAATTAAGAGATCTTATATAGATTGTACATGTATGTAGCCAGTAAAACTTGTTGTTCGACCAATCTCTTGGAGAAGGAGAGGTCGATCGATCACTTCTCTCGGTATGCATGACGAACTTCTGTACTGAATGGTTCTCTCGATCACTTATGTATATATACTACGTAGCGTCGACCAAGCACGGACATAAGAGAGGACACTTCTCTCTATTAATTAGCTAGCTAACACAATATACGAAACACCTAAATTAACCCCCCAAAACCCCCAACCCCCCTCCTTTAAAAAAAACAAAAACCCCAGCCACTGGAATGCAGACACGTGGATGCCTTTTGGTCCCGGTTGGAGCCACCAACCGGGACCAAAGGCCCCCTGACTGGGCTCGGCGCATAGGGCCACGTGGAGGCACATTGGTCCCGGTTCGTGTTTGAACCGGGACTAATGGGTTGAGGTATTAGTAACGACCCGTTAGTCCCGGTTCCCGAACCGGACTAATGGGTGGTTTTCTACTAGTGCCACCCAGCCTGCCGGATCTCCCCCGTCCACTTCCCTGGCGTCTTCGTCGTCGTCCTCGCGTGCACAAGGCAGGAGGAGCGCCCCCACCCTCTCCTCTCCTCCTCTCCTCATCACGAGCCAGGAGAACGAGGGCCACGGTGGCCGAGCAGGTCAGGCGGCGCATCCAGATCACCCCGGAGCCGCCCCCAGATCCCTTCCCTCTCAAGCGGCGACCCGGAGGTGAACTACAGCGACGACGTGAACTCGACGGTCACTGCAACGACCCATCCACGGCATCCCTTCCTCTCTGAAAATGGCCTAATCACTGGTAAGATTTTCCTCGTCTCCCCTCCACTCTCCTTCTCCCTTTCTTAATTGAGCAGAGGACGGTGCTGCATTATGACTGCCTTCTTCTTGGGTTGAAAAAAAGGATCCCATCTTTCTCTGCTCAACTCTACCATTCTTTGATTTGGATCATTGCCTGTGATTTTGTGTATTTAGATGTATGGCTTGGCTGTGAAAACTAACCTTTTCCAATTGATTAGTGCTATTGTTGATGCTCAAGAGCAGAGAGAAGAGAATGTGTTATTTGTTGAAAGAGGAAAAAAATTAAAAGAAAAGATAGAGTCAAGGATTCGTCTCCAAAAGAACACAAAAAAGGAAGAACTATTCAAAGATTGTAGAATTTGTCAGCTCTTATCATCATGCAAAAAAAGTATTTGTTTCTTTTATGTTTGCACCTTTTTCTGATCATCATCTCCTCCTCCTGGGATCAACAGACTTAATTTGATCTCTACAATTGCAAACCATCCCATTTATTTCAGGATTCAGATGCCCAAATTCTGGGCTGCAAACCATCTAGATGCTTCAGGATTCAGATGACCAATGTCAGCTGCAACCTTGAGATGGTTGACAAGCAGTTTGACTCGGGCAGAGGTCGATGAGTGAATCAGAGAAAGATCAAGTTGGTGGCCTGAAGTCCCTGGAGAAAAAGGAGGAATCAAATGCATGGTTGACTCAACCCAAGCCAAGTCGGCCGGACTGCAGGTACCAAACAGCGACATACAGAGATCTCGATGTGGTATTACTGTTAGGTAACCCTACAAACTTTGTTGGAACCTAAAAATTAGGTACTCGTGTTGGATTAGAGTTGTTTCTGGGCCAAAGCCTAAAACAACTTCCAGTGGATTGTTGAATTATCCAATGTCATAATTAGTAAATCCATGCTGTTCTATTTTGTAATGAGATCACAGTATGCCCATGTTTAGATGACACCGACCCAAGTTTACTTTGTGATTCCATTAATTCCTCTACCTAATTCTTGTAGCATGCTTTCATCAGTTTCAGTACGATGAAGATGACATATCCAACATGGTATCCTTTGCGGATGAAGAGCAGGAGTCAAGAGGCATGTATGTAAGTGTCGCATATACTGTTCGACGACCTTCTGGGTCATTCCAAAATGTACTATGCCATGCCACAAAACGATCGACCATATATTCTTTATTGGTTTGATGGTGATGGTGTATTTATTGGTTTCATGTATGTAAGTGTTGCATATACTGTTCGACGACCTTCTGGGTCATTCCAAAATGTACTATGCCATGCCAGAAAATGATCGACCATATATTCTTTACTGCCACAAAACGATCAGGACTGAAACGCGGGCCACAGAAACGCGAGGTTGCCGAGCTGTCCGCGGTGTCCATCCATCCGCGGCGCCGTCGCTGTTGTGCTCCCGTCAAGAGATGCTCGAGCGCTGGGAGAGGAATCCACGTCTGCTCCTGCTCGACCGCTTCTAAATCGAGGGAGGCCTGCTTCTGCTCGCTATGTAGGCCACTGCTCTGATCCGACCCTGCATCGTGTAATGAGCGGCCTGCAGGTATCTCATTTTTACTACGTTGTTGTGTGCCTGCTTTGTCTGGTCTCATCTGTGGGCTGTTACTATAAAGTGTTTACTTACACACTAACTAATCGTCTATCTGCTATGCTGGTTGTTAGCTAGGTGTTAAAAAAGTCTTTCACTTCATAGCAAACTGCTCTGCTAGCCAATCTCCTACCAGTTGTATAAATTATGCTAGACACACATTATTATTTTTACAGTCTTTTGCAGATAATTATTAATTTTGTTGTTGCCGTGCAGATATTGTTACTGAACATTTTGTTACCTGCAAAAATCCTGATTATCAACAAAGCTTATTGAAATCACTATCATCTGTGAGTGTGGATTTGATTCATTTTAGCTTACGGTGGCATGTCAAAATTTCTGTAGGTTATGACAGACCAAAAATATGGAAGATTCGGATATTGTGCCAGCACCTGAGCTCATTGAAGTGCTTTTCATAACTGCGAAGGACAGGTTGATCATTGGGTTGAGACATATCTCAGGCTTATGATTGATAGGCACCATCGAGCAGAGAAGCCATATCTGAAATCTCTCCTTCTACAAGTGGTAGGAAATGTGCATGTTCCCCTTCTCTGTTTGTTCCAAAACATGCTCCCCAGCAAAAGGTCTATCATAGTATGTATGATTTGATTTTTGCTATTTTTAAGCCTTTCTGTATCAGTTGTGTACAAGTAATGTTGTCTATCACTGCAGAGTAGATTTTTTAGTAGTACTTAAAAATAGACGATATCCAAGTGTAGTGCTAAACATAAATGATCAAGTAATGTTGTCTGTCTGTTTTTGGTGGGATGTAGATTTATGTGTTTTCTTCTTTGTCTGGTCCGAGTAGGGCCTTCAATTGCTACATCATAAGTTGTTCCAAATCCAGGGTTGTTCTAAATCTTTCTATTCTTCGCGTAATTTATATGAACTAACTCAGTAAATTGAATTGATAGGTGGATTCATGTTCCTTTTGTTTCTTCTTGCTAAAAGTTGCGATTTTTGAATTTGCTGTCGTTGAGCATATACAAATAGGCATTAACATTTGATTGGCTGCTATAGAAAAAGTATATTCCCAGAAAGATCCTTAAGATGTGATAAAAGCTACATATTTAGAAAATATTTGTACTATTGCTTCTAATGAATGGCATGAAAGATATAGAAAATCAGCCTACACTATTGCTTTATGGGAAACAATATGGTGAACACCCAGTTTATGTCATAAGAATTGGCTGGTTAGAGAAGCTACAATGTTTTATTGAAAAGGTAAAAACTAGAATTTATCCAGTAGAAATATGTTAGCCATCTTTTTTGTTTTGTAATTCATGATTTGCTGGAGAGCTCGGTAGGTAGTTGCATCGTTGTCAGCTCATTTCATGTTTTGGATCTTGCCAGGTTTGATTATGTCTCGGATTGGAGCAGCGACACAAGTAGGGAGAGGCCGTTGCCTGGATTGCTGCTGCTCTCATCATCTTGGCTTGCAGGTTGCCACCGTCACACAGCCGGACGGGGTCTCTTGCCTGTCTGACTCTTTTTGTACAGTGTGGGCTTCTGATCTGGGTCACTCTAACGGTTGTTCCATGGCAGGAAACGCAAGGGGAGGAGGACCTGGAGCGGCCACTGCCGAGGGAGTGGCTGATGGAGGTGGTCTGCATATGTCGTATCTCGTATGAGTCAAGGAGGTCTACCGCAAGCGGCCGATGATGGGCGCGCCGAGGATGAGATCTCCGGTGGAAAGATGCGTCTGCGCCTGGCCATCTCTCCAGCACGACGTGCCAGCCAATTCTCTCTTGCCCCTCCTTCCACACCGGCTCGCCGTCTCACCCACCAGTAAGGCTCTCTCCACTTTCCCTGGTCTCTACTCTTTTCATTGTCTTAGCTTACAAGGCCTGGTTTGGTACTGGCCAGGAGGTGATGAGGATCCGCTACCATCATAGTTGTGATTGTAAAACATAATCCATCCAAAGATGACTGAGATAGACCAGCAATCATTACCATCGACGATGCCTTTTCAGGTTTTCCCTTGTACTAAACTGCAGGTTACACTCACTATTGGTTAAGTGTCCAAATAGTTTCATGTCGGATTTAGTAGTATAATTAGGTGACAGAAGTAATTAGACAAAGGCCAGTTAGATCCATATACACATATGGACTGACAGCGACAACTACATTTCTTATTCATAGATCTACGTCTGCTTCTCAAAACCAGAGAGTAGGTCGTGTCATATCATGTGTGTTACTTGGTTGTGTCCTTCCTTTGACTAGACACCTTCGTAACCACTTGAGCAGTAGTGTAGCACCCATGTCTCAGGCTAGAACATAGGGCTATTGTTCTTACTCGTTTGCCCCCTAATTTATATGGTTTTGCTATGAACCAATCCTTTTTGGCAAAATATTGCATCACTCTATACCATAGAAGAACCATCTAAACCAGTTATCCTCGACTACTGGTACAATTTGCTTTTAGTGTATGATCCTATGTTTGATCAAAGGGTTGCTGTTCTTATTCGTTTGCTTTATATGGTTATTCTATGGCATAGCAGATTGGTTCTTCTATAAACCAATCCCTAATTTATATGGTTCTTCTATGCTATCTTTTGAACTAGGCCTAGGCGTTTGTCTGGAAAGCCGGAAAGGAAGCACTAAGGCCCATCTCAGTTATGATAGCAAACAAGGTTTTGTAAAAAAAAAAAATTATGTACTCGACTATACCACTTACATTCGAGAAAAGATTGGTTTTATTTCTGAACTGAACAATAACCAATCCAATGCTTATAAATTTGTTGTTCATTGTGTTTCTGAAGCAAGATTATAACCATCATTAATGTTGAAGATGCATACATGTTTTGGGAAGATGCGTTTGATTTTTGACCTTTGTTCTATGCTCATCTTCTCTCAGGTGGCTTGAAATAAATGGTGCACATCTGTTCGAGGGGTAATGTTGACGCATACGAGGGTTTTCAGTATACGGCCATCAAGCCAGATGTTGTGGTGACAGTCATGAGGCAACTATACATTTACTATAAAGACTGGTCTATGACAGTCCTTTTACTCGCTCTTCATTGAAAATTACGAATTATTGTTGCATCTACTAGGGAGACATGCATCTCTCCCTTCCTAAAGAAGAGAGTGCATGTTCTAATGCTGTCAACCTGTAGGTATGTGCATTTGTGTATTTATTCAATGAAAAGCACCAAATATTTGTCTTTATGTTTGATAATTGGGTGTCTAAATTGGCGGATTAAATACTCCGGTCCGCGACAACTAAGCTTTCTATGGTTGGTGTACCTACATTGCGCTTGAAACCATTTCGTCTATATTGGGTTTATTCAGTTGTAATACCGAGTTTATGAAACTATCTTATTGAAATTATTGCTTCCCAAGAGAAGCATGTATGCCACACATTCTTTTACAACATTGCTTATGTGTTCTTATTTGTTATGTGTCTATTTGTTCGATTTTTAACAAATTATGTTAACCTTAAATTGGACCATCTTTTTCATGCATCGTATCCTTCATTTAAGGAACTTTTTAATCAAGCTGATCGGAATGATATCACTTAGCCATACAAAGCATAGAGAGATTATGTGGCAAGTTGCCTTATGTATGATTCATGTAATGTATATGATACGTATACAGTTTTACCCTAAAATCACTGTGCATTATGGGCTTGACCAAAACACTGGGACCGGCACTGTCGCGCCAAGGCGCGATCTGGATCTAGTTATTATGGCTGTGGAGGCTGATATAGCAACAGGAAGAAGGGGTCATCCATAGTACTAACATGCTTTGGTCTTGGTCTTTGATTTGTACTCTGCTTGGTCTTGATCTGATAGTACTAAAATGCTTTTGCCCCCTATGTAGTACAAATAGGTGATTAAAAGGGGGCGCCTCCCACCTGGCACCGCCACAACTTTTTGTCAAGCGGCTCCACAGGTTGGCTCCCCGGATTCAGTTAATGCTTATGTGTCCTGCTTATGTGTCTGTTCCGAGGAGAAGCAAAATAGCAATGTAGGAAACAAACAGAGTAGCGAGCTATATTTACTAAGTCAAGAACTAATGTTATTTGTCGTGCCGGTTTATTAGACTGTAGAATTTTGTATAGGTTCAGGAGGTGCTCATTTGTGATACTACATTGTGAGAACCATTCTAAGTTCATGTTCACATATAGGAGTAGTTCGGCGATCCACCAACTCCTTGGAATTTAAGAATATGTGGAGTACCTGTTCGCTTGCTCCACGATTTCTAAATGAAACTCAGCCTGCACGGGAGCGGCATCGTGGAGGGAGGGACTCCAAACAGGCCCATAGTTTCTAGGTGTGACTCTAATCACATGTACTACTTCCTATACTGTATTTGGTTCCCTATTATATACTAACAGTATTGGTGCTTAGAGGGCCTGATGTTTGTTTACCGTCTGAACAATCTCACCTACTGACATATGGATGTTTTGACATTGCTCTTGCCTACTAACTCAAGGCAATGTACATGTACACAAGTAACAAACAAGCCAGTCCAATGTACGACGCAAACATAGTAGTGCAGAGGACTATGTCAGGAGGTGTGGAAAGGCCAGCCAAATGAGTAAATCTATATGACTAAGACATGTGTTACTACGTAAAATGGACACATAGGACGAGCCGAGGCACTCAAATAATACAAGTGCGCACGGGACCGCCTCAAGAGGTGCGTCTAGGGCGCACCCCAACCACTAGTTAGAGCATGGTTAATAGTATAGCCAGCTGCTGGCTATAAGTCAGTGTCATGTCATTTACAGCATAGGAGCACGTGCTACATCTATTAGGGAGGTAAATACTATTAACCATGCTCTAATATAGTATAGCCAACATGGAATACTAGGCAATTTGTGTTATGTGACCCACCTTTCATTCTCACAAAGTGCCTAGGAGCACGTGCTACAGCTGGCTCTTCACGAAGAGCCCGCTTACCTTTTCTCTCCTCTTCTCTTCCCTCCAACTAAGCAAAAACATACTAGTTTATTTCTTATAGCCCGCTGACTCAGTGTTAGCTAATCTAGTCGTTGTGCTTAGACTAGTTTCTTTATTTCCGTTTGAAATAAACTTGATGCATGAGCCCCGGACTGTGCGTGCCATGAAAGTAGCTAGCGCGGGCCGGCTGGACGTGGTCACCATGATCGGCCCGGTAGAATCGCAGGTGGCTTAGGAGGCACGATCAGCGCTCGTGGGATGGCGCGAGCACGGCAGATCGTGGCACATAGTTAGGATCGCCACCTGCCCCTCTTTCCTTGTAACAAATAAATAGCGATGAGAAAAACGAGAAAAGTCGCAGAGTTTTGCACGCGACGCAAAAACCTTGTCTCCTCTGTGATCGTGAGTTGAGAGTCTTGATTCCTAACAAGTGGTATTCAGAACCTCGTTTTTGGCGATCCTGACTATGTCCGATCACGGAGAACAGCCGGACGGAACCGCGGCGGCGGCGGCGGCCCTCAACGCAGGCGGGGGCGGGCTGGCACGCTCGGCGACTCCACCACGGGAGCGCAGCCGCGGGCGAAGCCGCGTGAGGCGGGAGCGGCAGGTTGTGATCCACCAGGCGGCGGCCACGGAGCGCGCGTCGTTCGTGCCGGGAGCCGGCATCACGTTCCCGACCCTCACCTCGACCAACTACATGGAGTTGTCGTTGGCGATGAAGGTCCACCTGGAATCCTGGGGGCTCTGGGACGCGATCGAGGGCAACGCGCAGCACGTACGCGACGACAAGTCCGCGCTCGGCGTTCTCCTCCGAGCCGTTCCGCCGGAGGTGCTCGACGTCCTCGTCGTCAAGGAGACGGCCAAGGCGGCCTGGGACACCATCAAGGTCATGCGGATGGGAGTACACCGTGCGTGAGGCCACCGCGCAACGACTACGCGCGGAATTCGAGCAGATCGCCTTCCACGACGGTGAGACCCTCGACGCCTTCGGCATGCGCATCACCAGCCTCGTCAATCAACTGCGCACGCTCGGCGATAATGTTGAGGAGGTACGCGTCGTGCAGAAGCTGTTGCGTGTTGTTCCTCCCCGATACGCGCAGATCACAGTGGCGATTGAGACCCTTTTGGACCTGAGTACGGTCTCGGTCGAGGAGTTGATTGGGCAGCTGCACACCGCCGAGGAGCAATGCGCCGTGCCCGCGGCGACCCAGGGCAGCGGATAGCTCCTCCTCACCGAACAGCAGTGGGAGGCGCGCAAGAAGGGGCGCGAGTCTGGACAGGGCTCTGGCGGAGCCAACGCCAACGGTGTCGGCGGCCGAGGAGGCGGCCGCGGCAAGAATCAGGGGCGAAGGGGCGATGGCTCCGGTGGCCGCGGTGGCGGCCGTGACATGAGCAAAGTAAAATGCTACAACTGCAACCACATGGGGCACTTCTCGCGCGATTGCACCGAGCCCCGGCGCGAGCGTAAGGAGCAGGTAAACCTCACCGAGGGTAGAACGAAGGAGACCACGCTTCTCCTGGCGAGCCTGAGCGTGCTTACCGTGACCACGGAGGGAGCCGTGGAACACGTGATGCTGAATGAGGAGCGCTCCCAGGCGCGCCCGGCCGCGAGTGATGGAGGTTGCGATTCCTCCTGGTTCCTGGACTCTGGCGCCAGCAACCACATGTCTGGGCGGCGGGAGATCTTCTCCGAGCTGGACACTGGCGTGCGCGGCTCCGTCAGGCTTGGCAACGGGTCCGCGGTGCAGATCGAAGGGAGGGGAACGATCTTGTTCCAGTGTATGAATGGTGAGCACCTGGTACTCTCTGAAGTGTACTACATTCCTCGTCTTTGCAGCAACATTGTGAGCTTGGGCCAATTGGACGAGAACGCCTACGACACACACATCAGTCAGGGCATCCTTCAGGTGCGAGACCCGGGCGGGCGCCTGCTCACACGCGTACAGCGCAACCATGGGCGTCTGTACGTGCTGAGCCTGAACGTGGCTCGTCCGGTCTGCCTCGCCGTACACGGAGGCGAGGATGCGTGGCTCTGGCATGCGCGGTACGGCCATCTTGGCTTCCAGGCGCTTCGATCGCTTGCGCGCGAGGACATGGTCCACGGCCTGCCAGTCGTCGATCAGGTGGATCGACTCTGCGAGGCCTGTCTTGCCGGCAAGCACCGGCGAGCCCCGTTCCCTCGTCAGGCCCTGAACCGCGCCGAGGACGTGCTCGGGCTCATGCACGCGGATCTATGCGGGCCGATCACACTGGCCATGCTAGGAGGGAAACGGTACTTCCTCCTTCTCGTCGACGACAAGAGCCGGTTCATGTGGCTGCGCCTGCTGACTACCAAGGACGAGGCAGAGACGACACTCCGGCAGTTCCAGGCGGCGGCAGAACGCGAGTCCGGTCGCCACCTGAAGACTCTGCGCACCGATCGTGGGGGTGAGTTCAACTCCTCGAGCCTTGGGGAGTTCTTTGCAGAGCTGGGCGTGCACAGGCAGCTCACCGCCTCCTACACGCCGCAACAGAACGGGGTGGTGGAGCGGCGCAACCAGACGATCGTCGGCATGGCACGGTGTCTGCTCAAGGCGAGGGGCGCTCCTGCCCGTTTCTGGGGAGAGGCCGTGACCACGGCGGTGTACCTGCTGAACCGCACAACGACGAAGAGCGTCTCCGGCATGACGCCGTATGAAGCCTGGTGCGACCGTCGGCCTAACGTGCATCACCTTCTCACTTTTGGTTGTGTGGCTCACATGAAGGTGACGCGCCCGAACACGAAGAAGCTCGACGACCGCAGCGTGCCCATGGTCTTCCTCGGGTACGAGCCCGGATCGGCTGCATACCGCGTCTTCCACCCGCCGTCAGGCCGCGCCCACGTCTCCAGCGACGTCGTGTTCGACAAAAGCATGTCGTGGGATTGGGGCGCCACATCACCCGCTCGTGATGAGGGGTTTGAGTCCTTCACTGTCGAGCTAGAGCCCGTGGCCACGACGAGCGTGCGGGTGGAGGCGGCGTCTTCCCCGATCGGGCGCCACACGGAGCCTGCGCCCGACGCCGAGCCGTCTACGCCGCAGAGCGCGATCACCGCGCCCACTCCAACCTCCCCGGCGTACGGAACGCCGATCTCGACACCCACAGGTGTGGAGCATGCGTCACCACCATCTGGCGCATCAGAAGCACTACCTGTCGCCGAGGCGCCGCGCCGGTACCGCACGCTGGAAAACCTGTGGGACACGACCGAGGAGGTGGAGGCGAACTACAGCGACAACGATCTGTACCTGCTTGTGGGCGAGGAGCCCACCTTGTTCACTAAAGCTGAAAAGGAGCAGGGATGGCACGCCTCCATGGACGAGGAGATGAAGAGCATCATGGACAACGGGACTTGGGAGCTAAGCGAGCTCCCGGCTGGCCATCGCCCGATCGGCCTCAAGTGGGTATACAAACTCAAGAAGGATCCCCGGGGGGCCATTGTGAAGCACAAAGCACGCCTGGTGGCGAAAGGCTACGTGCAACGGGAGGGCATCGACTTTGAAGAGGTCTTCGCGCCAGTCGCGCGCATGGACTCAGTGCGCGTCCTCGTCGCGCTCGCCGCGCACCATGGCTGGCAGGTACATCACATGGACGTAAAGTCCGCTTTCTTGAATGGTGACTTGCTCGAGGAGGTCTATGTGCAGCAGCCGCCGGGGTACGCCGTGGCCGGCCAGGAGGGCAAGGTGTTGCGCCTCCGAAAGGCGCTGTACGGACTGCGTCAAGCACCGATGGCCTGGAACGCGAAGCTGGACGAGAACTTGTGCGCTCTGGGGTTCGAGCGTTGCCCGTCAGAGCACGCCGTCTACCGTCGCGGCTCGGGCACCTCGCTTCTGATCGTCGGGGTCTACGTGGACGACCTCATTATCACCAGAGCGGCCACGGCGGAGATCATCTCCTTCAAGCAGCAGATGACCGGGATGTTTTGCATGAGCGACCTGGGCATGCTCAGCTACTATCTCGGGATTGAGGTGAGCCAGGAGCGCGGCCGCATCGTGCTTGGGCAGGCGGCCTACGCCAAGCGACTCCTGGAGAGCACGGGCATGGAAGACTGCAACCCCAGCAACACCCCGATGGAGGCTCGGCTCAAACTGAGCAAGGAGAGCACCGCCGCCCCGGTGGACAAGACAAAGTACCGCAGCATCATCGGAGGATTGCGGTATCTGGTTCATACAAGGCCTGACATATCATTTGCCGTTGGGTACTTGAGCAGGTTCATGGAGAAGCCCGCGTCCGACCACTATGCTGCAGTGAAGCATCTTCTGCGGTACGTGGCCGGGATGCTGGATCACGGCTGCGCATACGAGTGTGGCGATGGAGAACTGCAGCTGACCGGCTACAACGACTCGGATCATGCTGGGGACACGAACGACAAGAAGAGCACGACGGGGGTGATCTTCTTCCTCGGTAAGAGCCCGGTGAGCTGGCAGTCCCAGAAGCAGAGGATGGTGGCGCTCTCCTCGTGCGAGGCTGAGTACATGGCTGCCACTGCCGCTGTGTGTCAGGGCATCTGGCTGTCGCGGCTGCTTGGCGAGATGCTGAACGAGGATGTTGCACGGCCGAAGCTCCTCGTCGACAACAAGTCGGCGATCTCCCTGGCGAAGAACCCTGTCTTCCACGATTGCAGCAAGCACATTGAGATCAGGTACCATTTCATTCGCGAGTGCGTGGAGCAAGGACGGGTCTTCATCGACTACGTCAGAACCAGCGAGCAACTAGCCGACGCTCTGACGAAAGCACTCAGGCGCCTCGCCTTTCAGGAGCTAAGAAGGAGGATCGGCATGGTTGAAATAATACGCCAACACCAAGATTAGGGGGGTGATTTGTTAGCTAATCTAGTCGTTGTGCTTAGACTAGTTTCTTTATTTCCGTTTGAAATAAACTTGCTGCATGAGCCGCTGACTGTGCGTGCCATGAAAGTAGCTAGCGCGGGCCGGCTGGACGTGGTCACCATGATCGGCCCGGTAGAATCGCAGGTGGCTTAGGAGGCACGATCAGCGCTCGTGGGATGGCGCGAGCACGGCGGATCGTGGCGCATAGTTAGGATCGCCACCTGCCCCTCTTTCCTTGTAACAAATAAATAGCGATGAGAAAAACGAGAAAAGTCGCAGAGTTTTGCACACGACGCAAAAACCTTGTCTCCTCTGTGATCGTGAGTTGAGAGTCTTGATTCCTAACACTCAGCTCTATTGTACTTGCTCTTAAAGGTACTGAGCTGGACACATTTCCCGGATGCATAAGTTTGGAGCACCACAAGTTTTACCAAAGCTGAAATGCGGCGAATAAGTGGTGAGTGCTGGGCCACAATGGGATGGATAAATTAACCCAGCCAACGCTAACACCGCTATTGCATCGTAGCGCACTGAACTACTTAACAAATCACCCGGACAGGATCAGGCTTGTGAATAATCGATGCCTCACACTACCGCAAGCGCGCACATACCGCGCCGATCACATAGCATATGGCGGGGATGCGGGAATCAGGAGAGCCGGGCGTACCCTCTCGGCCGGTGTGGAGCGGTGGGAGCCCCGGCGGGATGGGGAGGCTGCGGCGATCGTGGTCCCGGTGCGGGGGATGTCCGCCGCCGGCGTCGTCCTCCTCCTCCCCGTCCTCCCGGTCGCAGTCGCTGTCCCTCGGCGCCGTCGGTGAGGAGGCGGGCGCGGCGGCGGTGGTCGCGGTCGAGGGAGCGGGTGAAGCGGAGCAGCTGGTCGAGGGTCTTGCGGTGCATGTAGTACGCGGACGCGGCGGCGAAGGAGGCGCCGACGAGCGCCACGACGGCCAGGTGCAGCGCGTAGGACGGGGAGGGCTCCATGGCGGCGAGGAGGGGGGCGAGGGTGGGGCGGCGGTGATATGAGAGGAGCCGGGGGAGGCGGCGCGGGGGGGGGGGGGGGGGGGGGTATATGGGAAGAAAATCGTATACGGTTAGTTGTAACTAGTCATCAACCCGTGCATCTGCACGGGCTAGCACTTTTAATATTGATACTCCTTCCCTGTCTGTTTATAGGGCATATCTGAAAGATTAAAGAATTTCCTATATAAAGCTTGTTTTCTTGGAATAAGAAAATATGGCTATGCCCACATTAAATTTCGTTAAATTTTGATTCACAATGTAGAATCAACCGATGCATAAAGGAGTGAAAGGACCATGCATGTAGTAGTATTAATATGTTGTCTAGAACTTAAGTAGGCCCTCCTTCGTTCATGTGATTTGCACTATGAGCTCATCAACCGAAAATGGGGTAGTACAAAAAGTTGTTACAAATGTAATATTTTTGCATTGATCTTGTGTTCATGATTATAAGATTAGGTGCCCTATTGTAGATTATTAGATTATATAAGTGTACAACATTTAAACGGAAGTCCTCCCTCGGGAACATAGGAGAGCAAAGAATCATTTTCACCATGTTCTGTTTGATAATAAAGAATAGGTATCTACCACAACAATGGATATGCATGGTTTTCTATGAACATAGGTTATTCGTATTTTATGTTCTTATCTTAACAAATAAATAATTAAACAAAATCTTTTATAATTTGCTGGGAATTGTGTGATAGCTTATTTGGATTTCAGGTTCTTGTTTGTACCAAAAAATATTAAATAATTTATTTTATGATTAATGTGCCTGAATGTTTCCATATCACATACATAATCCTTGGTTTATATGAGATCTTTTTGGTGCACAATACATCCAGATTGTTTTGTTACTGTAGAAATTTATGCGTATTAAAAGATATTTAATAGCTATTTTTTTCTTACATATAAGGCCAAAATAAAGACATGCATAGGCGTACTTTATAAACAACTAATATGCGTTAGCAATCTACACCTGCAAAGTATCATGTGAATCCACATGTAATTCATCTATCGCAAGCATGCATGTTAGGCAAAGTGGTATATATGTCCAGAGAATAATATTATGTGCGTGCATACTAATAATAATCAACACCAAGTTGATTTAGCATGTCGACTCAACTTAAATGACACCACTACCTTGCACCTGGCGACATCGGATGAAGCCAGGCCTGACAGCATACAGGAGTAACTAATCGAGCCGCTCCATCCAATGATATTTATGTTTGTCATGCAAGAAGCTCTCATCTACATCCGATCCTAACAATTAATTATAGCAAGTATGATTAGCCTTCCTCTGCAGAACTGCATGGTCCCATGTTTACATCGTTTATTAGGAACAGTAAGATGCAGTACAAACTCTAACTTTGTTTAAATTTGAAAAGAGACTTATGGAGGTGCAAGCTCGATCTGAATTTTGTTCGATCACAGGGATATCTTTTGTTTTCCAATATAATGGAAATTTTTGATATTTATAATGTTGTTTCTTACATTTCATATTATGTAGGAAACCCATAAAATAGTAGTACTACAGAGTATATATCGAAAGAATGATGTTATGTACTACTCATGACTGTGGACGATCGGCAGCCCCACGTGTTTTTATCTGTACAAACAAAATTCTGCCAATGAAAAGTAATTCATAAATTAAGTGGCCCAACATGTCCAATCCAAGAAATCAAAACTAAAGTCTGATTTTCTGATTCCTCAAAAATAATTTTATTCCTCAGAATAAAATAATGAAAAAACATCTAACTTACTTCTAATCTGACTTTCAGGCTCTTCATCTCTTATATCATTTAGTCTTGAGTCTTGGCTTGATGCAAGTATTTCCTTGCCGCACGCAGCCGGTGTCATCTAGACGCCAATCTCGATCACCTCCATGCACCGCCTGCCGTTCGTAGAAGAGCATATCTTTAGCAGAGAAGGAGGCAGCGATAGTATATAGGAGTCTACAGAAGAATATTTGATTGATTGAGGCTTATTTTTATTTCACAGGCAATCAGTCGAATAGTTGATTTTCTTTTGACCTTTTATTGTTGGAGTTTCTAACAGGGGTTTTCTCCTTATTTTGTGGAAACTGGTAAAGTCTTTCCGTTTTATAATTGTCGGGATTTTATTTTTTATTTTTTACGTGATAATATTTTCAGTAACGTTGCACTGGACATGTGAGATGTGTTTTTCTACGTACATGATAATCTGTGCTACATGATTTTTCCTTCTATACTGATCGTAAGTCATACAATTGAACGCGAGTTTTTTAAAACTAACTTTGATTTTTGTACACGTATTAATTAGTTTTGATGTCGTGCATTAATGAGCGGTCATGTAATAATTTTTAACGGAAGATTCTTTGTTAATTTGTGAGCACTGCTGGACGCTTTCCTTGTATTTTACGTGAGGCATTCCTTTTATCTTATACGTGAGGCTTCCTTCGTTTTTTTTGTTTTCACAAACGCTGGACATGGACTTGTTAGATGCGTCTTCCCATAGCACTTTTCTTTTACTTGAGGCTTTCCCTTGTTTTTTTTAGGATCACGTAAGGCTTTCCTAATATTTTGTACGTGAGGTTTTTCTTAACTAACATTGAACTTGAACGTGCCAGATGCATTTTTCAATAGGACGGCATCATCTGCGTTACGGTAGTTTCCCTTTCATCCTGATCGTATATTTTATAATCTAACGGTTTAATTAATTTTGATGATGTGGATTAATGAGACGTCTTGAAAGGTGCCTCCAATTAGTAAATATAAGATATAAGATGGGTAGTATCATATACTAGTATCGTGCATATGATACTAGTGTATGATACTACCTCCCTAATGCAGAGTATCATATATTAGTATCATGTTGTACTCTATTTATTGTCATGCATGACACAAAGTATCATAACATTTAATATGATACGGTATCATGATATGATACTACACCCTCTCTTTCTTCATTTAATGCTATGTCATCTCATCAAAATTGCCTAGTTGGCATGCATGATACTAGCTATAATACTACCATTACGACCAGCCTACGACCGGGTCGCATGCTTTGCAACGAACGACCCTGTCCATCCAACGACACATGTATCCATGAATCTCCAGGCAAATAACTCACTTCTTCTTCCCCAATAGTCCAACACCGATTCCATGCCTTGCCGCGCCTCCTCGTACGCGCTCCCTGTGCTCCTTCTTCCTGGTGCGAGACTGCGAGTCACCCCGCAGGCTTCCAGCTGGGCTCCTGGCGATGACGAGCAGTTCGCCGACGACCTTTTGGGGTTGTTGAGAAACGGGCCGGCGACGTTAACTATATTGCTTCTCGCGGGTGCTGCCGGATCAGAGCTCGTCCAGGCCAGGCGGATGGATGTTGCCGGCGGGATTGCATTGGTCAGCGGAGTGCTCCGCGTGCTCCCGCCGCCGGAGTAGCTGCTCCTCTGGCTCCTGCACCTCATCTGCCACTCGCGGTACCAGGTGTGTGAAGGTCATGCATCTGCGAGCTCGCCGGTCATGGCGACATGATGCAGCAGCATAGGCTACTAAGCACCGGTGGCGGCGGGCTGGGCAATACAATTTGGAAGGGGATTAATTTCTTTTGGATGGGAATTAATGGTTGTCGGTGTCAAAACCGGCGGATCTCGGGTAGGGGGTCCCAAACTGTGCGTCTAGGCGGATGGTAACAGGAGACAAGGGACACAATGTTTTTACCCAGGTTCGGGCCCTCTCGATGGAGGTAAAACCCTACTCCTGCTTGATTAATACTGATGATATGGGTAGTACAAGAGTAGATCTACCACGAGATCAGAGAGGCTAAACCCTAGAAGCTAGCCTATGGTATGATTGTTGTTCGTCCTACGGACTAAAACCCTCCGGTTTATATAGGCACCAAAGAGGGTTAGGGTTACATAGAGTCGGTTACAATGGTAGGAGATCTACATATCCGTATCTCCAAGCTTGCCTTCCACGCCAAGGAAAGTCTCATCCGGACAAGGGACGAAGTCTTCAATCTTGTATCTTCATAGTCCAGGAGTCCGGCCAAAGGTGATAGTTGGGCTATCCGGACACCCCTAATCCAGGACTCCCTCAGTAGCCCCTGAACCAGGCTTCAATGACGACAAGTCCGGCGCACATATTGTCTTCGGCATTGCAAGGCGGGTTCCTCCTCCGAATACTTCATAGAAGATTTTGAACACAAGGATAGTGTCCGGCTTTGCAAAATAAGTTCCACATACCACCGTAGAGAGAATAATATTTATACAAATTCAATCTGCTGACGTATTCCGCGGCGTGACATCACACCATGGCCAAGCCTTTATTCGAATCGTTTTTACTATCCCACCTCAGCGCGTTTAGCGAGGCGGTTTCCTTGGCACGTCTTGTCGAAGCAGAGATCGTGTCCCCTTATTCCGGGATTCTCATTAATACGGGCATGGGTAACCCAACCGCGCCATCGATTACGGCGCTTGGGAGATAAGCGAGTTTTACCAGGCTGGTGGGGACGCATAGCTTCGTCCGTCCATATAAGGGGATAAGGATCCACGTTTTCACACACGCCTTCTTCCTCCTTTGCTCATCCATTTCCGCGCACTCGAGCTCTAGCGCCCAAGTCCGCACATCTCGCCTCAACCTTCCCCAGCCATGTCCGGAGGGGGAGGCAAGTGGATGGTCTCCTACATCACGGAGGGGCACATCAAAAAGCTGTGGAAGGCTGGATACTTGTCCAGCGACATCGCGCATCCGGTCCCCGACAAGGGGCAGCTTAAACCCACCCCCAGGCCCCATGAGAGGGTGGTGTTCCTCACTCACTTCCTCCACGGACTAGGTTTTCCACTTCACCCATTCGTCTGGGGGCTCATGTTCTACTACGGCCTGGATTTCCACGATCTGGCCCCGAATTTCATCCTCAACATCTCGACGTTCATCGTCGTGTGCGAGGCCTTCCTCTGCATCCAGCCCCACTTCGGCTTATGGCTGAAGACCTTCAATGTCAAGCCGAAGGTAGTGGGCGGCCGTCAGGCGGAGTGCGGAGGTGCCATGGTGGGCAAGATGCCCAACATCCTATGGCTCGAGGGCTCCTTCGTGGAGACCATAAAGGGGTGGCAATCAGGGTGGTTCTACATCACCGAGCCATGTGACCCTAAATGGGTGGCGGCCCCCGAATTCCGATCTGGCTTCCCTACACGGCTCACCTCTTGGAAAGAGACGGGCCTGTCATGGGGTAATTCGGAAGAGCTGACCGGACTCCAAACCTGCGTCCAAAACCTGGTGAACAAGAAGCTCAAGCTTGTCAACGTAGTCCAGGTCATGCTCATCCGCCGGATCCTCCCGTGCCAACAACGGGCCTTCAACTTGTGGGAGTTTGATCCGGCACAGCACCAAACCTTGAGCAAGCTCTTCGACACTACGTACGAAGATGCCTGGAAGGTGCTGTTCAAGGGCGCTGAGGCTCCCGCATCCGCTACCGAAGATTGCGGATTCAGCTCGCAACGTCAAGCCAGCGAGGTAAGCTATTTTACCCTTTACAGGACACTTGTTTTTCATAGCTTGACTCTATGCGGGATCTAAACTCCCCTACCTTTGACAGGCCTGGCAAAAAACGTCTGGGCAGGTTAACTGTCTGGCTCCCTTGCCAGAAGACCCAGCGGACGCTCGATTAACAGGGCTGCTGGTTCCGGCACCTCACGTGGTGCCGGAGAAGAAGGCCAAGAAGAAGGCCACGGGAACTCGAAGGAGTTCCCGGCGCCAGGTGTTGTCAGACTCATCGTCCGTTGACTCCAAGGCGGACTCCTCCCGCGAAGACGAGGAGGAGGAAAAAGAGGCCTCCCCCCCAGCGGGGGGGAGAGAAGAAAAGGAAGGCCACCCCAACTTGGGAGGCCGGAGGGTCCAAGAAGGGAAGGGCCCTTCCTCCGGAATACTCCACCAACGTCGACGACGGCGAAAAGGAGTGGCCACCGAGGGCTAAGCCCTTGGCGAAATCGTAAGTGTCCAGATACCAGAATAACTCATGGCATTTCATTTGTCGCACAATATCTCCTAACGCCGAATATAACCCTGCAGCCCGCCCAAGGACGAGCTCGACGCTTCAACGAGCGGCTCCCTGGATTCGTCGGACCTGAATAGCACCTCACTTCCGGCTGCCTCCTCTCCTGCGCTGCGGATGACACTGAGGTGGGGTCCCAAAAGGGGCCCAGCCAGGAGGAGGTGGTCCAGGAGGCGCCGCAAGGCAACCTCCCGGACTCCAGGCGCGAGGGGGATAAAACCCCAAAGGGCTCTAAGTCCGGCCCTGGGCCGGACTGCGTACCGGAACCTTCAGTGGTTCCAGAGTCCGGCAGGCGGCCCCTTCGTAAGAAGGGCGAGACTGCGACGCTGGTGACCTCCGTCCAACCGGAGGCACCGGGTAATTTGCTAGAGGTGCTTAACGGCGCCTCCATCGACGAGGAGCACCGCACTGTTATGGGTGTGGTGATCCAGAAAGTTTAGTCCGCCAAGAGCGGGCTGACTGAAGCCTATGCCAGCCTTCTAATAGGCATTGAGGTATGTATTTAAGATATGTAAAATATTACCGCATAGACAGTAGCCCCTGATGCTCAGTTTGGTGTTCGGAAAGAAAAGCCGAACCGAGGATCTAAAAAGATGTACGCAGGAGTCTAACATAAGTATGTCAATATGGGACTGCAGGCTGCGCTGCTGACCTCTGCCGCACTGACTGTGGAGGTCAATGCATTGAAGCAGAGCCTCGAGCGGTCCGAGAACGAGCTCGGACTTGCCAAAAAGCAGCTCGAGGACAAGGAAGGTAAGTAATACCTTATGGAAGTATATAAAAGATGTGGTTGCAAAAAATGAAGGAATAATGTGAGTATTGCAGGGGCCACGAACGAGGTGGCGACCCTGAAGGAAGCGGTGTCCAAGGCCGAAAGCAATGCGGTCGCGGAGCGCACCGAGCGAGATAAGCAGGAGGCGCGGGTGGCGGAGGTGCGGAAAGAGCTCCAGGTTCTCGTGGAAAAACACGAGAGTTTGGAGCGTGACTCAAAGACTCGAGAGTCCGAGCTCGCCTCAGCCCTTGAGAGCGCCAAAGCCGCTAAGGACGAAGCCCAAAAAGCCCTCCAGGAAATTGAGGCACCGAAGAAGATAGCGGCGGGTAAGGCATTCTTTATGCAAAGCAAGCACGTGAAAGTGAACTATCTGTTACTTACCCGAATCTAGAGCTCTCCAGGAGAATTCGCAGATCTGCCCCGCAGTGTGTCCGATGCTGCCGTGTTCTACCGAGCCGAGGAGGGGAGCTCGACGGAGAAGGTGTTCTGGTCTCAATATGCTGAGGCCGGACACCCGGTGCCCTTGAGCGACCAGCTGAAGCAGCTGGTCGAGCTCCATAAGGTGGCCGAACAGGCCATGAAGGGCCTCATAGTTTGGCTGTGGCCTAAGGAAGCCATGCCTGGGAGCTACTTCGGGCTGGTGAGGCGGCTGGTGGACGCATGTCCATGGATTGAAGTCATCAAGTGCTCCGTCTGCATCGAAGGTGCCTGTAGGGCCCTTGCCCGTGCTAAGGTGCACTGGGGCAAGATGGACGCTGAGAAGCTTATGATGGACAAACCACCGCCGGGCAGGGAGTATCGCAAGCCCGAGATGTATTATGAGGGCGTCCTGAAGGGTGCCCGCCTTATAGCGGGTGAGTGCTCCAAAGATGTAATTTTTTAGTAAACTCGCATTTGTTATCCTGTATGCTGAAAACTTGTTCATATGCGCTAAGCAACGCTTGTGAATTTAAAATATTACCTTCTGTGCGGCCATTTATTAAATTTGAGAGATGGCGAGTCGTCGGCTTTTGCCCCCATGCCACGAGTGCTGGGGTGTTCGGGACAAACTTGAGCGCTCTTTTTCCCATTCTTGGGTCCTTCGAGGGAGGCGCTCAACGCAACGAACGAGGCAACCGGACTATAATGCTTGAACACTCTCACTTAGCCATAGAATTCTATAATTTTAAATTTCGGCGAAGCCCCTAGTATTCGGAAGACCGAGTTCAGGGCGCTATCCACGCCTGGGCCGGACAAAGCTGACTCCTCGCTCTAAGCGGCATAAGTCTTTAGGGACTCGAAAACCTCTCGAACAGCGACCTGCTCTCGCCCTATCATGACGGTCAGTTTTGGCTTTCTCCACTGAGGTGCTTAACCCAGCTCAACCGGGGCACAATCGCAGTGGTTCTCCCAGCGTTACCTTAGCCGATATAACGGAACGTAAGGTACCAAAACATGGGAGCCGGGCAAATCCAACTATTGACCCAAGACATGATTCAGAGCCGATGCATATAATGCTATAAGTTCGGGGTGCCGCACTTGTGAAAGTGTTCGGACTTATCAGACCATATTTTGGGCTACTTAAGCCCCTGGAGTATTTGGCCGTACCAAAGTGTACGGATGCAACATGTCATAAGTGAGCATATATAGGAAAAAAAAGGAATGCAATAATAGGCAGAAGCTATGTATTGTTTATTCAAAAAGGCTGCGGTAAAAGCAGAACGATACAAATAGTGCGATAAGCAATGGACGGGACTATTTGACAAGTCCCCCTCCAGGGGCGAGCTGCGGGATGTTGTGTGAAACAAGTATACTGCTCGTTATAGAGACCACCTGGACACTCGACGTAGCTTTCTGCTTCCCTGGCTGTTGCATCGTGTGTTCGGCGATTCTACTGCCGGACAGGGCTTCTTGAGAACGGAGTCCTGAAAGTAAGGAAAAAAAGAATGACACAATCGGGAGCCCCTGGTGCGGTTGAGCCGCATTCTGGGCCTGCTGTGGTCATGCCCCTCCCCCTATGCCCATGGTATTTCCAGAGTGTAATTATGTACGCGTAGTACTGTTTTCGCAATTTCGCGAGGGATGGGGTTGGGGCCGCATTGCTACGCGTGCTCGAGACGTGCCAGGCGGTCTTGTTGTAGGTACTCCGGGTGCGCTTGACGGTGTCCGGACATTTAATATCCGGACTCGAGAATTGCCTTGAGAGGTTGCTTTGTACTTCCGCCGCGAGGGCCGCCGTATGCTCCTCCGTTCGGAGAGAGCGTTCAGTGTTTCCGTTGACCGTGATGACTCCTCGAGGGCCTGTCATCTTGAGCTTGAGGTATGCATAGTGCGGCACCGCATTGAACTTTGCAAATGCGGTTCGTCCGAGCAATGCATGATAGCCGCTGCGGAACGGGACTATGTCGAAGATTAACTCCTCGCTTCGGAAGTTATTCGGAGATCTGAAGACCACTTCAAGTGTAACTGAGCCTGTACAGTTGGCCTCTACACCTGGTATGACGCCTTTGAAGGTCGTCTTTGTGGGTTTAATCCTTGAGGGGTCTATGCCCATTTTGCACACTGTATCCTGATAAAGCAGGTTCAGGCTGCTGCCTGTTGACACCAGATTTTGGCACAGTCAAGAACTTAATTAATATGTCCTCAAATGAAGAAGTGATCTACATAAAAAAGTTCCGTGTTGTCGATATAAACATCTTTGAAGTTTGGGTCATCGCCATCCGATCTCATCTCGAAGGCCGAAGTTGTGTTTGAAATACTGAGATTTTGTATTCAAAACACTATTCGGCTCATTACGCCCTCAAGCCAGCCTCGTATGGAAAAATGATCTACACGGATGTTCTTCGTCTCGTCGAACCGATCGATTTCGTTATAAAAATCGTTCAAATCCGAGTTCGTATGCAAAAGTTAGAGCCATCGGAATGTAGCTCTGCCAGGAGGCGAAGTGTGGCGCGCCCCACCAGACGCCATGTCTGATGGGTAGCGCGAGGGACGGATGTTTTGCGTCACAGTCCGTTTTGCGTGAGCTATTTGACCCTCAAGATGACCTGTGATAAAAAAATCGTTCAACATGAAAGTTTTTCGTCTCGTCGAAATGGTCAAGATTGCTTTTGGACTTGTTTCCATCCGAGGTCGTTTACTGCCTCAAACATGACCCGCAAGGTGCAGCCAGGTTGTAAACCGAACCGTTTTGGAAAGTTCGGATAAAACCAGTCCGAATTTGACTAGGGTTTTGGACGTGAATTGATGCAATTTTATTGTAAGGAAAGCCTAGATGAATCCTTTTCTTGTACGGGAAGTCCAGCCGCCTCTTATATATGTTGGGGGTGACGGCCGATTGAACAACACACAATCGAACAAATCATCTACCACTTTTTATCTTTTATCTTTTCTCCTTAACCCTAGTTCTTCTTCTTCCTCGTTCTTCGTTCGTTCTTCTTCATTGCAGGGCGGCGAACCTCGAGGCCCTAGGGGCGATCAGGTCGACCTAGGGCAGCCCATAGCCGCCGCGCGCCCAGACGGGGTCCCTCCCGGGCGTGTGGGGTTTCGGGTCCCAAAAGCGCCGGCTTGCTGTCTTGCGTATCGCGCTGGAAGTCGGCCTCCCGCGGTGTGAGTTGTGGAGCATCTCCCTCGGCGCCGCGGGTACACATCGACGTGTTCGTGTGACGCGTTCCAGCGTCAACACACTTTTTGGCGACTCCGCTGGGGACATCAAGATCAATCCTTATCATCCACCATGTCTGATCTTCCCAAGCCATCTGAGGTAGACGCCGATAACATCATTAAGCCCAGTCTTGATGAGATATCGGCCAATCATCGCCAAGTCTATGAGGAGTACAAGAAGGCACGCGAGGAGAAGGACTTGCAGGAGTTCCTTGCAAAGTTCAAGAAGGATCGCCAAGGCAACATCACTCCGATTGAAGAAATCAAGTTCCCTCCTCTTCAAGCCGAGCAGGTTAAACCCTCTGTAAGTACTGCCTTTTCTCCTGAGCAGTGGGCTGAGATTGAAAGTCGTATTGCTGATGGTAACAATCTAGTCTATCAAACTTTCATAGAAAATACTAATGCTCAGAAGAATACATCTCAATCGTCTAGTGGTAATGATGGTGTAGCTGCTAGTGTGCGAAACCCTAATCTGGCTTTACCTATTGCATCGGCGCCTCCCGTGCCGATGGCTTATTATCCTACCCAAACAAATCAGATTGTGACTACACCCATCAACCCTATTATAAGCATGCCAGGTTCGGTGGCAACACCGAACCAAACCCTACCTACAGCTACAACCGCTCGACCACTACTAAATTATGGGTCGACATACATGCCACAATTCCTACCTACAGCTAGTAACCCTACTCCTCCTATGCCACTGCCACAAGCTTCATCGTCCACGATGGATGATGGTCTAGCTAATCTTAGAGAGGAGATGGCTAAGATGCTTCGAGAGAATTTTGGAGTTGAGTTACCTCGGAATCGGATTTACCAAAAGCCGTACCCCGAGTACTTTGATGCCATCCAGTGCCCTCCAGGATATAAAATTCCAGATTTTGTTAAATTTAATGGAGAAGGCACAAAAACCACATGGGAGCATGTTAGTCAATATTAGCACAATTGGGTGAGGCAGGCTCATTGAATGAATTGAAAGTGCGTTTATTTCCTTTTTCATTAACTGGTACCGCATTTTCATGGTTTTCTTCTTTACCACATGGTTCCATTCGGGTTTGGTCGCAGCTAGAGCAGAAGTTTCATGATCACTTCTATAGCGGCGACAACGAACTCAAGTTGTCACATCTAACATCGGTTAAACAGAAGCATGATGAATCGGTCTCCGATTACGTCAAGAGATTCAGAGAAACAAAAAACCAGTGTTTTAGTTTGGTGATAACCGAGAGATACTTAGCAGACCTAGTGCTGAGTAGTTTGAGGACTCCCATTAGAGAAAAGCTAGAAGGGTATGAGTTCTTAAATATCAACCAAGTCTTACAAAGGGCTTTGGCTTAGGAAAGCCGAAGCAAAGACCTCAGAGAAGTGCATAGATACAAAACCCATCGTCCAAAGATGAATATGCTGGAATATGATAGTGATCACTCGGATGATGAGGGTGATGTTTTTGCTATTGAATTTGTTTGGCCGTCTAAGGCCAAACCCTTTACTTGCAATGATCTGAAACCGATTCATAAGAATCGTGATGAAGAGATGAAGTTTACTTTTAACATTGCTAAGTGTGATAGAATATTTGATGCTTTGCTGCAGGCTAAGATTATTAGAATATCTCATACTTTACCGCCGTTTGAAGAGCTGAAACGGCGCGCTTATTGCAAGTATCATAATTCTTTTTCTCATGCTACTAATGATTGCAATGTTTTTCGACGGCAGATACAATCGGCCATTAATGACGGACGATTGAACTTTTCTGAGATGCAAGTTGATAAACAGCCCTTTCCAATGAATACCATGGAGTTGGAGGGGAAGAAACTACTCATTCGGCCGGAGGTTGCCGAATCTGCTAATAAAGCTAATGTCATTGTTGGTGAGCCCAGGAAAGACAAGTAGGGCGACAACGTCTTGGGGAGACAGGTTTTGCTTGACAAGCAACCCGGTGGCAAGGAGATAATCAAAATCACCATCAAGAATCCTACACTCGGGGGGCAACCACAAGTGCAAGAGAACACTCATGTCAAATTTGTTAAGCCCAAGAGTCCAGAGGTTGGCAAGTGGAAGATGAATGAAGCTAAAGTGCAGCGCAAGAGAATCAAGCCAACTTTTGATATGTTGTTGTCCAAGTATGCCAATCAAGCGGCCGGTTCTAGCTCTAACCAGTCATCAAATTTGAAGCGCTCGAGATCACCTCCGAGGGAAGAAGCTCATCATCACACAAGGCCATATGGGTCATGGGCACCAGGACCATGGATGGTGCCGCCCCCCTATGCGCCATACTACATGGGAGGCTTCAATGGGGGATGGGGGCAGCCCCCAATGGCCCCTTATGCTTTTCATACGGGTTGGGCAGAACCAAGGAGGCCCATTCATGAGAGACTTTCTTATCCCACACGAGGCTGTTTGAACAATGGTGTCAATCGGCCAATGCAAGATAATCAAAAAAGGGTCAACCGGCAAGTGTGGCGTGCCAAATCACCAAGTGCTGAAATTTCAGAGCCTAGCAAGCAAAAGGAGAAGAATGCTAGTGGTGAAACTATTATGATAGGCACTAAAGAATTAATAATCAAAGAGCCGATTATTGTTGATAATCCGGCTGATTCTAATAAAGATGTGGCTGCGGTCCAGCAAGGCCCCATGGCTAATGATCAGGAAGCTAGCATAAGCAAGGCCAAGTCGAGGGATCCAAAATATACTCAGCCTAAGTGGTGTCCTTCCGGTTTGACCAACGCGCAAAAAAGGAGATTGCAGCGCATGAGGAGTCATGAGAAGGAGGAACAAGAAGCAGAAAAGCTAAGGGATAAATTATTCAATGAAAGCCGTCCCATGGTACCCCCAAAACAAGTGTGGAGGCCAAAGCAAAAGGAAAACATTGCAGCTTCTGCATTGATCATAGCAACACCTACACCACCAACGGAGGATGATGTGGCTACTATTACATCGTCCACTTTGCCTACTACTTCCTCTTCCCTTGAAGATATTTCGGAGTCAGTGGACATGCTTGCGGAAGGAGATGAAATGCTTGATTATGAGTCTACACCAGTTCATGAAGGTACGGATATTAATATGGTGTATGACTTACCCGCTGAATTTCGTGCTATAGACGAAGAAGGGGAAGTAGCTCAGCTAGATTTTGGTCCTAAAAATGCTATATTCGAGAAGCCAAAAGAACTGGTGACGCACTTGAAGCCATTGTTCCTTAAAGGTCATATTAATGGATCGCCGGTTGCTAGAATGCTTGTCGATGGTGGTGCTGTGGTGAATCTTATGCCATATTCGGTCTTCAAAAAATTGGGGCTGCGTGATGAAGAGTTAATAAAGACCAACATGGTGCTTAATGGATTTGAAGGCAAAGCAAAAACTGAAGCCAAAGGTGTGATGTATGTGGAGCTTACGGTGGGAAGCAAAACTTTGGCTACCGCATTCTTTGTCGCCGAGGTGCAAGGTAACTACAATGTGATATTAGGCCGCGATTGGGTTCATGCGAACCAATGCGTGCCATCTACTATGCACCTGTTTTTAATTTAATGGGTTGATGATGAAGTAGAAGTCATTCATGCGGATAATTCGGCTTGTGTTGCTTTGGCCGATGCATCGGTGGATTGGCAACATCCCAATGCTACTTGCTTGACGGGGCGTGACTTATCAGAATATGATTTTCTTAGCGCCACAAAAAGTGGTTTCGTGCCCGTTTCTTTAAAGCTGGTTGGCGATAATCGGCTCCAAGGTATGATGTATTTAAATGGATCCTAACTCAGAGTGGTTACAAAAGCGTCTTGTAGAATATCGGTCCAATGAGAACGATATATATGAGTCCATAGAGGAGTTAGATGACATGGATAAGTTAGGACAAGGTTTTACATCGGCCGACCCATTAGAAGAGATAGATATAGGAGATGGTTCAATTCCTAGGCCGACATTTGTAAACGAAAATTTAAGAGCCGATCATAAGGCTAAGTTGATCGAGCTATTGAAAGAATATGTTTGTTGCTTTGCATGGGAATATCATGAGATGCCGGGTTTAAGCCGAGAGCTAGTGGAGCATCGGTTACCTATAAAGGCCGGTTTTAGACCATACAAGCAATCGGCCAGAAAGTTTAATCCAAAAACGTATGACCGGATCAAGGAAGAGATCGGTCGTTTGCGTAAAGCTAATTTTATTAGACCTTGCAGGTATGCCGAGTGGATTTCTAACATTGTACCAGTAGAGAAGAAAGGCTCTGGCAAGTTGAGGGTGTGCATTGATTTCAGAGATTTGAATAGAGCTACACCTAAAGATGAGTATCCCATGCCAATAGCCGATATGCTTATAAATGATGCTTCTGGACATAAGGTCATTAGCTTTCTTGATGGTAATGCGGGGTATAACTAGATTTTTATGGCCAAAGAGGACATGTCCAAAACGGCTTTTCGATGTCCCGGTTTTCTTGGTTCATTTGAGTGGACAGTGATGACCTTTGCATTAAAAAATGCCGGTGCCACATATCAAAGGGCTATGAATTTAATTTTTCATGATTTACTTGGTGTTATACTTGAGGTTTATATTGATGATATTGTTGTCAAATCGGATGCTTTTGAATCTCACTTAGCCGATTTGCGTTTGGCTTTTGAAAGAATGAAGAAATATGGGCTAAAAATGAATCCTTTGAAGTGTGCCTTTGGTGTATCGGCTGGGAAGTTTCTGGGTTTCATTATTCATGAAGATGGCGTGGAAATTGATCCCAAAAAGATAGAAGCTATACAGAAAGTAGGGGCTCCAACATGCAAGAGAGATATGCAAAATTCCTTGGCAAGGTCAATTATTTGAGGAGGTTCATAGCCAATCTGTCAGGGAAGGTTGATGCATTTACTCCTATCCTTCGGTTAAAGAATGATGTTGATTTTACTTGGGGGGCAAAACAGCAAGAGGCATTTGATATGATTAAGAAATATTTGTGCACTCCTCCGGTTATGAAAGCGCCCAGGCACAGGGAGCCATTTGGACTTTACATTGCAGCGGAGGAAGGTGTTATTGGTGCTGTTTTGACTCAAGAGACCGAAGGAAAGGAGCATGCTATTACTTATTTGAGCCGATGGTTATTGGACGCCGAGACAAGGTATACATTTATTGAGAAACTATGCTTATGCTTATATTATGCTTGCACAAAATTGAGATATTATCTAGTGCCTAGTACTTGCATTATAGCTTGTCAAACTGATGTCATCAAATACATGTTGCATAGGCCAATTCTTAGTGGTAGAATTGGCAAGTGGGCTTATGCTTTAATTGAATATGATTTGGCTTATGAATCTCTGAAATCCATGAAAGGCCAAATTGTTGCTAATTTTATTGTTGAGCATCGGATTGATGACAAGCATGATATTGATATAAACCTTGTCTCATTAGTACCATGGAGATTATATTTTGATCATTCAGTGTGTAGCAATGGCCAAGGTGTTGGTATTGTTTATATATCTCCTCATGGTGCTGTTTTTGAAGCCTCATGCCGCTTAGAATACTTTTGCACAAATAATCAAGCCGAATATGAAGCATTGTTATTCGGCTTAGAGATGTTGCTTGCCATAGGTGCTACACATATTGAGGCTTTTGGTGATTCGTTATTAGTAGTGCAACAAATATCCAAAGTCTTTCAATGTTTTGACGAATCACTTAATGTTTATCTTGATAAATGTCTAGATATAATTTCAGATTTGGATTATTTTAGCATTGCTCATATATCTAGACATGACAATTGGAGAGCAAATGAGTTGGCACAATAAGCATCCGGCTATCATGTTGATCGTGGCATGTTTCATATTTCTCAGAGGCCGATGTCTAGTCTTGCCAACGTAGGGGAGGCCGAACCGGAGCCCACCGTTTTGGCCACTAATGAAAAATTTAATGCAGGAGAAAGTCAAGACTGGAGGAAACCTATTATTGATTATTTGTGTGATCCTAGTAAAAGGGTGGACAGGACTGTTCGGCGTATGGCTTTCAAATACACAATGAGAGATGATGGTCTCTATCGCCGAACGGTTGATGATGTTCGTTTAAAGTGCTTGGACGAGGACCAAGCGAGAGTTGTTATGGGAGAGGTCCATGAAGGTATTTGTGGCACTCATCAGTCGGCTCCCAAGATGAAATGGCTATTACGACGTGCTGGGTTTTATTGGCCGACGATGGTTAATGATTGCTTCCGGTATTATAAAGGGTGTGAAGCTTGTCAAAAGTTTGGTGATATTCAGTTGGCTCCCGCTGCTATGTTACATCCTATTATCAAGCCGTGGCCTTTTAGAGGTTGGGGATTAGACTTTATTGGAGAGATTCATCCTTCTTCTTCAAAGGGGCATCGGTTCGTGTTGGTGGCGACTGATTATTTCACTAAATGGTCTGAAGCAATACCACTCAAAAATATGACGCGTACAGAGGTAATTCAATTCATAACTGAGCATATTATTCATAGATTCGGCATTTCTCAAACATTAACTACGGACCAAGGTTCATCCTTTATGTCACATCAAGTCAGAGAATTTGCTGAATCATATAAGATAAAGTTGCTCAATTCCTCTCCATATTATGCCCAAGCCAATGGACAAGCTGAGTCTAGTAATAAAATATTAATCAAGCTCATCAAGAAGAAGATTGAGGATAATCCAAGGAGATGGCATGAGCTATTGTCCGAAGCTTTGTGGGCACATAGGATCTCAAGGCATGGTGCTACAAAGGTGACTCCATATGAGCTCGTATATGGTCAGGAGGCCGTTTTACCAGTGGAAGTGAATTTGAATGCTTTGAGAATAGCCAAACAAAATGATTTATCGGCGGTGGACTTCTATAACTTGATGATGGACAATATTGATGAAGTCGCCGATAAACGTTTGTCTGCTTTGAATGCCATAGAGAGAGATAAGTTGAGGGTGGCAAGAGCTTACAATAAGAAGGTCAAGTTGAAGAATTTTCAAGTTGGCGATCTTGTGTGGAAGGTGATTCTACCAATTGGTTCAAAAGATAGAAAATTCGGGAAGTGGTCTCCAAGTTGGGAAGGTCCTTTTAAGATTACAAGAGTGGTTCCCGGAAACTCATATTTGGTGGAATCCGTACAAGGCATATTATTACCTCGAGCTCTCAATGGCAAATATTTACAGAAATATCACCCAAGTGTGTGGCAAGAAGCCTAGATAGGCAATGACCGATATATTCACTATCGTCCTAAGAAAGACATGGCCAATAACTAACTATCGCCCTTAGCATAAACATGGCCGATATATAATTATCGCCCTACGAAACTGTAAATGGCCGATGGAGTGTTGACATCGTCCTGAGAACAAACATGGTACAAGTTATTTTCGGCACGCTAGCTTTGCCGAAAAACAGGGGGGCATGTGTTGACACCAGATTTTGGCACAGTCAAGAACTTAATTAATATGTCCTCAAATGAAGAAGTGATCTACATAAAAAAGTTCCGTGTTGTCGATATAAACATCTTTGAAGTTTGGGTCATCGCCATCCGATCTCATCTCGAAGGCCGAAGTTGTGTTTGAAATACTGATATTTTGTATTCAAAACACTATTCGGCTCATTACGCCCTCAAGACAGCCTCGTATGGAAAAATGATCTACACGGATGTTCTTCGTCTCGTCGAAATGATCGATTTCGATATAAAAATCATTCAAATCTGAGTTCGTATGCAAAAGTTAGAGCCATCGGAATGTAGCCCTGCCATGAGGCGAAGTGTGGCGCGCCCCACCAGACGCCATGTCTGATGGGTAGCGCGAGGGACGGATGTTTTGCGTCACAGTCCATTTTGCGCAAGCTATTTGACCATCAAGATGACCTCTGATAAAAAATCGTTCAACATGAAAGTTTTTCGCCTCGTCGAAACGGTCAAGATTGCTTTTGGACTCGTTTACATCCGAGGTCGTTTACTGCCTCAAACATGACCCGCAAGGTGCAGCCAGGTTGTAAACCGAACCGTTTTGGAAAGTTCGGATAAAACCAGTCCGAATTTGACTAGGGTTTTGGACGTGAATTGATGCAATTTTATTGTAAGGAAAGCCTAGATGAATCCTTTTCTTGTACGGGAAGTCCAGCCGCCTCTTATATATGTTGGGGGTGACGGCCGATTGAACAACACACAATCGAACAAATCATCTACCACTTTTTATCTTTTATCTTTTCTCCTTAACCCTAGTTCTTCTTCTTCCTCGTTCTTCGTTCGTTCTTCTTCATTGCAGGGCGGCGAACCTCGAGGCCCTAGGGGCGATCAGGTCGACCTAGGGCAGCCCATAGCCGCCGCGCGCCCAGACGGGGTCCCTCCCGAGCGTGTGGGGTTTCGGGTCCCAAAAGCGCCGGCTTGCTGTCTTGCGTATCGCGCTGGAAGTCGGCCTCCCGCGGTGTGAGTTGTGGAGCATCTCCCTCGGCGCCGCGGGTACACATCGACGTGTTCGTGTGACGCGTTCCAGCGTCAACACACTTTTTGGCGACTCCGCTGGGGACATCAAGATCAATCCTTATCATCCACCATGTCTGATCTTCCCAAGCCATCTGAGGTAGACGCCGATAACATCATTAAGCCCAGTCTTGATGAGATATCGGCCAATCATCGCCAAGTCTATGAGGAGTACAAGAAGGCACGCGAGGAGAAGGACTTGCAGGAGTTCCTTGCAAAGTTCAAGAAGGATCGCCAAGGCAACATCACTCCGATTGAAGAAATCAAGTTCCCTCCTCTTCAAGCCGAGCAGGTTAAACCCTCTGTAAGTACTGCCTTTTCTCCTGAGCAGTGGGCTGAGATTGAAAGTCGTATTGCTGATGGTAACAATCTAGTCTATCAAACTTTCATAGAAAATACTAATGCTCAGAAGAATACATCTCAATCGTCTAGTGGTAATGATGGTGTAGCTGCTAGTGTGCGAAACCCTAATCTGGCTTTACCTATTGCATCGGCGCCTCCCGTGCCGATGGCTTATTATCCTACCCAAACAAATCAGATTGTGACTACACCCATCAACCCTATTATAAGCATGCCAGGTTCGGTGGCAACACCGAACCAAACCCTACCTACAGCTACAACCGCTCGACCACTACTAAATTATGGGTCGACATACATGCCACAATTCCTACCTACAGCTAGTAACCCTACTCCTCCTATGCCACTGCCACAAGCTTCATCGTCCACGATGGATGATGGTCTAGCTAATCTTAGAGAGGAGATGGCTAAGATGCTTCGAGAGAATTTTGGAGTTGAGTTACCTCGGAATCGGATTTACCAAAAGCCGTACCCCGAGTACTTTGATGCCATCCAGTGCCCTCCAGGATATAAAATTCCAGATTTTGTTAAATTTAATGGAGAAGGCACAAAAACCACATGGGAGCATGTTAGTCAATATTTAGCACAATTGGGTGAGGCAGGCTCATTGAATGAATTGAAAGTGCGTTTATTTCCTTTTTCATTAACTGGTACCGCATTTTCATGGTTTTCTTCTTTACCACATGGTTCCATTCGGGTTTTGTCGCAGCTAGAGCAGAAGTTTCATGATCACTTTTATAGCGGTGACAACGAACTCAAGTTGTCACATTTAACATCGGTTAAACAGAAGCATGATGAATTGGTCTCCGATTACGTCAAGAGATTCAGAGAAACAAAAAACCAGTGTTTTAGTTTGGTGATAACCGAGAGATACTTAGCAGACCTAGTGCTGAGTGGTTTGAGGACTCCCATTAGAGAAAAGCTAGAAGGGTATGAGTTCTTAAATATCAACCAAGTCTTACAAAGGGCTTTGGCTCAGGAAAGCCGAAGCAAAGACCTCAGAGAAGTGCATAGATACAAAACCCATCGTCCAAAGATGAATATGGTGGAATATGATAGTGATCACTCGGACGATGAGGGTGATGTTTTTGCTACTGAATTTGTTTGGCCGTCTAAGGCCAAACCCTTTACTTGCAATGATCTGAAACCGATTCATAAGAATCGTGATGAAGAGATGAAGTTTACTTTTAACATTGCTAAGTGTGATAGAATATTTGATGCTTTGCTGCAGGCTAAGATTATTAGAATATCTCATACTTTACCGCCGTTTGAAGAGCTGAAACGGCGCGCTTATTGCAAGTATCATAATTCTTTTTCTCATGCTACTAATGATTGCAATGTTTTTCGACAGCAGATACAATCGGCCATTAATGACGAACGATTGAACTTTTCTGAGATGCAAGTTGATAAACAGCCCTTTCCAATGAATACCATGGAGTTGGAGGGGAAGAAACTACTCATTCGGCCGGAGGTTGCCGAATCTGCTAATAAAGCTAATGTCATTGTTGGTGAGCCCAGGAAAGACAAGTAGGGCGACAAGGTCTTGGGGAGACAGGTTGTGCTTGACAAGCAACCCGGTGGCAAGGAGATAATCAAAATCACCATCAAGAATCCTACACTTGGGGGGCAACCACAAGTGCAAGAGAACACTCATGTCAAATTTGTTAAGCCCAAGAGTCCAGAGGTTGGCAAGTGGAAGACGAATGAAGCTAAAGTGCAGCGCAAGAGAATCAAGCCAACTTTTGATATGCTGTTGTCCAAGTATGCCAATCAAGCGGCCGGTTCTAGCTCTAACCGGTCATCAAATTTGAAGCGCTCGAGATCACCTCCGAGGGAAGAAGCTCATCATCACGCAAGGCCACATGGGTCATGGGCACCAGGACCATGGATGGTGCCGCCCCCCGATGCGCCATACTACATGGGAGGCTTCAATGGGGGATGGGGGCAGCCCCCAATGGCCCCTTATGCTTTTCATCCGGGTTGGGCAGAACCAAGGAGGCCTGTTCATGAGAGACTTTCTTATCCCACACGAGGCCGTTTGAACAATGGTCTCAATCGGCCAATGCAAGATAATCAAAAAAGGGTCAACCGGCAAGTGTGGCGTGCCAAATCACCAAGTGCTGAAATTTCAGAGCCTAGCAAGCAAAAGGAGAAGAATGCTAGTGGTGAAACTATTATGATAGGCACTAAAGAATTAATAATCAAAGAGCCGATTATTGTTGATAATCCGGCTGATTCTAATAAAGATGTGGCTGCGGTCCAGCAAGGCCCCATGGCTAATGATCAGGAAGCTAGCATAAGCAAGGCCAAGTCGAGGGATCCAAAATATACTCAGCCTAAGTGGTGTCCTTCCGGTTTGACCAACGCGCAAAAAAGGAGATTGCAGCGCATGAGGAGTCATGAGAAGGAGGAACAAGAAGCAGAAAAGCTAAGGGATAAATTATTCAATGAAAGCCGTCCCATGGTACCCCCAAAACAAGTGTGGAGGCCAAAGCAAAAGGAAAACATTGCAGCTTCTGCATTGATCATAGCAACACCTACACCACCAACGGAGGATGATGTGGCTACTATTACATCGTCCACTTTGCCTACTACTTCCTCTTCCCTTGAAGATATTTCGGAGTCAGTGGACATGCTTGCGGAAGGAGATGAAATGCTTGATTATGAGTCTACACCAGTTCATGAAGGTATGGATATTAATATGGTGTATGACTTACCCGCTGAATTTCGTGCTATAGATGAAGAAGGGGAAGTAGCTCAGCTAGATTTTGGTCCTAAAAATGCTATATTCGAGAAGCCAAAAGAACCGGTGAAGCACTTGAAGCCATTGTTCCTTAAAGGTCATATTAATGGATCGCCGGTTGCTAGAATGCTTGTCGATGGTGGTGCTGTGGTGAATCTTATGCCATATTCGATCTTCAAAAAATTGGGGCTGCGTGATGAAGAGTTAATAAAGACCAACATGGTGCTTAATGGATTTGAAGGCAAATCAAAAACTGAAGCCAAAGGTGTGATGTATGTGGAGCTTACGGTGGGAAGCAAAACTTTGGCTACCGCATTCTTTGTCGCCGAGGTGCAAGGTAACTACAATGTGATATTAGGCCGCGATTGGGTTCATGCGAACCAATGCGTGCCATCTACTATGCAACAGTTTTTGATTCAATGGGTTGATGATGAAGTAGAAGTCATTCATGCGGATAATTCGGCTTGTGTTGCTTTGGCCGATGCATCGGTGGATTGGCAACATCCCAATGCTACTTGCTTGACGGGGCGTGACTTATCAGAATATGATATTCTTAGCGCCACAAAAAGTGGTTTCGTGCCCGTTTCTTTAAAGCCGGTTGGCGATAATCGGCTCCAAGGTATGATGTATTTAAATGGATCCTAACTCAGAGTGGTTACAAAAGCGTCTTGTAGAATATCGGTCCAATGAGAACGATATATATGAGTCCATAGAGGAGTTAGATGACATGGATAAGTTAGGACAAGGTTTTACATCGGCCGACCCATTAGAAGAGATAGATATAGGAGATGGTTCAATTCCTAGGCCGACATTTGTAAACGAAAATTTAAGAGCCGATCATAAGGCTAAGTTGATCGAGCTATTGAAAGAATATGTTTGTTGCTTTGCATGGGAATATCATGAGATGCCGGGTTTAAGCCGAGAGCTAGTGGAGCATCGGTTACCTATAAAGGCCGGTTTTAGACCATACAAGCAATCGGCCAGAAAGTTTAATCCAAAAACGTATGACCGGATCAAGGAAGAGATCGGTCGTTTGCTTAAAGCTAATTTTATTAGACCTTGCAGGTATGCCGAGTGGATTTCTAACATTGTACCAGTAGAGAAGAAAGGCTCTGGCAAGTTGAGGGTGTGCATTGATTTCAGAGATTTGAATAGAGCTACACCTAAAGATGAGTATCCCATGCCAATAGCCGATATGCTTATTAATTATGCTTCTGGACATAAGGTCATTAGCTTTCTTGATGGTAATGCGGGGTATAACTAGATTTTTATGGCCAAAAAGGACATGTCCAAAACGGCTTTTCGATGTCCCGTTTTTCTTGGTTCATTTGAGTGGACAGTGATGACCTTTGGATTAAAAAATGCCGGTGCCACATATCAAAGGGCTATGAATTTAATTTTTCATGATTTACTTGGTGTTATACTTGAGGTTTATATTGATGATATTGTTGTCAAATCGGATGCTTTTGAATCTCACTTAGCCGATTTGCGTTTGGCTTTTGAAAGAATGAAGAAATATGGGCTAAAAATGAATCCTTTGAAGTGTGCCTTTGTTGTATCGGCTGGGAAGTTTCTGGGTTTCATTATTCATGAAGATGGCGTGGAAATTGATCCCAAAAAGATAGAAGCTATACAGAAAGTAGGGGCTCCAACATGCAAGAGAGATATGCAAAATTCCTTGGCAAGGTCAATTATTTGAGGAGGTTCATAGCCAATCTGTCAGGGAAGGTTGATGCATTTACTCCTATCCTTCGGTTAAAGAATGATGTTGATTTTACTTGGGGGGCAAAACAGCAAGAGGCATTTGATATGATTAAGAAATATTTGTGCACTCCTCTGGTTATGAAAGCGCCCAGGCACAGGGAGCCATTTAGACTTTACATTGCAGCGGAGGAAGGTGTTATTGGTGCTGTTTTGACTCAAGAGACCGAAGGAAAGGAGCATGCTATTACTTATTTGAGCCGACGGTTATTGGACGCCGAGACAAGGTATACATTTATTGAGAAACTATGCTTATGCTTATATTATGCTTGCACAAAATTGAGATATTATCTAGTGCCTAGTACTTGCATTATAGCTTGTCAAACTGATGTCATCAAATACATGTTGCATAGGCCAATTCTTAGTGGTAGAATTGGCATGTGGGCTTATGCTTTAATTGAATATGATTTTTCTTATGAATCTCTGAAATCCATGAAAGGCCAAATTGTTGCTAATTTTATTGTTGAGCATCGGATTGATGACAAGCATGATATTGATATAAACCTTGTCTCATTAGTACCATGGAGATTATATTTTGATCATTCAATGTGTAGCAATGGCCAAGGTGTTGGTATTGTTTATATATCTCCTCATGGTGCTGTTTTTGAAGCCTCATGCCGCTTAGAATACTTTTGCACAAATAATCAAGCCGAATATGAAGCATTGTTATTCGGCTTAGAGATGTTGCTTGCCATAGGTGCTACACATATTGAGGCTTTTGGTGATTCGTTATTAGTAGTGCAACAAATATCCAAAGTCTTTCAATGTTTTGACGAATCACTTAATGTTTATCTTGATAAATGTCTAGATACAATTTCAGATTTGGATTATTTTAGCATTGCTCATATATCTAGACATGACAATTGGAGAGCAAATGAGTTGGCACAATAAGCATCCGGCTATCATGTTGATCATGGCATGTTTCATATTTCTCAGAGGCCGATGTCTAGTCTTGCCAACGTAGGGGAGGCCGAACTGGAGCCCACCGTTTTGGCCACTAATGAAAAATTTAATGCAGGAGAAAGTCAAGACTGGAGGAAACCTATTATTGATTATTTGTGTGATCCTAGTAAAAGGGTGGACAGGACTGTTCGGCGTATGGCTTTCAAATACACAATGAGAGATGATGGTCTCTATCGCCGAACGGTTGATGATGTTCTTTTAAAGTGCTTGGACGAGGACCAAGCGAGAGTTGTTATGGGAGAGGTCCATGAAGGTATTTGTGGCACTCATCAGTCGGCTCCCAAGATGAAATGGCTATTACGATGTGCTGGGTTTTATTGGCCGACGATGGTTAATGATTGCTTCCGGTATTATAAAGGGTGTGAAGCTTGTCAAAAGTTTGGTGATATTCAGTTGGCTCCCGCTGCTATGTTACATCCTATTATCAAGCCGTGGCCTTTTAGAGGTTGGGGATTAGACTTTATTGGAGAGATTCATCCTTCTTCTTCAAAGGGGCATCGGTTCGTGTTGGTGGCGACTGATTATTTCACTAAATGGTCTGAAGCAATACCACTCAAAAATATGACGCATACAGAGGTAATTCAATTCATAACTGAGCATATTATTCATAGATTCGGCATTCCTCAAACATTAACTACGGACCAAGGTTCATCCTTTATGTCACATCAAGTCAGAGAATTTGCTGAATCATATAAGATAAAGTTGCTCAATTCCTCTCCATATTATGCCCAAGCCATTGGACAAGCTGAGTCTAGTAATAAAATATTAATCAAGCTCATCAAGAAGAAGATTGAGGATAATCCAAGGAGATGGCATGAGCTATTGTCCGAAGCTTTGTGGGCACATAGGATCTCAAGGCATGGTGCTACAAAGGTGACTCCATATGAGCTCGTATATGGTCAGGAGGCCGTTTTACCAGTGGAAGTGAATTTGAATGCTTTGAGAATAGCCAAACAAAATGATTTATCGGCGGTGGACTTCTATAACTTGATGATGGACAATATTGATGAAGTCGCCGATAAACGTTTGTCTGCTTTGAATGCCATAGAGAGAGATAAGTTGAGGGTGGCAAGAGCTTACAATAAGAAGGTCAAGTTGAAGAATTTTCAAGTTGGCGATCTTGTGTGGAAGGTGATTCTACCAATTGGTTCAAAAGATAGAAAATTCGGGAAGTGGTCTCCAAGTTGGGAAGGTCCTTTTAAGATTACAAGAGTGGTTCCCGGAAACTCATATTTGGTGGAATCTGTACAAGGCATATTATTACCTCGAGCTCTCAATGGCAAATATTTACAGAAATATCACCCAAGTGTGTGGCAAGAAGCCTAGATAGGCAATGACTGATATATTCACTATCGTCCTAAGAAAGACATGGCCGATAAATAACTATCGCCCTTAGCATAAACATGGCCGATATATAATTATCGCCCTAAGAAACTGTAAATGGCCGATGGAGTGTTGACATCGTCCTGAGAACAAACATGGTACAAGTTATTTTTCGGCACGCTAGCTTTGCCGAAAAACAGGGGGGCATGTGTTGACACCAGATTTTGGCACAGTCAAGAACTTAATTAATATGTCCTCAAATGAAGAAGTGATCTACATAAAAACGTTCCGTGTTGTCGATATAAACATCTTTGAAGTTTGGGTCATCGCCATCCGATCTCATCTCGAAGGCCGAAGTTGTGTTTGAAATACTGAGATTTTGTATTCAAAACACTATTCGGCTCATTACGCCCTCAAGACAGCCTCGTATGGAAAAATGATCTACACGGATGTACTTCGTCTCGTCAAAATGATCGATTTCGATATAAAAATTGTTCAAATCCGAGTTCGTATGCAAAAGTTAGAGCCATCGGAATGTAGCCCTACCATGAGGCGAAGTGTGGCACGCCCCACCAGACGCCATGTCTGATGGGTAGCGCGAGGGACGGATGTTTTGCGTCACAGTCCGTTTTGCGCGAGCTATTTGACCCTCAAGATGACCTCTGATAAAAATCGTTCAACATGAAAGTTTTTCGCCTCGTCGAAACGGTCAAGATTGCTTTTGGACTCGTTTCCATCCGAGGTCGTTTACTGCCTCAAACATGACCCGCAAGGTGCAGCCAGGTTGTAAACCGAACCGTTTTGGAAAGTTCGGATAAAACCAGTCCGAATTTGACTAGGGTTTTGGACGTGAATTGATGCAATTTTATTGTAAGGAAAGCCTAGATGAATCCTTTTCTTGTACGGGAAGTCCAGCCGCCTCTTATATATGTTGGGGGTGACGGCCGATTGAACAACACACAATCGAACAAATCATCTACCACTTTTTATCTTTTATCTTTTCTCCTTAACCCTAGTTCTTCTTCTTCCTCGTTCTTCGTTCGTTCTTCTTCATTGCAGGGCGGCGAACCTCGAGGCCCTAGGGGCGATCAGGTCGACCTAGGGCAGCCCATAGCCGCCGCGCGCCCAGACGGGGTCCCTCCCGGGCGTGTGGGGTTTTGGGTCCCAAAAGCGCCGGCTTGCTGTCTTGCGTATCGCGCTGGAAGTCGGCCTCCCGCGGTGTGAGTTGTGGAGCATCTCCCTCGGCGCCGCGGGTACACATCGACGTGTTCGTGTGACGCGTTCCAGCGTCAACACTGCCGCCGTCTATCAGGACTCTAGTGAGGTGAAATCCGTCAACGATTGGGTCTAGAGCCAATGCGGTGAATCCGCCATGGCAGATGCTAGTGGGGTGGTCCCTTCGATCAAAAGTGATCGGGCAGGAGGACCACGGATTGAACTTTGGGGCGACTGGCTCCATCGCATATATGTCCCTTAGTGCACGCTTCCGCTCCCTTTTGGGTATGTGGGTTGCGTATATCATGTTCACCGTCCGCACTTGTAGGGGGAAGCCCTTCTGTCCTCTATTGTTCAGCGACCGGGGCTCCTCGTCGTCGTCACTATGCAGCCCCTTGTCATTGTTTTTGGCATTTAACTTGCCTGCCTGCTTGAACACCCAATAATCCCTGTTGGTGTGGTTGGCTGGTTTTTCGGGGGTGCCGTGTATCTGGCACGAGCGATCGAGTATTCGGTCCAAATTGGACGGGCCCGGAGTATTTCTTTTGAACGGCTTTTTCCGCTGACCGGGTTTAGAGCCCCTGAATCTGGCATTGACTGTCGTATCTTCAGCAATATCGCCATTAATGTGGCGCTTGTGCTTGTTGCGACGCGACCTGCCGTTGCTGTCCTTGGTATCCGAATTACCAGGGATCTTGGTCATATTGTTACTACGAGCTAGCCAGCTGTCCTCTCCCGCGCAAAAGCGGGTCATGAGTGTTGTGAGGGCTGCCATGGATTTCGGCTTTTCCTGTCCTAGGTGCCGGGCAAGCCACTCATCGCGGATGTTGTGTTTGAAGGCTGCAAAGGCCTCTGCATCCGGACAGTCGATGATTTTATTCCTCTGGCTGCTGAATTATGTGGCTTAGGTCATCGGCGTCTGGTGGTCGCACATAGGTGCCCTGGAAGTTGTCGAGGAATGCGGCTTTCAGGTCTTCCCAACAAATTGACTCCGCTGGCAAGATGTTAAGCCAATGCCGAGCTAGTCTTTTAAGCTTGAGTGGGAGGTATTTGATGGCGTGTAGATCATCACCGCGGGCCATGTGGATATGAAGGAGATAGTCCTCGATCCAGACCGCAGGATATGTCGTGCCATCGTATGATTCAATGTTTACGGGTTTGAAACCCTCGAGGATTTGATGATCCATCACTTCGTCTGTGAAGCATAGTGGGTGTGCGGCGCCTCTGTATTGGGCTATATCACGACGCAGCTCAAATGAGCTTTGTCTACTGTGTTCGGCCCGGCCGAAATTGCCATATCCGGCGTGACGGTTATCATCACGTATCGTGGGGCGCCCACGCGATCCGTAGATCGATCTTGTTTGCCTTGCCTTGTCCTCCAATATATCCCGCAGGGCTGGCGCATTTTCCCGCGCCTTGGTATTTTTTGAGCGGCGCCGGGGTGCGGCTTGAGTGGAGGGCCGAGAGGCCTCTCTGTCGCGGCCACGAGGTGGCCGGTCGGCCATATTATGCGCTAGTGATGTGGGTTTAGGTGCTTTCTCCTCTAATCGGGGTAGCAGCCTGCGTTTTGGGTAGCTCTTGGAGGGGCGTTTGAATTCGTACTCTTCGGCCGCCAGGACTTCAGTCCATCTGTCAGCCAGCAAATCTTGGTCAGCTCTAAGCTGCTGCTGCTTTTTCTTGAGGCTGCTTGCCGTGGTCATAAGCCTGCGTTTGAAACGCTCTTGTCCGACGGGATCCTCAGGCACGACAAATTCGTTGTCATCGAGGCTTGCCTCATTTTCAGAGGGAGGCATGTAATTATCGTCCTCTACCTCTCTTCCTGCCGCTCTCTCATGAGTGCTGGCTTCTCCATCCTCCTGCACTGAATCCTGCTGGAGGGGGTTGTCTTCGACACTGTCCGGGGTGATATTGTCTCCCGTGCCGGAATCACCGTTTTTGTTGTGGCGGGATTTAGAGCGGTGCCGCTGACGCCGGCACTTAGGCTGTTTCTTGGAGGGGTCACCCTCCGTTGTTCCATCGCCATTCCCATCTTTTGGGATGTCCACCATGTAAATGTCGTATGACGAGGTGGCCTTCCAGTGCCCTATATGCGCTGGTTCTTGGTCGTCACATGCATCGTCGTCCATACCGTCTATGTCTTCGGAGTCGAAGTCGAGCATGTCAGTTAAATCATCGACAGTGGCTACGAAGTGGGTGGTGGGTGCGGTTTAAATTTCTTCATCGTCCGCATCCCAACCTTCCTGACCATAGTCCGGCCAGGGCTCTCCTGATAAAGAGAGAGACTTTAGTGAATTCAGGATGTCGCCAAAGGGCGAGTGCTGAAAGATGTCCACGGCGATGAACTCCATGACCGGCGCCCAATCGGATTCGATTGGCAGGGGCGCGGAAGGTTCGGAGTCCGGAGAGGATTCCGGCACCTTGGAGTCACGAGCCTTGCAAAGGACAGGGATGGTGTTCGGCTCAATCGTTGTAGAGATCGCAGCCCCCAAGGCGGTGTCCTGCCACCTGTCCTCGATCGGCACAGTCGGCTCCGAGCTAAGGGTCGGAGCGGACACTGGTGCGGCCTCCAGGGCACTTTTTCGGCGGCAGAGCTAGATCATGCCCATCGTGACAGTGCGGCGCACTTGGCTGCGGCTCGAACCCGTCGAAGATCAAGTCTCCGCGGACGTCAGCCGTGTAGTTCAAACTTCCAAATTTGACCTGATGGCCAGGGGCGTAGCTTTCAATCTGCTCCATATGGCCAAGCGAATTGGCCCGCAGTGCAAAGCCGCAGAATACGAAGATATGTCCGGGGAGAAAAGTCTCACCCTGGACCGCATCGTTGTTGATGATCGGAGGAGCCATCGGGCCTAAATATGACGACACAGAGGAACTCTCAATGAAAGGACCGATGTCGGTGTCAAAACCGGCGGATCTCGGGTAGGGGGTCCCGAACTGTGCGTCTAGGCGGATGGTAACAGGAGACAAGGGACACGATGTTTTTACCCAGGTTCGGGCCCTCTCGATGGAGGTAAAACCCTACTCCTGCTTGATTAATACTGATGATATGGGTAGTACAAGAGTAGATCTACCACGAGATCAGAGAGGCTAAACCCTAGAAGCTAGCCTATGGTATGATTGTTGTTCATCCTATGGACTAAAAACCTCTGGTTTATATAGGCACCGAAGAGGGTTAGGGTTACACAGAGTCGGTTACAATGGTAGGAGATCTACATATCCGTATCGCCAAGCTTGCCTTCCACGCCAAGGAAAGTCCCATCCGGACACGGGACAAAGTCTTCAATCTTGTATCTTCATAGTCCAGGAGTCCGGCCAAAGGTGATAGTTCGACTATCCGGACACCCTCTAATCCAAGACTCCCTCAATGGTGATGATGAATCACCGGATACGCTTGTCGTTTGGAGATTCCCGAATACACGTGTCATTGGATGGACAGGGTCATTTGCTGGAAAGCATGCCATCCGGTCGTATAAGATTTTCCTCCCATTATATGAGGTTGAGGGGCTAGGGGAATGCCGCTGGCTGACTGGTGGGCCCCCGTTGGGAGTTGGGTTTCGTGTGCGCATTCCCTCGGGGACACCTTTTGGAGTATATCCATCGTCCGCTTAGGAGAAAAATGGAGCATCTCTACTACTATTAAACAATCCAACATGAACTTTCTTATCTTAAGTGCACCTCGAAATATCTGCAGCAACCCGGACGACCCATTCACCACCGCACGATTACTCCCATGACTCTGAATCTAACAGCCATCTTTAATACCTCTGTGGTGTGCACGTACCAATTTATATTGACTGACCATGCTTCACCAGGAGACTACGGAGGCCTTACTTCCAATAATCAGTCCCACACCCCCCGACAATCAGGCAATTCTAATCGCACATCGCACACTAAGGAAGGAATTGATTACTCTCGCCCAACTGCCTAGGATCCTCTCTACCTTCCGTCACCATCGCGCCAACACCGTCTTCTCCCGCACGGTGACCTCCACTCGACCACGCTGCCGCCTCCCTGCACGATCGACGTAGCGGGCGCCCAGGAGGCTGCCCTGCCCCCTTGCAGCGTGGCAGAAGCCCGCCAGATTGCCAGTGCCCAGGAGCCCGCCTGGCACCCGCGCGGCCGCCCCCGCCCTGCACGGCCCCTAGTCCGGCTGTAATTCTTCCATGCACTAAAGATTACAATTTTCAGAACAGTTATACTGCATTATCTATCTTTATAGAACATATCAAACATTAGGCATACAGAAAAGGTAAGATGCGTAAAAGACATTCAGATGCCATGCAATTGCACACCATTCTACCATACCTATGGCACAGGAATGATACATCGCGCCAGTCTACAGCATAATGATTCATTTTACATCTCTAATTACTGATTTCTATGTGGAAAATGGTGTGTGTTTTGGTACTACAATCTTCTAACTGACTTGAGCATGCAACCTGTTGTACAACTCTGTTTTGGATATTGCAATCTTCTAACTGACTTAAACATGCAACCTGCTGCACAACTCTATTGACTACTGCAATCTTCTAACTGACTTAACTCTCTTGACACACAACATATCAACAAAATGGACAGTGTAATATTTTTACACAGATGAAACAATTATTGCTTACCTTCTGCCTGTCAGTAATAGAAAACTCTACTGATTATATGCACAATATACATTATTCTAATAATTTAATGACATGAATATTCACATGAAGGCGGGCGACTGTATGTCGTCTCCCAATCGTGCCGGGCGGCGCACCCCATTTCAAGATATAAGCAACAACCAAGCATTGGGTAACTATCAACAACCACTTTCTACTTTGTTCTACTATTTCTGTTGTTTATGCTGTTGCTTGTGTGCTGACTTGCGCTATGTATCACTACTGGGAAAAACCTTACCAGTAGCGTGGGTTTTTGGACTAACCTACGCTACTACTATTATGCTACGGCTATTTTTTAGCAGTAGCGTGTGTTTTACCCCACGCTACAGCTAAAAAGTTAGTAGTAGCGTGCGCAACCCACGCTACTCCTATTCCTAACCCACGCTACTACTATTCCTAAGTACTAGTAGAATGCCCTTCTTCCCCCACGCTACTGCTAAGTAATTAATTTTTTTTAAAGAAAGTTAGATGCAATATTTATCGATGGAAATCAAGACACATCTAGTGCAAAGGTCACAGAACCATCTTAGCACTTACATTCTTAGCACTTGCAGTGTTCATGTGTACAACATTGAAAATCTCAACTCAAAGAAATCATGAGATCCCATTTATACATCAGATGCACACAACCATCACGAAAGGTGGGTACCTTCCCTAGCGTCCCACTACCAACCTAACCAGACCACTTTTCTAAATGTATCTACCAAGGCGTCGAGGTCCTTCACCTTAGCAACCTCTAGACGACGGCATCGAGGCCCTCCACCTTGGCAACCTCCGGACGCACTACACCACGATACTCAAATCAGCGTCAAACAATCTGTTGGCATATGTCAACTAAGGTGACACATTTAGTGTCGGCAAAGATCTATGGCGACAGAAATGAGTTGTCGCCTATAGTCATGCCGGGAAAGGTCTTTAACGACAGATAAATCTATGCCGACAGACAGTTTGATGGGCTAGGTGAGATCTATGGCGACAGACAATTCTATACCGACGGACTATGCTATGCCGACAGATCATCTGACATTGTGCTATGCCGACACATAATGCAACGTCCATTGTTACGTCGACAATTTGTTTGTTAATGTGCTATACCGACACATAGTGCGACGTCCAATACTTCTGCCGACACTTTTGCTGCCAGGGCTCTACATTTCAGCACAAAATGCATTTACACTATATTTTCAATAAAATTACATTTGTAGTTTACAACTCATGTTCAGTGTACAATACATATACAAATAATTGCACTCTTCTATTCATCACAAGACACCATTCACCATTCACTAGTACATTTATTCAACATATATTATCTTCACTCGAGTTTGCTACAACCGTGAAGGTAATACATAAGTCGACATACAAGACGTGTCCTGCTGAAAAATATAAAGGCTAAGCTCCTAAGAGACTAATTGTTCGATCACTTGGCTACTACAAAATACTTCCTCTGTACCGAAATACTTGCAATTGGGGGGAACTAGTTCAAGTTCCCCCAACTATGAGTATTTTGGTACAGAGGGAGTATTATGAAAGAGATCAATCCTTCAATCACCAAGCTGGCATCAACTTCCATATGAACAAAATTTGTCTACCATGTTATGAACAAAAGCGATGACCAGAACATCTTAGATCAACTTGTGGACTTGCAACTTTCTGTCATCTCCCTGCAAAAAAGAACTTCTATGTTTGAGCAATCATAGAAATGAGAATTTGTTCAAACTTGCGAGTTGCCAATGATCCCAAAGATCTAAAACAATATCTAAAAATGAGAAGATATTGCAAAGAGTTTGGTTACATAAGATATCCTTATCAGAAAATAAACCAAAGCCACGCTAGCTCCTACCATATCACATGGCTTACTATAAAAATTATGCGCCCAATCTTAAGCAATCAGATTTGTTCTAAGGCATCAGCAATAAGGTTCTTACTGTAACTTTAGAGATTTGAAGAAGACCAGAAAAAAGAGGGAAGCACAAGGGAAGAGAAGGGATGGCTGATGGACAAATACAGTGATGAGAAAAGAGTACAACAAGGGGGTAAATAAAAAGCGACAAAATACATTCACAAACAGGTCTAACTGTGAACAGAGTGTGTTTAAGTACATTTGATACTGAATTTTCTCTGTGAAGTGGATGCTAAATTTTGCTCTTATTATTGCAGATCCTGTGATGCTGAAGCCGTTCTTTACAACATGAATAAAATAGAAATTACATTAATATAGTGCCGATATTACACATAGAAGACTGTAGGGAAAATATAATTAAAAGGTTAGTGCAAGATCATCTCACCTATGTTTCGCGAGGGGCACCACGCATTCGTCTCGGAACTCTTGGTCGTTGGAGGATGAGATCAGACCGACTATCGATTGCGCGAGGTCAGGAACGTATTCAAGCATCTGGAATTCACATAAACAACACGTTACTACAATGCTTGTTGTCAGTTCAGGTAGCAAAAGGAAGAATGGTTGGCCAAATAATGCACGTATTTTGTAAGTCCATGCCTAGCTGACGGTCCTAAGGTGCAGCAAACCATTTAACATCAATATATAATGCTTACTAATATTCCTGCTTCTGTTAAAAGCTGTAACCATAATATCAGTTTGTTCCTGAAAGAATACGAGGTTGGTTTGCACTGTTATTTGCACAGATTAAGACAGTTTGCACCCTAGTCTATCTACTGGCAGTATATCATCAGCTCTCATCCAACTAACAATAATATGTCTTCAGTTAAAAAATTATGACAGGCTGAAAGTAAACAAGAAATGAAAGTCTTCACAAATGTGTTGCTCTCCAGTTAGCAGAAAACATGCAACACATACTTGTAGATTCCTCTAGTTGATAGACCAAGAAAATAAGATGAATCAGATAGACGGAGCTGAAAGTAACGAATGTAAGAAATGAAAGTCTTCAAAAATTTGGTACTCTACTGTTAGCAGAAAAAATGCAACACATGTGGGTTGTAAAGAACATATTTGAGTATAATGGAGTGTATTAGATAAAAAAGGTAGATGCTAAACTTGGTAATTGATAAAAATGAAAACACTAAAATACGGTTCATTTTATTACTAGGCAACATCACATGCTAAGTAATAATTATCGTTTCAAAAGTAAAAGGCATGTTCAACAATAAATATCAGTTTATTGAGAATATGGTTTCTGTTTAGTAGGGTACTGAATTGATGTTCCGAACATCCAATGTGAAACTAAGATTTCAAGGTTATCTCTTTATTTGTGGTCTCTGACATTGTCATATCTAAAATCTGATGTAATAACATAAAGAAGCGTATAGAAATGATGTAATAACAGGCAGAAGCATATAGGTTCAGTTCGTCCCTTTAACACTATAGACCAATTGTTAATTTCTGTAAAGGAACAGGAAGCATATTGGGCTGATTGCACGGAATGGGACCTATAAATGTTGGGTGCACGACCGTTCTTGAAATATATATGACCAATATTTCCAGCAATTAAGAGAGTCATGTTTCATATTTGGGGTTACAAATCAATAGTCAACAAGAGACACACTTCAAAGGATACAAATTAGACATTATACATCACTTTTAAATGCAAAAACAAAATGGTGATGCAGGGTATTATCCAAAAGAATGAACAATTATGTGGTACATAATCACAAAAGGCACGCTCAACAATAAATATCAGTTTATTGAGAATATGGTTTCTGTTTAGTACTAAGGGTACTAAATTGATGTTCCAAACATCCAATGTGAAACTAAGATTTCAAGGTTATCTCTTCATTTGTGGTCTCTGACATTGTCATATCTAAAATCTGCTGTAATAAGAGGAAGAAGCGTATAGAAATGATGTAATAACAGGCAGAAGCATATAGGTTCAGTTCGGCCCTTTAACACTATAGACCAATTGTTAATTTCTGTAAAGGAACAGGAAGCATATTGGGCTGATTGCACGGAATGGGACCTATAAATGTTGGGTGCACAACCTTTCTTGAAATAGATATGACCAATATTTCCAGCAATTAAGAGAGTCATGTTTCATATTCGGGGTTACAAATCAATAGTCAACAAGAGACGCACTTCAAAGGATACAAATTAGACTTTATACATCACTTTTAAATGCAAAAACAAAATGGTGATGTAGGGTATTATCCCAAAGAATGAACAATTCTGTGGTACATACTTGCAAAAATCACACTCCAAAGATTGTACTTTACATACCTAAAGTTGTACACCACAATCCTGCTAGAGAATCTGGATACTTATTCCCATTGATGTCATATAAACATAAGAACCCTGCATATGTAGGTTAACATTGTATAAGAAAAACATAGATACATAGTTTACAGCCATAGCATACTGTAATGAACATCTTAGCTGCCATTTCCAATATCAAACGCTACATTGCATGAGAGAGTATTTAGCCAAAAACTACCACAATTGACGGAAACGTGACGAAAAACTACCACTTTACGTTTTTGTGCGAAAAACTACCAAATTTGGACTAAACCGTGGCAAAAAACTACCAGCTCGTGAAATCGCTCGCTTCGCCCGCGCTAACCCCGAATCTGACCGGTTGGGCCCGCGAATCAGGCGCCACGCTGGCTAACTGTCGCCCGCCGCTCGTTAACGGCCCGTCCGCTGTCGGGACGGCGGCTGTCGGTGCGGTGCGGGTCAAATCTGATCCGTTCCCCTCTCGATTCACTCTCTCCCTCCTCTCCCTCTCTCTGAACTAGGCGGCGGCCGGCATGTCCTCGTTGATTCCGGAGGGTGGCGGCGCTGGCGGCGGCGACGTTGGCGGCGGCTACACTGGCGGCGGCGACGCTGGCGGCGGTGAGACAAGTTTGGACGCTGCTGCCCCGCCCGCGCCTCCACTGATAGCCAGCGGCTCAGTCGATAATTGGTTGGGGAGCACCAGTTTCTCAATGCAGGCCGGCTCGCAGCAGCCGGAGGCACCGCTCTCCCAGTCATCGCCAATGGGTCGCAGGTATGCAAGTATCATCTGCTGGGCTTTTGGTTAGCTGCTTCAATCTTGCAAATTAGTAAGATGTGTTTGTTTCTGTTAGTTGGACATGTGTAGTAAACTGGAGTATATAGCTCAGTCAATTTCAATTCAATTCATGAGCACTTATTTGTGCAGTTTGGCTGACAAGAAGTGGGATATATGGTTTCATTTAGAAGGAAGAAACCCTGTGAAATGGGGTATATATGAGTCAGATATTTCTTTGCTTACTCTACAATCACTCATTGCTAGTGAAGGGTATGGGGACAGTGATTACATGTACTATGTGAAGGAGGAGGAAATTGGATCTGACAGAGTAAAGTATTTAGGTAATGAAGCTAGTGTTCATGAAATGTTGGACTTTTTTCATCATGTCAAGCTAGTCAACATAAGGGTTGTGAGAAGTGTTGAACATGGAATTAGTACACAGGCTAATGAGAATTACATGAACACTCAAGAGAGCTGCTGTGTGAAAAAGGTTGTGGAGCAATCTGAGCTTCAGAATCAGATAGATGATAGAAAGGCTCAGCTTGAGAGGAGCAGGATTCAAAGAGAGGCAGATTTGAACCACTTTGAAGGAGACACTGAAGTGTCTGAATTTTGTTCTGAGGATTCAGTTCATTCAGATGGGAGTGCTGAAACTGTTCAACCAATGGAAATAGTGTGTGTCTCTGAAGAGGATACAGCATTGCAAACTACTGCTATTGTCAAACATGTGAAGAATCCTGGTCCAACTAGCAGATGTCACAAAGAGGTAGAGAAAAAACGTTTTGAAGATTGGTTTCCTGAAGCAGATGAGTTTTGTTTTGCTGGTGATGCAGGCATAAGTGATGAGGAAGAAGTAGATGATGTTGAACTACCATACCTCATGAAGAAGCCAAACACAAAGAGTAGTAAGAAAAAGATGAAGGAAAGGCTATATTTTGACCCCTCAATTCCCAATTCACATTTACTGTTGTGCAAGAACTTGTGTTTTGATAGTGTTTACCAGTTCAGAGAAGCATTACGAGATTTTCATATAAGGACTTTGAGGTCTTTTCACTACCACAGGAACACTCCAACAAGAATTATTGTTTGGTGTTCACAAAGAGAGCATGGATGTGAATTTTACATGTGTGCCTCTAGAATAGCTCATGAAAGAACATTTTGCATTAAGAAGTGTAACATGGAGCACACTTGTCCAGCATCAGCAGAGAACACAAAGGTCACTACTAAGTGGCTTTCCAAAGAAGTTGAGCCTTCTCTTAGAGCAGATCCTAGAGCACCTGTGGATTCACTTATTAAAAACAGCAAAGTCAAGTTTTCAGTTGATGTATCAAAGAGTGTGGCCTATAGGGCAAGGAGGAAGGCTATTAAGGTTGTACAAGGTGACCAGAAGGAGCAGTACTATAGACTGAGGGACTACCTACAAGGCCAAACCAATTAGGACTATGTTTGAAGGAATTAGGACTAAGCAGATGATCAAAAGGCAGAAGACTAGGGAAAAAACAGAGAACAGCAGGTGGATGATCACACCCAACTATTCAGAGAAATTAGAGGAGAATAAGAAGTATGCCAAATTTTGTGATGCATATAAGGCAGGTCCTGACATTTGGCAAGTTAATAGTAAGGAAAATCAGTACTGTGTGAACCTAGCTACTAAATCATGTGATTGCAGGAGGTGGGACATGACAGGTGTGACATGCAGTCATGCAATTGCAGCAATGAGCAAGATTCACATGCACCCAGAGGACTATGTGCATGAATTTTTCAAAAAACCACTATATATTGAAGCATACAAAGACATAGTGTACCCTGTACCTGGTCCTGAATTCTGGCCTGACACCCATACTCCTGATATTGAGCCCCCAGTGTTCAAAGAAAAAGCAGGCAAGAAACAGACAGCTAGGAGAAAGGGGCAGTATGAGGTGCCTGCTCCAAAGGACACAAGCAGGATGGGAACAATTACATGCAGCAATTGTGGTCTACAAGGCCACAGATATACAAACTGTGGGAAAGCTCTAAAACCTAGTCTTGAGATGAGAAAGAACTTACACCAGGTCATTAAAAATGATGCATTCTTTGTTTATTTATTTTAGTTCTGGTCTATTTACTAACTGATTTAATTTTGTCATGCAGGAGAATAGAGAAATTTTTAGGGGTTCCTCTAGTGCTACACATCCACCTCCACAACCACCACCTCAACACCAAACTACACAGATGCCAGCATCATCTGCTCCACCTCCTAAAGCAATGAGGAACAGAAAAACAACAGCAAAAAAGAGAGGTTCAACATCAACAGTTTTAGAAGGAGCAGCCAGATCTTCACCAGCACCTGCAACAGGATCTGCATCAACAAGAGCTCCAGGAAGATCAGCATCTACAAGAACATTCAATGCACCAAGAACATCCACTGGAGAACCGACGGCGTCCTCGCTCTCCCAGCCCCAATCAACAACGCCTACTGGGAGAGGCGCAATCCATGGGTCCTTGGGCCCTCTGACGACTCTGACGGCGAGTCTTCTGACGACGAGTCCACTGACGACGAGTCCAGTGACGAGCCATCTGACGACGAGGTGGATGAGGTAGTCGTCCTCTCCGACGACGACGAGCCTGAACTGCAGATGCTGGCTCCCGTCCTCGACGCCGTGGAGGGGGATAGGAACCGCCCAATCAACGTGGATGCGCTGCCGGAGGTCGCCGATCTCCCAGACGGCGTCGTCGTGAAGCAAGAAGAAGATGGCAGCCAGGAAGATGTGCTGGAGCCGGCGTCGAGCAAGAAGAAGAGGGCGGCAGTGACTGCGGTGCGCCGCTCGCACCGCCTGAAGATGCTGAAGAAGGAGGAGTGAACTGCTGCACTAATATTCAGTTTCGTCAGTCCTGAACTATCCTAAGTTCAGTAACTTCCTAGGTTCAGTTTCGTCAGGCACTATCTACTACTAGTTCATCCTTATGTCAGGCACTATCTACTAGTAGTTGCTATCTATGTCAGACTATGAATGGCAGTACTATCTATCTATGTCAGACTATCTATATATGTTAAGTTATTTGTCAGACTATCTAAGCTAATTGCTATATATGTTACTTGCTACTTCCAACTATGTCACTACTGTCAGTTATCAACACATGATATTTGCAGAGTAAAACAACCTCATCATGGATAAAACATTCTTCCTTACTTAACTTAGCATGAGTACTTAGCATAGTAGGTCTTAACATAATAGTCATTACATCATAGATTTCAAATAGTTCTTAAACCATAGCAATACCTCCCTCCCTCATACCATTCTGAAAGCACATGAAACTTTCCCAAAATATACACCTAACATGCATGAAACTTTTACAAGGCCAGCTATGTATATAGGCCTACTAATTACTTAACCCAGAAACCAACCACTTCACTCATTCATAATTGCCTTGATCCTCTCCAGCTTATCTTTGCTGGCATGCCCAGCATTGAGCAGATCAGCAATCAGATACTCCAGCTTCTTCTTCTCTTGCTTAAGTAGGTCCCTGTCCCTCTCCAGTTCCTTCATGGCCTTCCTCGTGTTCTGAATGATCTCTGCTTGGCTTTGAAGAATGCACCTTTGCTCCTTGGCAAGCTTCAGCTTTTCCATACTTAACTCAATCTTTGCCTGATCCTCAAGTTGTTTCTTCTTCTCATTTAGTTCATTGATTGCCTGACTGGTATAGTCCATGTCATGAGACATCTTGCCATCTTGATAGTCAAATAGCTTGGATACATCTTCCACCAACTGGCTGTAGTTGTTTGACAGGAAATCAATTTCCTTCTGTAGCTTGGAAACCTCTTTCTCATGGGCTTGTTTGTCATTCACCCTCCCCAAGTTCTGCTCATGATACATGTCCCAAATCCTGGTTAGGCACCTTTGTAGAATCTCTGGCCAAGGACCATCCACCCACTCCACAACCCCACAGTTCACACCTTCATCCTACAGAAGCAATTATTTATAATTAAGCACCTGACTTAGCATCAGAGATAAATTCAGTTAACAGCTACATTTAGCAGTAGATATAAATTCATTTAACTCTGTTCTTTTTCAGTTAACACCTACTCTGTTCTTTTTCAGTTAACAGCTATGTTCACAGTACACTAAAGATATCTGCTTGTAGGTGTTCTCAGGTTCAGTCATGTATTGAATTCAGTTAAGTAAAGTTCTACTTTCATATATAGCTTCCATATTTATGGCACTTTGAAGTTTCAGTTCTAAACTATAGCACACATCTCTGCACATCACACATCTCTGCACCACACATCTCCAGCAGCAGAACACATCACACATCACACATCACCACCAACAAGTTAGCTTTCAAGATTTAATACCTGCTGCATAGGACAACCCAGGAAACGCCTCCCAGTCAAAGCACCTTCAAAAGCCACCATCTTCTTCGGCCTCTGATGATGCATCATGCACGTAGGCTCAGATTCAGTGTAAGAACCACAGAAAGATGGTTCCACCACACTGTCAGGGGTTTCCTGCAAAAGAAACTTCGAATCAAACCAAAAGCAACTTGGAATCTCCAATTTGGATGAACTAACCCTAAACCTAACTCTGTTCCACTACTATGCACTTACAAATAGCTGCTGATCCAATGAAACCATGTTGATGTCCTCGTCCGAGCTGTCCTCGTCATACCAGGATGGCATCCTCAACTTCTACCGGCAGCAATGGCCGCGGCGGCGATGGCGAGAGGCTGACCTAGCTCAGAGCTACAGGGAGAGGGAGAGGATGAGGACGAGTGAGAACGAGCGAGGAGAGGAGGAAGAGAATGAGCGAGTGGCTGAGCTCGCTCTCACTTATTGGCCCACCGACAGCCGCCGTCCCGACAGCGGACGGGCCGTTGACGGCCGTTAACGAGCGGCGGGCGACAGTTAGCCAGCGTGGCGCCTGATTCGCGGGCCCAACCGGTCAGATTCGGGGTTAGCGCGGGCGAAGCGAGCGATTTCACGAGTTGGTAGTTTTTTGCCACGGTTTAGTCCAAATTTGGTAGTTTTTCGCACAAAAACGTGAAGTGGTAGTTTTTCGTCACGTTTCCGTCAATTGTGGTAGTTTTTGGCTAAATACTCTGCATGAGAAGTAAACATATATAATGCTATAATTAGAGAGTCGCAACCTCAGATTTCTCAATATCCAACGGATGCACACCATTGCTCTGCCATCCAGCTGTGAATGGTGCCAACATGCCATGCCCCTTAAACCTGGGAAGGTCATACTATCAAATTCAGTACTGACTAGTAAACTGAGCGACTTCTTCTTCCCTGCACTATCTCTCTTCTCCTTTCAAATAGAACCTGTTGTCCATCAAAATCCATGGCAGGGAAGAGCGGATCTTGCCTCAAACCACCGAAAATGGAATCCTTATGCTAGCTGGTGGTCAAACGATCCTTTTCCCCTTTGATCAATCTCCTGTATTATCTAATTTCAGATCCCTAATTTGACCTCGTTGCCAATATTGGAGATGGGAGAGAACAAGGGCAGGCAGAGCGGGAAGATTTGCAGCTTACTTGTTGAGATCTGGAGGTACATGTGTCGCCGGTGGAGGAAGAAGAACGGCGGGCGGCTCCTCAGCAACGGACGACGCTGCTGCTCCCCAACGGCGGGTGGTGCGCGGACGATGCTCCTCTGTCACGGACAGCGCTGCTGCTAATGCGTGCTGAGGGAAGGAACGCCCGGGGTTTGAGATGCAGTGGCATGAGGGGACCAGCGTGCGGGCTTGGCCGGCGGCACGAAGGTCGTGGGTGGCGGCGCGGGCGCGTTAGGTTTAGGTCTGTGTGTTGTGTGTGGGCGGCAGCGAGAGAGAGGGGTGAGATTGGGGAACGATGATATTATTGGATTGGGGAAAAGTGGGTGTTTCGCCTAGAACGTCCACTGTTCTCATCCCGCACCATATATTTTGGATGGACCCGCCTGAACAAACCCGACACTTTTTGTGTCACTAAGAATCGCCGACACACAAACAATCAGTAGAGTCTACATGTGCCGACAGAAATTACGTCGGCGCTTTGGCGGTGCTTCGGCGACAAATAATGTGTCATGCGCTTATATAAAACTAACTCATTGTGTGTCGCTATAGTTTGTGACAAAAAAAGTGTCGGCGATTCTCATTTCTACCAACTGATGCATGTCGTCTTTGTAGTGCCGTGGTGTAGTGACGGTGGCGTCAAGGTCCCCCACCTCGGCGACCTCCGGCGTCACAATCACCTGGACAATCATCTGTGTGACGCAGTCGCCGGGCTTCACGGCGAAGTCCGTCTCCAAGTTGTTGAAGAGCACGATGCCCACCGGGTTGCGGTAGTCCGCGACGATCACCCCTGCGCCCACGTCGGGAAAGCGAAAACGGCTTGTTAGTTCTTGTCCTTGTGTAGATCCGGTAGGGTATTTTCTTCATTTATCAATCTCTTTTAGTCTATGAATCTTCGAAACGGAAAGACACCTACTAAATGCATACCCTAGCTATACGTGTTCATGCTATCACCACTAGGGAAAACCTTAGTAGTAGCGCGGGTTTAATGCCCACTAGTAGCGCGGGCTGCCGCGCTACTAATAAGGCGCTACAGCTATTACTTAGCAGTAGCGAGTGCGACGCGCGCTACTGCTAAGACACATAGCGGCAGCGCTTATTCTCTCCCGCGCTGCTGCTAATCTAGCTAGATGCAAAATGTTTACTATCCATTGCTACTAGTATTATTTTTTCATTTTTATTTATTTTTGATGTATTTATACGTCGTTATACAAATTTTGGTACAATACCAATTATGATGTTTATATCATTATGTCCATAATAGTGTGTCAAATGAAGGTGGATTAGGTTCAAGTGGAGGCAATATATGGTGGATGTCAAAAGTATACTACTAATCCAAACTTGATCTAGTTTGGACTAGTAGTACTTTTGATGTGCACCACATATAGCCTCCACTTGAATGTAATCCGCCAGCATAAGCTATTTAATCATCATCATAGTCATTACCACCAACAGTATTTATTTAATCACCATAGTCATAGTGTAGCACATAATCATCTTCAAACTCATTCTAGCTAGCTAATGCACCACCAACACTAGATGCGGTAGCTATCTAATCACCACCAACACTAGCTAATAATAATCATCATAGTCATTACCACCAACACTAGCTATTTAATCATCATAGTCATACTGTAGCACATCATGATCTTCAAACTCATTTCTAACTAGCTAATCACTCCTGCTGCCCTCTCTCGGGTAAAATAACATAAAACATGTGTAGCTCTCCTCCTTCATCAAGTTGGAGCATCCAGATGAACCTATCTCCTAATCGTGGGATGCGCTTTTGATTGCTGCCCCCTAGTACATCTCTGCGCTCCTCCACCACAAATTTGGTTCAGTCTTTCATTATTAAGCATTCGTCGCTTTTATAAATCCTGAATGCACTAAAGTGCATTGTAGGATATCTTGGCCGTAAGCTAACAATACTCATGGTACCATTAGTCTCGATCCCATGAGGCACAACATTCATCGGGAGTCCCTGTTGAAGAACATCGTATAGTAACATACTTAGCAATGAAATTAATTAGCTTAAAAAATAATGTATGCAAAAGATGCACTAAGGACAAATAGTAAAAATCTTACCATCTTTCCTAAATAGATGTGACCGTAGTTCATTACGAACACTATTGGTCACACATTTTTAGTACTAACATTTCTAAGTGCAGAAAGAAAATTTGTCTTGACAGTATCAAGATCCTCAAGCCATGAAACATAATGACTTAGCTCCTCGCAGTTTAGTTCAGCCCCGGGACAGTAGTAGGTCCTGTCTACCAAGCACTGGACAGGTTTGCTTGAACGGAAATAAGCTGACAATAGAAATTAGTTGTCAATTATTTTTGAATAAACAATATCAAAGACATAAATATGATTGAGAAACTCACATAATGGTATAACTAGAGGCGTCTGCACATCAACCCAGATGTCGGTATTACCTTCAATATCATCTTCTGGACGAATATCAAAGGTGATAACCATATCAGGCTCAAATGCATAAGTCTTTCATAGTGCTCGCCAAGTTTTGCATCCAAAATAGGTGTAGTCGTCTGCGTTGCATAATTTTGCGTGAAAACTATAACCATGCTCGGTCTTCAAGTAAACTTTCTTTACCTCCATAGTACGACTGAAACCTATCTTATCCAAGACAAAAACTCTTGCATGGCAGGGATACACTAGTAGAATAGTAAAAAATTAAATTATAAGTTGAAGCAAATGAAGCAGATGTCATGCTTAATTACGAAAAAAGACTTGTCGTTGTGACTTACTGTATCCACTTCGAAGTTCACATCCAGCTTGATGATGAAGCGCCTATCATCATCTAGGAAGATTCCGTCGCACAGGTCGCGCTCGTCTTCGCAGTATTTGCAAATACCGAAATCCTTTTCATTATCAGACATTTCCTATGTTCATAGTTGAAACATTAATTGAAAATCGATCGAAGACAACTACCAGGATACTCAAAATATGTTATAGGACTCATATTGACATGAGCATTCAATAAGCAAAAGCAAATCGTAAAATAAATAAGTATTCAAATTAGCATGCATTCAATAAGCAAAAGTAAATCATCTCATGCGTCCGTACATCATTGAATATTATCACTAATACATCCCGAATAGTATCATACATATATAACATCACTAATACAACTAAAACCCTAGCACACGACGGGTATCGGCGCGGGCGGTGGACACACAAAGAGAAGGAACCATCACAGAATCATAGCTCTAGTGAGATCCCTGGAGAACCTGCCAGGTATTGGAGAACCTGTGCTCCAACGCAAACAAGTAGCGACGGACGTGCGCGTCCTCCTCACTGACACGGTGACGCACCACCTCCACGGGGTCCTCGAGCCTCTGGACCGTCACTGGCCCACGCGACCGCCACCAAAGAAGGTTCGGGTCAACGACAGGCTGACTCCTCACCAACCTGCGCCCCCCGGTAGGTAGCGCCTCCCAGTACCACCCCGGCGGAGCCCAGTCCCGGACATGGTCCATCTGGTGACGCAAGTGTCCTCCATCGACTCGAGACGAGGATGCGGGATAGGCATCGTCGACGTCGATGCGGGAATAATTGCTTTAACTAAAAAAATAACACAAATGTGACATGTTCAACTAGTTCTTACAATTAAATCTAGTCAATGAATTCTGTACCTAATAAAATGAATAATGACATAAAAAAAGTCCTATGCTTTGCAGGAACGTTGACTCCTTCCCGGTGCGGCAAATCCCGGACACTCGATATGTCCCAGTTTGTAGCACAAGTCATGCCGAAATTCACGGAAAATTTTGGCATGACTTTTGCTAAAAAGTGGACAAATCGAGAACCTGAAATTTGTCGGAATGGAAATGAATCAACATTTCAGCAAAACATAGGCCACTCGGCTTCATTTCCTGGAAACAACAAAGCCACTCGGCTTCATTTCATCAATGACATATATCATATAACAACAATATGCAAATGAAATTACTGTTTAGGCATTTTCATAAAAAATTGCCCTAGCTAATTTCCTAAAAAAATTGCTAATCATTTTTCCTAAATGCTAAAAAATGCATACTGCCCTAAACAAATCTAGGGTTCATATGGAACACCTAGGGTTCACATGGAACACCTAGGGTTCGTATGAACATCAACACATATATAAATTGCCCTAGCAGAGAGAGAGGAGGGTAGGGAGAGGAGAGGCAGAGCCTTACGGTGACTGCGAGGAGGGAGGGGCAGGCGGCGTCGAGGTCGGGGTCGGGGCTCGGGCGCGCGGCGGAGGGCGGCGCCGAGGTCGGGGTCGGGGGCGGCGTCGAATACGGGGTCGGGGCGGCGTTGAGGCGGGAGAGCGACAGGAGAGCGCGCGGCGGCCGACGGGCGATGGCGGCGGCGACAGCGGAGGAGTTGCGATTTGGGGAAAGTGGCCGTTGGGAAGAACGAATCGAGCGGTTAAGTCAGAAGTAGCAGTAACGCGTTCCAGGAAGTGCGCTACTGCTAACATAACTACAGCGCATTCTCATATACGCGCTACTACTATACCATTCTCTTTTTTCCCTTTTTCATTTATTTTTCTTTACATTTTATTTTTTTCCTTTCACCTTTTTGTATTTCTTTCATTTTAATTTACTTTTCTATTTGCTTTCCATTTAATTTTATTTACTTTAGTAGTAGCGCCTCTCAGCGTAAACACGCTGCTACAAAGCAAATAGCGGTAGCGCGGTTTGACGAAGATCGCTACTACTATGTGCAGCCTATCGGCTAAGCCATGGGAATTTTAGTAGTAGCGCTTTTGTACTCGGGCGCGCTACTGCTATAACTGTATCTGTAGTGCCGTTTACACCATCGCGCTACTGCTAATTAGCACCAGCGTGCGTTTTTAACCCATGCTACTGCTTAAATTTTGTGTATAAAGTTTTCCCTAGTAGTGCATCCTGTTCAACATTCTGTTCAACATTTATTGTTACATGGATAGGGAAGTAGACAACCAAGGGCTTCAGAAAATCGATTCCCACTATTTTTCAAAACAGGAAATAGGCAAAGTCTATTTTGAAGTTTGATATTCCATGCCAACTTCAAGTATATATGCTACCATGTAATCATGGAACGTGGATCAAAATGAGATTTCAGGCTTTGTCAACCTTACCATGATCAATACTAAATTCTCTAGGCTGCTCAACCTTTCCTTGTAGGGAGCATTTCTTTCACCTAGTATCTCGTTGTTAAGTTCGGGAAGAAACATACATACATCCAGATAGTCATCCATATCCTAAAGAAAAACACAGTATACATTTTCAGTGACTCACAATATATCATCGAATATTGCTCTGGTTTACTCTAAGAATAATTGTTAAAGATCAGCCAATGTTTTCTTACAATCTTCCGCTTTGTGAACAGCTGAGCTAATATTCCCCTTGTTCTTGAAGATTGGTACTAATATTCTCCGTCTCCATTCTTCTGGCATCTTGTTTGCCCGAAAAATGAGGTTGAAAAGCTTGGTTAGCCATACTATCGCTATGTCCCCGAGACCTTTCCACACCTCAATGGGGATACAATCAGGGCCCATCGCCTTGCCTCCTTTCATCCTTTTTAAAGCCTCCTTCACCTCAGACTCCTGGATGCGCCGCACAAAACGCATGCTGGTCTCATCAAAGGAGTCGTCCAGTTCAATGGTAGAACTCTCATTCTCCCCATTGAACAACTTGTCGAAGTACTCCCGCCATCTATGCTTAATCTCTTCGTCACCAAGAGTTGGCCTGCTCCGTCCTTGATGCATTTGACTTGGCCAATATCCCTCGTCTTCCTCTCCTGGATCTTAGCCATCTTATAGATGTCCCTTTCACCTTCCTTCGTGCCTAACCGTTGGTAGAGGTCCTCATATGCCCGACCCCTTGCTTCACCAATAGCTCGCTTTGCGGCCTTCTTTGCCATCTTGTACTTCTCTATGTTGTCTACACTCCTATCCAGGTATAGGCGTCTGAAGCAATCTTTCTTCTCTTTAATTGCCTTCTGGACATCATCATTCCACCACCAGGTATCCTTATCTTCGCTTCTCCTTCCCCTGGACACTCCAAACTCCTCTGAGGCCACCTTATGAATGCAAGTCGCCATCTTCATCCACAGATTGTCCGCATCCCCTCCTTCCTCCCAAGGGCCCTCCTTAATTACCCTCTCCTTGAACACCTGAGCTACCTCCCCCTTGAGCTTCAACCACTTTGTTCTAGCGACCTTGGCACGCTTATCTCGCTAGACACGAATCTGAAAGCGGAAGTCAGCAACCACCAGCTTATGCGGGGGTACAACACTCTCCCCAGGTATCACCTTACAGTCTAGGCACGCACGCCTATCTTCTCTTCTCGAGAGGATGAAATCAATCTGGCTAGAGTGTTGGCCACTACTAAAAGTCACCAGATGTGATTCTCTCTTTCTAAAGAGGGTGTTAGCTACAATCATGTTGTAGGCTAGAGCAAAGCATAAGACATCTTCTCCTTCTCGATTCCTGATGCCATAGCCAAAGCCCCCATGCGCCCCTTCAAAACCTGTGTTAGATGTACCCATGTGGCCATTGAGGTCTCCTCCTATGAAGAGCTTCTCACCAATCGGTACACTCCTAACCATGTCTTCTAAGCCTTCCCAGAACTCCCTCTTGGTGTTCTCATTGTGGCCTACTTGCGGGGCATACGGGCTGATAACATTGAGAACCAAGTCCTCAACTACCAACTTGACCAGGATAATCCGGTCCCCACGTCTCCTGACGTCCACCACTCCACACTTGATTGCTATCTACTGAAGAAAACAATAGCCCTGTGCAGCAACAGGAAATCATCCAGATGGCCGAAATTTTGTGATCAGCATCTACTTGGGTGGCAGAATCGCTTGCAAAAGAAGGAGACTCGACTCTTAAGTCACACGCTAGCCCGAATTATTTCTCCCCACTTCTGATAACCGGACACCTAATACCTACTCCAATTGCTGCCTACTAGATCATAATTCATGCGCTGCCCAAAGCGACCCCCTCCCCCCCCACACACTCTAGCCCGAATTATTTGTTCCCACTTCTGATAACCGGACACCTAATACCTACTCCAATTGCTGCCTACTGGATCGTAATTCGTGCGCCACCCAAAGCGATCCCCTGCCCCCTCGGCTAATCTAATACAATCCGGAGGCGATTCAGATCGAAGAGACACGAACAAAGTACTTTATTTTATCCCGCTTGAGTTACTCTCAGCAGCGCCTTGCGCCGATTCAACAGAGACGGGCAGAAAGCGAAGGGGATCGACGGGTGCGTACCGAGCGCAAGGCGCGTGCGGCGGCGGAGACGGCGGCTACCGTGCGACGAGGAGGCTGCGCCGTCAGTTGTGGCGGCGTCGGGGGCGGGGTTGATCTCCGGCCAGAGGATTTGGTGGCGATTGGAGAAGGGCCAGTGGTGATAGGGAATAGAATGCTCTCAACGAGCGGCCGGGTCGGCTTCCGAGGGAAGAAGTCATGGGGAGGGGCCGAGTGTGGGGTCATTTGGCATGTGGAGGCAGTGGACACGCTGAGTAGTAGCGTGGGTGTATCGCCTGCGCTATAGCTATTCACTTAGTAGTAGCGTAGGATTTGTTGGGGAACGTTGCAGAAAATTAAAAATTTCCTACGGTTTCACCAAGATCCATCTATGAGTTCATCTAAGCAACGAGTAACGGGAGAGAGTTTGCATCTACATACCACTTGTAGATTGCGTGCGGAAGCTTGCAAGGTGATGATGGAGTCGTACTCGACGTGATTCAGATCACCGATGACCAAGTGCTGAACGGACAGCGCCTCCCCGTTCAACACACATACTGTACGGGTGACGTCTCCTCCATCTTGATCCAGCAAGGAGGAAGGAGAGGTTGAGGAAGACAGCTCCACCGGCAGCACGACGGCGTGGTGATGGTGGAGAAGCGGTACTCCGACAGGGCTTCGCCGAGCACACAACGGAGCAGGAGAGGTGTTGGGGAGGGGAGGGCTGCGCCTTGGCTTGTGGTGCGGCTGCCCTCCCCTCACCCCTCTATTTATAGGGGGAAGGGAGAAGGGGGGCCGGCCCCTCTAGATGCATCTAGAGGGGGGCGGCGGCCAAGGGGAGGGGGACTTGCCCCCCAAGCAAGGGGGGGCGCCACCTCTAGGGTTCCCCCCTCAACCCTAGGCGCAAGGGCCCAAGGGAGGGGGTGCGCCCAGCCCACCAGGGGCTGGCTAATTCCCCACGCAGCCCAAGTGGCTCCCCGGAGGGGTGGCCCCTCCCGGTGGACCTCCGGAACCCTTCCGGTGGCCACGGTACAATACCGGTATGCCCCCGAAACTTTCCGGTGTCCTTTTAACAACTTCCCATATATAAATCTTTACCTCCGGACCCTTCCGGAACTCCTCGTGACGTCCGGGATCTCATCTGGGACTCCGAACAACATTTGATAGTCACATACTAGTCTTCCTAATAACCCTAGTGTCACCAAACCTTAAGTGTGTAGACCCTACGGGTTCGGGAGACACGCAGACATGACCGAGACGACTCTCGGGCAATAACTAACGGCAGGGTCTGGATACCCATGTTGGCTCCCACATGCTCCTCGATGATTTCATCAGTTGAACCACGATGTCGAGGATTCGATCAAACCCTGTATGCAATTCCCTTTGTCAATCGGTACGTTACTTGCCCGAGACTCGATCGTCGGTATCCCAATACCTTGTTCAGTCTCGTTACCGGCAAGTCACTTTACTCGTACCGTAATGCATGATCCTGTGGCCAACACCTTGGTCACCTTGAGCTCATTATGATGATGCATTACCGAGTGGGCCCAGAGATACCTCTCCGTCATACGGAGTGACAAATCCCAGTCTCGATCCGTGTCAACCCAACAGATAATTTCGGAGATACCTGTAATGCACCTTTATAGTCACCCAGTTACGTTGTGAAGTTTGATACACCCAAGGCACTCCTACGGTATCCGGGAGTTACACGATCTCATGGTCGAAGGAAGAGATACTTGACATTGGCAAAGCTCTAGCAAACGAACTACACGATCTTTGTGCTATGCTTAGGATTGGGTCTTGTCCATCACATCATTCTCCTAATGATGTGATCCCGTTATCAACGACATCCAATGTCCATAGTCAGGAAACCATGACTATCTGTTGATCACAACGAGCTAGTCAACTAGAGGCTCACTAGGGACATATTGTGGTCTATGTGTTCACACGTGTATTACGATTTCCGAATAATACAGTTATAGCATGAACAAAAGACAATTATCATGAACAATGAAATATAATAATACTTTTATTATTGCCTCTAGGGCATATTTCCAACAGTCTCCCACTTGCACTAGAGTCACTAATCTAGTTACATTGTGATGAATCGAACACCCATAGAGTTCTGGTGTTGATCATGTTTTGCACGCGAGAGAGATTTAGTCAACGGATCTGCGACATTCAGATCCGTGTGCACTTTGCAAATCTCTATGTCTCCATCTTGAACATTTTCACGGATGTAGTTGAAATGACGCTTGATGTGCCTGGTCTTCTTGTGAAACCTGGGCTCCTTGGCAAGGGCAATAGCTCCAGTGTTGTCACAGAAGAGTTTGATCAGCCCCGACGCATTGGGTATGACTCCTAGGTCGGTGATGAACTCCTTCACCCAAATCGCTTCATGCGCTGCCTCTGAGGCTGCCATGTACTCCGCTTCACACGTAGATCCCGCCACGACGCTCTGCTTGCAGCTGCACCAGCTTACTGCTCCACCATTCAACATATACACGTATCCGGTTTGTGACTTAGAGTCATCCAGATCTGAGTCGAAGCTAGCGTCGACGTAACCCTTTACGACGAGCTCTTCATCTCCACCATAAACGAGAAACATGTCCTTCGTCCTTTTCAGGTACTTCAGGATATTCTTGACCGCTGTCCAGTGTTCCTTGCCGGGATTACTTTGGTATCTTGCTACCAAACTTACGGCAAGGTTTACATCGGGTCTGGTACACAGCATGGCATACATAATAGATCCTATGGCTGAAGCATAGGGGATGACACTCATCTCTTCTTTATCTTTTGCCGTGGTCGGTGACTGAGCTGAGCTCAATCTCACACCTTGTAACATAGGCAAGAACCCCTTCTTGGACTGATCCATTTTGAACCTCTTCAAAATCTTATCAAGGTATGTGCTTTGTGAAAGACCTATGAGGCGTCTCGATCTATCTCTATAGATCTTGATGCCTAATATATAAGCAGCTTCTCCAAGGTCCTTCATTGAAAAACACTTATTCAAGTAGGCCTTAATGCTGTCCAGAAGTTTTGTATCATTTCCCATCAAGAGTATGTCATCTACATATAATAGGAGAAATGCTACAGAGCTCCCACTCACTTTCTTGTAAACGCAGGCTTCTCCATAAGTCTGCATAAACCCAAACGCTTTGATCATCTCATCAAAGCGAATGTTCCAACTCCGAGATGCTTGCACCAGCCCATAAATGGATCGCTGGAGCTTGCATACTTTGTTAGCGTTCTTAGGATCGACAAAACCTTCCGGCTGCATCATATACAGCTCTTCCTTAAGATGTCCGTTGAGGAATGCCGTTTTGACGTCCATCTGCCATATCTCATAATCATAGTATGCGGCAATTGCTAACATGATTCGGACGGACTTCAGCTTCACTATGGGAGAAAAAGTCTCATCGTAGTCAATCCCTTGAACTTGTCGATAACCCTTAGCGACAAGTCGAGCCTTATAGATGGTAACATTACCATCCACGTCCGTCTTTTTCTTAAAAATCCATTTATTTTCTATCGCTCGCCGATCATCGGGCAAGTCTGTCAAAGTCCATACTTTGTTTTCATACATGGATTCTATCTCGGATTTCATGGCTTCAAGCCATTTGTTGGAATCCGGGCCCGCCATCGCTTCTTCATAGTTCGAAGGTTCACTGTTGTCTAACAACATGATTTCCAGGACAGGGTTGCCGTACCACTCTGGTGCGGAACGTGTCCTTGTGGACCTACGAAGTTCAGTAGTAACTTGATCCGAAGTACCTTGATCATCATCATTGTTTTCCTCTTCAGTTGGTGTGGGCATCACAGGAACGGTTTCCTGCGCTGCACCACTTTCCCGTTCGAGAGGTAGTACTTCATCGAGTTCTACTTTCCTCCCACTTACTTCTTTCGAGAGAAACTCTTTTTCCAGAAAGCATCCGTTCTTGGCAACAAAGATCTTGCCTTCAGATTTTAAGTAGAAGGTATACCCGATAGTTTCCTTAGGGTATCCTATGAATACGCATTTTTCCGACTTGGGTTCGAGCTTTTCAGGTTGAAGTTTCTTGACATAAGCATCGCATCCCCAAACTTTTAGAAACGACAGCTTAGGTTTCTTTCCAAACCATAATTCATACGGTGTCGTCTCAACGGATTTAGACGGTGCCCTATTTAAAGTGAATGTAGTTGTCTCTAGAGCGTATCCCCAAAATGATAGCGGTAAATCGGTAAGAGACATCATAGACCGCACCATATCCAATAGAGTGCGATTACGATGTTCGGACACACCGTTTCGCTGAGGTGTTCCCGACGGCGTGAGTTGTGAAACGATTCCACATTTCCTTAAATGTGTACCAAATTCGTGACTTAGGTATTCTCCTCCACGATCTGATCGTAGGAACTTTATCTTTCGGTCACATTGATTCTCCACCTCATTCTGAAATTCCTTGAACTTTTCAAAGGTTTCAGACTTGTGTTTCATTAAGTAAACATACCCATATCTACTCAAGTCATCAGTGAGAGTGAGAACATAACGATATCCTCCGCGAGCCTCAACGCTCATTGGACCGCACACGTTGGTATGTATGATTTCCAACAAGTTGGTTGCTCGCTCCATTGTTCCGGAGAACGGAGTCTTGGTCATTTTGCCCATGAGGCATGGTTCGCATGTGTCAAACGATTCATAATCAAGAGACTCTAAAAGTCCATCTGCATGGAGCTTCTTCATGCGCTTGACACCAATGTGACCAAGGCGGCAGTGCCACAAGTATGTGGGACTATCGTTATCAACTTTACATCTTTTGGCATCCACACTATGAACATGTGTAATATTACGCTCGAGATTCATTAAGAATAAACCATTGACCATCGGAGCATGACCATAAAACATATCTCTCATATAAATCGAACAACCATTATTCTCAGACTTAAATGAGTAGCCATCTCGTATTAAACGAGATCCAGATACAATGTTCATGCTCAAACTTGGCACTAAATAACAATTATTAAGGTTCATAACTAATCCCGTGGGTAAATGTAGAGGCAGCGTGCCGACGGCGATCACATCGACTCTGGAACCATTCCCGACGCGCATCGTCACCTCGTCCTTCGCCAGTCTCCGTTTATTCCGCAGCTCCTGCTGTGAGTTACAAATATGAGCGACGGCACCGGTATCAAATACCCAGGAGTTACTACGAGTACTGGTAAGGTACACATCAATTACATGTATATCAAATATACCTTTGGTGTTGCCGGCCTTCTTATCCGCTAAGTATTTGGGGCAGTTCCGCTTCCAGTGACCCTTCCCCTTGCAATAAAAGCACTCAGTCTCAGGCTTGGGTCCATTCTTTGACTTCTTCCCGGCAACAGGCTTACCGGGCGCGGCAATATCTTTGCCGTCCTTCTTGAAGTTCTTCTTACCCTTGTCCTTCTTGAACTTAGTGGTCTTATTGACCATCAACACTTGATGTTCTTTCTTGATTTCAGCCTCTGCTGACTTCAGCATCGAGAACACTTCAGGAATGGTCTTCACCATCCCCTGCATGTTGTAGTTCATCACAAAGCTCTTGTAGCTTGGTGGGAGCGACTGGAGGATTCTGTCAATGACCGCCTCATCTGGGAGGTTAATGTTCAGCTGGGTCATACGGTTGTGCAACCTAGACATCTTTAGGATGTGCTCACTGACAGAACTGTTTTCCTCCATCTTACAACTGTAGAACTTGTCGGAGACATCATATCTCTCGACCCGGGCATGAGCTTGGAAAACTAGTTTCAGCTCTTCGAACATCTCATATGCTCCGTGATGCTCAAAACGCTTTTGGAGCCCCGGTTCTAAGCTGTAAAGCATGCCGCACTGAACGAGAGAGTAATCATCAGCACGAGCTTGCCAAGCGTTCATAACGTCTTGGTTCTCTGGGACGGGAGCGTCACCTAGCGGTCCTTCTAGGACATATTGCTTCCTGGCAGCTATGAGGATGATCCTTAGGTTCCGGACCCAGTCCGTATAGTTGCTACCATCATCTTTCAGCTTGGTTTTCTCTAGGAACGCGTTGAAGTTCATGTTGACATTAGCGTTGGCCATTGATCTACAAGACATATTTGCAAAGGTTTTAGACTAAGTTCATGATAATAAAGTTCTAATCAAAATTATGAACTCCCACTTAGATTAGACATCCCTCTAGTCATCTAAGTGTTACACGATCCGAGTCGACTAGCCCGTGTCCGATCATCACGTGAGACGGACTAGTCATCGTCGGTGAACATCTTCATGTTGATCGTATCTTCCATACGACTCATGTTCGACCTTTCGGTCTCCGTGTTCCGAGGCCATGTCTGCACATGCTAGGCTCGTCAAGTTAACCCTAAGTGTTTTCGCTGTGTAAAACTGTCTTACACCCGTTGTATGTGAGCGTAAGAATCCATCACACCCGATCATCACGTGGTGCTTAGAAGCGACGAACTGTAGCAACGGTGCACAGTTAGGGGAGAACACTTCTTGAAATTTTGTAAGGGATCATCTTATTTACTACCGTCGTCCTAAGTAAACAAGATGCATAAACATAATAAACATCACATGCAATTATATAGTTGTGACATGATATGGCCAATATCATAAAGCTCCATTGATCTCCATCTTCGGGGCTCCATGATCATCTTGTCACCGGCTTGACACCATGATCTCCATCATCATGATCTCCATCATCGTGTCTTCATGAAGTTGTCACGCCAACGACTACTTCTACTTCTATGACTAACGCGTTTAGCAAAAAAGTAAAGTAGTTTACATGGCGTTCTTCAATGACACGCAGGTCATACAAAAAAAATAAAGACAACTCCTATGGCTCCTGCCGGTTGTCATACTCATCGACATGCAAGTCGTTAATCCTATTACAAGAACATGATCTCATACATCACAATTCATCATTCATCACAACTTCTGGCCATATCACATCACATGATCAATCGCTGCAAAAACAAGTTAGACGTCCTCTAATTGTTGTTGCATCTTTTACGTGGTTGCGATTGGGTTCTAGCAAGAACGTTTTCTTACCTACGAATAACCACAACGTGATTTTGTCAACTTCTATTTACCCTTCATAAGGGTCCTGTTCATCGAATCCGCTCCAACTAAAGTGGGAGAGACAGACACCCGCCAACCACCTTATGCAACTAGTGCATGTCAATCGGTGGAACCGGTCTCACGTAAGCGTGCGTGTAAGGTTGGTCCGGGCCGCTTCATCCCACAATACCGCTGAAGCAAGAAAAGACTAGTAGAGGCAAGTAAGATGACAAGATCCACGCCCACAACAAATTGTGTTCTACTCGTGCATTAGAGAACTACGCATAGACCTAGCTCATGATGCCACTGTTGGGGAACGTTGCAGAAAATTAAAATTTTTCCTACGGTTTCACCAAGATCCATCTATGAGTTCATCTAAGCAACGAGTAATGGGAGAGAGTTTGCATCTACATACCACTTGTAGATTGTGTGCGGAAGCTTGCAAGGTGATGATGGAGTCGTACTCGACGTGATTCAGATCACCGATGACCAAGTGCTGAACGGACAGCACCTCCGCGTTCAACACACGTACGGTACGGGTGACGTCTCCTCCGTCTTGATCCAGCAAGGAGGAAGGAGAGGTTGAGGAAGACAACTCCACCGGCAGCATGACAGCGTGGTGATGGTGGAGAAGCGGTACTCCGACAGGGCTTCGCCGAGCACACAACGGAGGAGGAGAGGTGTTGGGGAGGGGAGGGCTGCGTCTTGACTTGTGGTGCAGCAGCCCTCCCCTCACCCCTCTATTTATAGGGGGAAGGGAGAAGGGGGGCCGGCCCCTCTAGATGCATCTAGAGGGGGGGGGGGCGGCGGCCAAGGGGAGGGGGGACTTGCCCCCCAAGCAAGGGGGGGCGCCCCCTCTAGGGTTCCCCCCTCAACCCTAGGCGCAAGGGCCCAAGGGAGGGGGTGCGCCCAGCCCACTAGGGGCTGGCTAATTCCCCACGCAGCCCAAGTGGCCCCCCGGGAGGGGTGGCCCCTCCCGGTGGACCTCCGGAACCCTTCCGGTGGCCCCGGTACAATACCGGTATGCCCCCGAAACTTTCCGGTGCCCTTTTAACAACTTCCCATATATAAATCTTTACCTCTGGACCCTTCCGGAACTCCTCGTGACGTCCGGGATCTCATCCGGGACTCCGAACAACATTCGGTAGTCACATACTAGTCTTCCTAATAACCCTAGCGTCACCGAACCTTAAGTGTGTAGACCCTACGGGTTCGGGAGACACGCAGACATGACCGAGACGACTCTCGGGCAATAACCAACGGCGGGGTCTGGATACCCATGTTGGCTCCCACATGCTCCTCGATGATTTCATCGGTTGAACCACGATGTCGAGGATTCGATCAAACCCTGTATGCAATTCCCTTTGTCAATCGGTACGTTACTTGCCCGAGACTCGATCGTTGGTATCCCAATACCTTGTTCAGTCTCGTTACCATCAAGTCACTTTACTCGTACCGTAATGCATGATCCCGTGGCCAACACCTTGGTCACCTTGAGCTCATTATGATGATGCATTACCTAGTGGGCCCAGAGATACCTCTCCGTCATACGGAGTGACAAATCCCAGTCTCGATCCATGTCAACCCAACAGATACTTTCGGAGATACCTGTAATGCACCTTTATAGTCAGCCAGTTACGTTGTGACGTTTGATACACCCAAGGCACTCCTACGGTATCCGGGAGTTACACGATCTCATGGTCGAAGGAAGAGATACTTGACATTGGCAAAGCTCTAGCAAACGAACTACACGATCTTTGTGCTATGCTTAGGATTGGGTCTTGTCCATCACATCATTCTCCTAATGATGTGATCCCATTATCAACGACATCCAATGTCCATAGTCAGGAAACCATGACTATCTGTTGATCACAACGAGCTAGTCAACTAGAGGCTCACTAGGGACATATTGTGGTCTATGTGTTCACACGTGTATTACGATTTCCGAATAATACAGTTATAGCATGAACAAAAGACAATTATCATGAACAATGAAATATAATAATACTTTTATTATTGCCTCTAGGGCATATTTCCAACAGGATTTACATCCCGCGCTGCTAATATTTTTTTATCTGGTGGTGTGGTGTGGCACACTTACTAGTAGCGTGCCCAAAAGAAACCAACGCTGCTGCTAAGCCGTACCAGTAACGCGCTTTGTACCCAGCGCTACTGCTACTTACCATTAGCGTGGGGACACAAACAAACGCTACAGGTAAACTGCTATGTATAAGCTGTTGGGGAACGTAGTAATTTCCAAAAAATTCCTACGCACAAGCAAGATCATGGTGATGCATAGCAACGAGAGGGGAGAGTGTTATCCACGTACCCTCGTAGACCGAAAGCGAAAGCGTTAGCACAACGTGGTGGATGTAGTCGTACGTCTTCACGATCCGATCGATCAAGTACCGAACGTATGGCACCTCCGAGTTCAGCACACGTTCAGCCCGATGACGTCCCTCAAACTCCGATCCAGCCGAGTGTTAAGGGAGAGTTTCAGCACGACGGCGTGGTGACAATGTTGATGTTCTACCGACGCAGGGCTTCGCCTAAGCACCGCTACAGTATTATCGAGGTGGACTATGGTGGAGGGGGGCATCGCACACGGCTAAAAGATCAAATAGATCAATTGTTGTGTCTCTAGGGTGCCTCCTACCCCCGTATATAAAGGAGCAAGGGGGGTGGGGCCGGCCAAGGGAGAGGGCGCGCCGGGAGGAGTCCTACTCCCACCGGGAGTAGGACTCCCCCCCTTTCCTACTTGGATTAGGACTTGGGAGGGGGAAAGAGTGGAGGAGAAGAAGGAAGGGGTGGGGCGCCGCCCCCACTACTAGGGAAAAGGCTAGCAGCAGCGCGGGTTTTAGATGTATCAGTAGCGCGGGGACAGGCGCTACTAATAAGGCGCTACAGCTAACAGATAGCAGTAGCGCGTGCTCGCCGGCGCTACTACTACAGAAGTGTAGCAGCAGCGCTGTTAGTGGAAGCTCGCTACTACTAGTAGCTCTAGCGCGCTTTGCATTGACGCGCTACTGCTATTGCGGCGCTGCTGCTAACTTTTATACACTCGCTACTGCTAATTTAAGTAGGTTTTTTTTTGGCATATTTGTTTTGTATTTGAACAGGCTTTATAGAAGAATCTTTAGCACATAGAAATGTCATCATGATACACATACAAATGCGTGCGAGACCACGAATGTAATCATAGCATGTACATACGAATAGTCTCATCATAATCATCATCCAACACAAAGTGATTGTTGGGGAACGTAGTAATTTCAAAAAAATTTCCTACGCACACGCAAGATCATGGTGATGCATAGCAACGAGAGGGGAGAGTGTTGTCCACATACCCTTGTAGACCCGAAGCGGAAGCGATCACAACGTAGAGGAAGTAGTCGTACGTTCTCCTCGCGATCCGACCGATCCCGACACCGTTACTCCGGCGCCTCCGAGTTCTTGACACACGTACAGCTCGATGACGTCCCTCGTACTCCGATCCAGCCGAGTGGAGAGGGAGAGTTCCGTCAGCACGACGGCGTGGTGACGATCTTGATGTTTCACCGGCGCAGGGCTTCGCCTAAGCTTCGCGACGGTATGACCGAGGTGGAATATGGTGGAGGGGGGCACCGCACACGGCTAAGGAACGATCCGTAGATCAAACTTGTGTGTCCTAGGGTGCCCCCCTGCCCCCGTATATAAAGGAGCAAGGGGGAGGGGGCCGGCCGGCCAAGGGAGGCGCGCCAGGGAGTCCTACTCCCTCTGGGAGTAGGATTCCCCCTCCAATCCTAGTTGGAATAGGATTCCCGGAGGGGGAAAGAGAGAGAGGGGGGCCGGCCCCCTTTCCTAGTCCTAGTAGGACTAGGGAAAGGGGGGGAGGCGCGCGGCCACCTAGGGCTGGCCCTTTCTCCTTTCCACCAAGGCCCACTATGGCCCATTTACCTCCCGGGGGGTTCCGGTAACCTCCCGGTACTCCGGTAAATTCCTGCTTTCACCCGGAACCATTCCGAACTCCAAACATAGGCTTCCAATATATCAATCTTTATGTCTCGACCATTTCGAGACTCCTCTTCATGTCCGTGATCACATCCGGGACTCCGAACTTCTTCGGTACATCAAAATACATAAACTCATAATAACTGCCATCGAAACCTTAAGCGTGCGGACCCTACGGTTCGAGAACAATGTAGACATGACCTAGAACTATTCTCGGTCAATAACCAATAGCGGGACCTGGATGCCCATATTGGTTCCTACATATTCTACGAAGATCTTTGTCGGTCAGACCGCATAACAACATACGTTGTTCCCTTTGTCATCGGTATGTTACTTGCTCGAGATTCGATCGTCGGTATCCAATACCTAGTTCAATCTCGTTACCGGCAAGTCTCTTTACTCGTTCCGTAATACATCATCTCACAACTAACTCATTAGTTGTAGTGCTTGCAAGGCTTCAGTGATGTGCATTACCGAGAGGGCCCAGAGATACCTCTCCGACAATCGGAGTGACAAAACCTAATCTCGAAATACGCCAACCCAACATCTGCCTTTGGAGACACCTGTAGTACTCCTTTATAATCACCCAGTTACGTTGTGACGTTTGGTAGCACCCAAAGTGTTCCTCCGGTAAACGGGAGTTGCATAATCTCATAGTTACAGGAACATGTATAAGTCATGGATAAAAGCAGTAGCAACATACTAAACGATCGTGTGCTAAGCTAATGGAATGGGTCATGTCAATCAGATCATTCTACTAATGATGTGACCTTGTTAATCAAATAACAACTCCTTGTTCATGGTTAGGAAACATAACCATCTTTGATTAACAAGCTAGTCAAGTAGAGGCATACTAGTGACACTCTGTTTGTCTATGTATTCACACATGTATTATGTTTCCGGTTAATACAATTCTAGCATGAATAATAAACATTTATCATGATATGAGGAAATATATAATAACTTTATTATTGCCTCTAGGGCATATTTCCTTCAGTCTCCCACTTGCACTAGAGTCAATAATCTAGATTACATAGTAATGATTCTAACACCCATGGAGTCTTGGTGCTGATCATGTTTTGCTCGTGGAAGAGGCTTAGTCAACGGGTCTGCAACATTCAGATCCGTATGTATCTTGTAAATCTCTATGTCTCCCACCTGGACTAAGTCCCGGATGGAATTGAAGCGTCTCTTGATGTGCTTGGTCCTCTTGTGAAATCTGGATTCCTTTGCTAAGGCAATTGCTCCAGTATTGTCACAGAAGATTTTCATTGGACCCGATGCACTAGGTATGACACCTAGATCGGATATGAACTCCTTCATCCAGACTCCTTCATTAGCTGCTTCCGAAGCTGCTATGTACTCCGCTTCACATGTAGATCCTGCTACGACGCTTTGTTTAGAGCTGCACCAACTGACAGCTCCTCCGTTTAGTGTAAATACGTATCCGGTCTGCGATTTAGAATCGTCCGGATCAGTGTCAAAGCTTGCATCAACGTAACCGTTTACGATGAGCTCTTTGTCACCTCCATATACGAGAAATATATCCTTAGTCCTTTTCAGGTATTTCAGGATGTTTTTTACCGCTGTCCAGTGATCCACTCCTGGATTACTTTGGTACCTCCCTGCTAGGCTTATAGCAAGGCACACATCAGGTCTGGTACACAGCATTGCATACATGATAGAGCCTATGGCTGAAGCATAGTGAACATCTTTCATTTTCTCTCTATCTTCTGCAGTGGTCGGGCATTGAGTCTTACTCAACTTCACACCTTGTAACACAGGCAAGAACCCTTTCTTTGCTTGATCCATTTTGAACTTCTTCAAAATTTTGTCAAGGTATGTGCTTTGTGAAAGTCCAATCAAGCGTCTTGATCTATCTCTATAGATCTTAATGCCCAATATGTAAGCAGCTTCACCGAGGTCTTTCATTGAAAAACTCTTATTCAAGTATCCCTTTATGCTATCCAGAAATTCTATATCATTTCCGATCAGCAATATGTCATCTACATATAATATCAGAAATGCTACAGAGCTCCCACTCACTTTCTTGTAAATACAGGCTTCTCCAAAAGTCTGTACAAACCCAAATGCTTTGATCACACTATCAAAACGTTTATTCCAACTCCGAGATGCTTGCACCAGTCCATAGATGGATCGCTGGAGCTTGCACACTTTGTTAGCTCCCTTTGGATCGATAAAACCTTCTGGTTGCATCATATACAACTCTTCTTCCAGAAATCCATTCAGGAATGCAGTCTTTACATCCATTTGCCAAATTTCATAATCATAAAATGCGGCAATCGCTAACATGATTCGGACGGACTTAAGCATCGCTACGGGTGAGAAGGTCTCATCGTAGTCAATCCCTTGAACTTGCCGAAAACCTTTTGCGACAAGTCGAGCTTTGTAGACAGTAATATTACCGTCAGCGTCAGTCTTCTTCTTGAAGATCCACTTGTTTTCTATTGTTTGCCTACCCTCGGGCAAGTCAACCAAAGTCCATACTTTGTTTTCATACATGGATCCCATCTCAGATTTCATGGCCTCAAGCCATTTTGCGGAATCTGGGCTCACCATCGCTTCTTCATAGTTCGTAGGTTCATCATGATCTAGTAGCATGATTTCCAGAACAGGATTACCGTACCACTCTGGTGCGGATCTTACTCTGGTTGATCTACGAGGTTCTGCAGTAACTTGATCTGAAGTTTCATGATCAACATCATCAACTTCCTCACTACTTTGTGTAGATGTCTCAGAAACCGGTTTCTGCGACGAACTACTTTCAAGTAAGGGAGAAGGTACTATTACCTCATCAAGTTCCACTTTCCTCCCACTCACTTCTTTCGAGAGAAACTCCTTCTCTAGAAAGGATCCATTCTTAGCAACGAATGTTTTGCCTTCGGATCTGTGATAGAAGGTGTACCCAACTGTCTCCTTTGGGTATCCTATGAAGACACATTTCTCCGATTTGGGTTCGAGCTTATCAGGTTGAAGCTTTTTCACATAAGCATCGCATCCCCAAACTTTAAGAAACGACAACTTTGGTTTCTTGCCAAACCACAGTTCATAAGGTGTCGTCTCAACGGATTTCGACGGTGTTCTATTCAGTGTGAATGCGGCCGTCTCTAGAGCATAACCCCAAAACGATAGCGGTAAATCTGTAAGAGACATCATAGATCGCACCATATCTAGTAAAGTGCGATTACGACGTTCGGACACACCATTACGCTGTGGTGTTCCGGGTGGCGTGAGTTGCGAAACTATTCCGCATTGTTTCAAATGTAGACCAAACTCATAACTCAAATATTCACCTCCACGATCAGATCGTAGAAATTTAATTTTCTTATTACGATGATTTTCAACTTCACTCTGAAATTCTTTGAACTTTTCAAATGTTTCAGACTTATGTTTCATTAAGTAGATATACCCATATCTGCTTAAGTCATCTGTGAAGGTGAGAAAATAACGATATCCGCCACGAGCCTCAACATTCATCGGACCACATACATCTGTATGTATGATTTCCAACAAATCTGTTGCTCTCTCCATAGTACCGGAGAACGGGGTTCTGGTCATCTTGCCCATAAGGCACGGTTCGCAAGTGCCAAGTGATTCATAATCAAGTGACTCCAAAAGTCCATCAGTATGGAGTTTCTTCATGCGCTTTACACCGATATGACCTAAACGGCAGTGCCACAAATAAGTTGCACTATCATTATCAACTCTGCATCTTTTGGTTTCAACATTATGAATATGTGTATCACTACTATCGAGATTCATCAAAAATAGACCACTCCTCAAGGGTGCATGACCATAAAAGATATTACTCATATAAATAGAACAACCATTATTCTCTGATTTAAATGAATAACCGTCTCGCATCAAACAAGATCCAGATATAATGTTCATGCTCAACGCAGGCACCAAATAACAATTATTTAGGTCTAAAACTAATCCCGAAGGTAGATGTAGAGGTAGCGTGCCGACCGCGATCACATCGACTTTGGAACCATTTCCCACGCGCATCGTCACCTCGTCCTTTGCCAGTGTTCGCTTAATCCGTAGTCCCTGTTTCGAGTTGCAAATATTAGCAACAGAACCAGTATCAAATACCCAGGTGCTACTGCGAGCTCTAGTAAGGTACACATCAATAACATGTATATCACATATACCTTTGTTCACCTTGCCATCCTTCTTATCCGCCAAATACTTGGGGCAGTTCCGCTTCCAGTGACCAGTCTGCTTGCAGTAGAAGCACTCAGTTTCAGGTTTAGGGCCAGACTTGGGTTTCTTCTCCTGAGCAGCAACTTGCTTGCTGTTCTTCTTGAAGTTCCCCTTCTTCTTCCCTTTGCCTTTCTTCTTGAAACTAGTGGTCTTATTGACCATCAACACTTGATGCTCCTTCTTGATTTCTACCTCCGCAGCCTTTAGCATTGCGAAGAGCTCAGGTATAGTCTTTACTAACCCTTGCATATTATAGTTCATCACGAAGCCTTTGTAGCTTGGTGGCAGTGATTGAAGAATTCTGTCAATGACACAATCATCTGGAAGATTAACTCCCAATTGTGTCAAGTGATTGTAGTACCCAGACATTCTGAGTATGTGCTCACTAACAGAACTATTCTCCTCCATCTTGCAGCTATAGAACTTATTGGAGACTTCATATCTCTCAATCCGGGCATTCTGTTGGAATATTAACTTCAACTCCTGGAACATCTCATATGCTCCATGACGTTCAAAACGTCGTTGAAGTCCCGGTTCTAAGCCGTAAAGCATGGCACACTGAACTATAGAGTAGTCATCAGCTTTGCTCTGCCAGACGTTCACAACATCTGGTGTTGCTCCAGTAGCAGGCCTGGCACCTAGCGGTGCATCCAGGACGTAACTCTTCTGTGCAGCAATGAGGATGATCCTCAAGTTACGGACCCAGTCCGTGTAATTGCTACCATCATCTTTCAACTTTGCTTTCTCAAGGAACACATTAAAATTCAACGGAACAACAGCACGAGCCATCTATCTACAATCAAACATAAACAAGCAAGATACTATCAGGTACTAAGTTCATGATAAATTTAAGTTCAATTAATCATATTACTTAAGAACTCCCACTTAGAAAAAACATCTCTCTAGTCATCTAAGTGATCACGTGATCCAAATCAACTAAACCATAACCGATCATCACGTGAAATGGAGTAGTTTTCAATGGTGAACATCTTATGTTGATCATATCTGCTATATGATTCACGCTCGACCTTTCGGTCTCCGTGTTCCGAGGCCATATCTGCATATGCTAGGCTCGTCAAGTATAACCCGAGTATTCTGCGTGTGCAAAACTGTCTTGCACCCGTTGTAGATGGACGTAGAGCTTATCACACCCGATCATCACGTGGTGTCTGGGCACGACGAACTTTGGCAACGGTGCATACTCGGGGAGAACACTTCTTGATAATTTAGTGAGAGATCATCTTATAATGCTACCGTCAATCAAAGCAAGATAAGATGCATAAAGGATAAACATCACATGCAAATCAATATAAGTGATATGATATGGTCATCATCATCTTGTGCTTCGTGATCTTCATCTCCGCAGCACCATCATGATCACCATCGTCACCGGCGCGACACCTTGATCTCCATCGTAGCATCGTTGTCGTCTCGCCAATCTTATGCTTCTACGACTATCGCTACCGCTTAGTGATAAAGTAAAGCATTACAGGGCGATTGCATTGCATACAATAAAGCGACAACCATATGGCTCCTGCCAGTTGCCGATAACTTCGGTTACAAAACATGATCATCTCATACAATAAAATATAGCATCACGTCTTGACCATATCACATCACAACATGCCCTGCAAAATCAAGTTAGACGTCCTCTACTTTGTTGTTGCAAATTTTTACGTGGCTGCTACGGGCTTAAGCAAGAACCAGTCTCACCTACGCATCAAAACCACAACGATACTTCGTCAAATAGACTCTGTTTTAACCTTCTCAAGGACCGGGCGTAGCCACACTCGGTTCAACTAAAGTGAGAGAGACAGGCACCCACCAGTCACCTTTAAGCAACGAGTGCTCGCAACGGTGAAACCAGTCTCGCGTAAGCGTACGCGTAATGTCGGTCTGGGCCGCTTCATCTCACAATACCGCTGAACCAAAGTATGACATGCTGGTAGGTAGTATGACTTGTATCGCCCACAACTCACTTGTGTTCTACTCGTGCAAAACATCAAAGCATAAAAAACCAGGCTCGGATGCCACTGTTGGGGAACGTAGTAATTTCAAAAAAATTTCCTACGCACACGCAAGATCATGGTGATGCATAGCAACGAGAGGGGAGAGTGTTGTCCACATACCCTTGTAGACCCGAAGCGGAAGCGATCACAACGTAGAGGAAGTAGTCGTACGTTCTCCTCGCGATCCGACCGATCCCGACACCGTTACTCCGGCGCCTCCGAGTTCTTGACACACGTACAGCTCAATGACGTCCCTCGTACTCCGATCCAGCCGAGTGGAGAGGGAGAGTTCCGTCAGCACGACGGCGTGGTGACGATCTTGATGTTTCACCGGCGCAGGGCTTCGCCTAAGCTTCGCGACGGTATGACCGAGGTGGAATATGGTGGAGGGGGGCACCGCACACGGCTAAGGAACGATCCGTAGATCAAACTTGTGTGTCCTAGGGTGCCCCCCTGCCCCCGTATATAAAGGAGCAAGGGGGAGGGGGCCGGCCGGCCAAGGGAGGCGCGCCAGGGAGTCCTACTCCCTCTGGGAGTAGGATTCCCCCTCCAATCCTAGTTGGAATAGGATTCCCGGAGGGGGAAAGAGAGAGAGGGGGGCCGGCCCCCTTTCCTAGTCCTAGTAGGACTAGGGAAAGGGGGGGAGGCGTGCGGCCACCTAGGGCTGGCCCTTTCTCCTTTCCACCAAGGCCCACTATGGCCCATTTACCTCCCGGGGGGTTCCGGTAACCTCCCGGTACTCCGGTAAATTCCTGTTTTCACCCGGAACCATTCCGAACTCCAAACATAGGCTTCCAATATATCAATCTTTATGTCTCGACCATTTCGAGACTCCTCGTCATGTCCGTGATCACATCCGGGACTCCGAACTTCTTCGGTACATCAAAATACATAAACTCATAATAACTGCCATCGAAACCTTAAGCGTGCGGACCCTACGGTTCGAGAACAATGTAGACATGACCTAGAACTATTCTCGGTCAATAACCAATAGCGGGACCTGGATGCCCATATTGGTTCCTACATATTCTACGAAGATCTTTGTCGGTCAGACCGCATAACAACATACGTTGTTCCCTTTGTCATCGGTATGTTACTTGCTCGAGATTCGATCGTCGGTATCCAATACCTAGTTCAATCTCGTTACCGGCAAGTCTCTTTACTCGTTCCGTAATACATCATCTCACAACTAACTCATTAGTTGTAGTGCTTGCAAGGCTTCAGTGATGTGCATTACCGAGAGGGCCCAGAGATACCTCTCCGACAATCGGAGTGACAAAACCTAATCTCGAAATACGCCAACCCAACATCTGCCTTTGGAGACACCTGTAGTACTCCTTTATAATCACCCAGTTACGTTGTGACGTTTGGTAGCACCCAAAGTGTTCCTCCGGTAAACGGGAGTTGCATAATCTCATAGTTACAGGAACATGTATAAGTCATGGATAAAAGCAGTAGCAACATACTAAACGATCGTGTGCTAAGCTAATGGAATGGGTCATGTCAATCAGATCATTCTACTAATGATGTGACCTTGTTAATCAAATAACAACTCCTTGTTCATGGTTAGGAAACATAACCATCTTTGATTAACAAGCTAGTCAAGTAGAGGCATACTAGTGACACTCTGTTTGTCTATGTATTCACACATGTATTATGTTTCCGGTTAATACAATTCTAGCATGAATAATAAACATTTATCATGATATGAGGAAATATATAATAACTTTATTATTGCCTCTAGGGCATATTTCCTTCAGTGATATCTTGTCATCATCTCGAAAATAGCGATACATGCAAGTCTCGAATACTTGCAACTACAACAACGTCATCCATCTAAACAAAGGTATACGCAAGAAGTGCTATCACTATGAGTGAGAGCGGAACTATGCAGTACATGAGGTGGTGGTTACGAGTCCTCTCTCACGCTAGCGTGAACCTCAAGTAACTAGCTTCTCCTTCTTGTCTGCTTTTGAAGCCTTTATGGCTGGCGCCCATGAACCCATTCACTTGTGCCTGACACTCATGCCACTCGTTGTACACCTCCGGAACCTTCCCTTTGTAAACGACATAGTAATTCCATCTCGCCATCAAGAAAATAGGTACATGTTAGAGATGCATGTTCATGAAGAGGATGTACAATCATATATATGCAACAAAATATACTAGAGCAACACTGAAAAAGAAAGGGTTAGCAACTAGATGCAACATACAGTACGCAAATTAATTAACAAGAGGTACGCAGGTCATCGTACGCAAACTAACAAAGTAGCGTTACGCAAGTTCGGCAGGGACCGTGGACATCACAAAGTTTCATCGCTACAAAAAGTATACAAGTTCAACCGACACATAGCATCATCATCGGCATCATAAATCACTAGAAGTTCCATCCTTCCATATCATCGAGGACGAACCCTAGCTTCTTGAACGGCGTGAGGTCTAGACGTTGCATGCCTATGCGAGTTCGGACGTCAGCTCGCGATATAGGGCCGTGGTGGAACATACCCTTCTCATCGACGACTTCTTTCATGATGATCGTCGCAATGTCGCTTTGGATGCGAAAGAAGTCATCTCTAAGTTTATAATCCGCTTCTCCATGAGATTCTAGCCACTTGTGGATATGATCATCATTTCTGCTGTTAATGCGAAGCTTTTGGTGATCCTTGTTGAACTAAATCATGAGATGGACGATGTAGAATCCATCCTTCTTGCTTGGTTTTGGGACATGGATGCAGGAGAAGTTAGTTTTATGCGCGAAACCCATCTTCTTGTTCCTTTGTTTCTTGATCTGCACGTGGCCACCTCTAAAGTTGAAGCCTTGGAGAGTATCATATAGAATATTCATTATGTGGGTGTAGTATTTTTTTCTCGTAGTCTCTGGAAGGGTCAAAATACACGGCGTGGGAGAGTTGCGGGTAAAGAACGATAAGGACGGTGCACCCGTTGCTGCGGGGAAAAGACACCTCAAATTATTCCGCATATGAGAGAGAAGGAATGATTGAAATGTACGAAAGGGTTGTCCGGAACTCACTTACTTTGGATGATAAAGCACGAGGACAATTTCCCAGTCCTTATTCTATACCATGAAGTTTTGGAGGTACTCCCTAGCAGTTTCACGCTCAAAGTCGCCGAGACTCAAGAAAGACTCGTGCATGTAGTACGGATCCGCCACACAGATTAGCGAGAGTTCTTCACTCTTCATGACGGAGCTCATATGTAGCGCAAAAAGGCGGACGATAGTAAAATCAAGCCGCCTTGTTAGAAACATCTCAAAGATATGGTCAAACCGCATGAAGAACACCTCCGCGGGCCGTGTGTCGACGTAGCACTTCCCCTCAGGAACACGAGCCGCGTATGTCGGATATCCTGGATCCTAGGCTAGTAGGCTTTTCTCAGTCGACAGCACATGGTCGTGCAGTCTCCTGAGATCCCCTGATAGTGCCTCCAGCGGTTTCGGCGGTAGCATCGGCTCGCCCGTGAGATGGAACATGACCGCACCTTTCACGGGTACACGCTCTTCAGAATGCATCGTCTGGCTGCTATGTGCTCTGGCTTGTTTGGAGGCAGTTACCTTCCCCAATCTCTTCCTCTCCTTTTTCTTGGGCACACCTTCCAAACCCTTCCTTAACCCCTGCCCCAGTGTTCCCGGGCTAAGTACTGTACGACCCTCGCGCCCGGCTAGTTGAGCCTGTGTTGAGGCGGCATCTTCAGGCGTGTCCTGTGAGGATTTCATGAAGAGAGACTTTTGCAATCCATGGTACGACCCTGCCCGGGCATATCATCCATATCCTCATTAGCAAGCTAATAGCTCGATTCATCATATGGTTGACTCATCATATCTATGTCACAGTCATACGCGTTTGTATTGAGGTAATTCATAGGGTCGACCTCCGTCCCATCATCCATTCTCTGTTCTACAGGAGAAATTACATCAGCCAGTACTATTGCACCCCCTTCATCATGTCATCCGCCGCTCTCACCCGGCACTACAGGAGCTGGTAATTGCGTAGGCGGGGTGGTGGTCTTCGCACATGCTTGTTGATGTGTGGTAGTTATTGGTGTGCTCTCGGCCTGCTCCAGATGAATAAGATTCTTCGGCCATAGCAGCACCCAATTCTTGCAGCTTCCAATCCGCGGCGGGGTCTCGTCGTCCGCTCCCACATGTTGTACTGGAGGAGGCAAATCCTCCTGCCCTGATTTCACACTGGTCAAGCTAACCCTGAAGTGCCCAGCGGGGATCGGCTGGTTGTGGAACGTACGTTGAGAGGGGTCCATTATCATCCCCATTCCCACGTCCACCTTCTGGCCTTTGATCAAGTAGAGTATGGTGCACGGGGTTTCTTTCGCCTGCAAACACATATGTCTCTGGCGTAAAACAACCGAAAGGCAACAAAAATGGAATATTATATATATATATATATATTATATATATATATATATGTTGGTGCGACATGTAATTACCGTGACGGCGTCGAGCTCAGCCAAAGATGAAGGCCCACCTAGCGCGCCTGAGACTGAGGACGGGATGCTATGAGCGGGAGCGGCTGCGAGAGGAGGCCCGGTTGCGTGAGCAAGTGATGGTGCGATGGTGGTGTTGTTCATGGAGTTGCTCCCGACGAAACTAGGCATCAAGAAATCATGTATCGTCTTGTCTAGATTTTCCTTCGCCCAGTTGATGATAACTGGAACCAAGTTAGTAGCGAAATCATTTCTGCAGGCAGTTACAGCTGCATTGACTGCCTGCTGTAGCAACTCATATTTGTCCTCGGCTGCTTTTTTCGCGTCCTCAGCTGCTTTTTTCTCGACCGCAAGCTTCACCTTCGCGTCGATGTTCGCCTGACTAAACTTCTTTTTCAGCTTCTTGGCCTCCGGGCCCTCGTTGTAAAACACCTTCCACGTGGCGCCATCTCCAGCGCCGTGCACACGACCTATTGCGGCCGCTGATCCAAAGGGAGTCCCTTAAGTTCGTTCAAGGCCCGGTTCAGAGGGGTGTCCCACTTGGGCCTCATCGGAGAAGTAGGGCTTTCGGCTGCAAGCTGGTGTTGCTTCTCTAGTAGTCTAATCAATTTCCTCGTGATCTTGTCTGTGTAAAAAACCTTTTTCTCCTTGTCCCACTTGTAGCGGGCCCTGATGAAGTCATGCTCCAAGGGGTTGGTGAACTTTGCGAAGGGGTCTGGGAGACCCGCGGCTTCACGTTCCGCGTCCTCCTTATCCGATATGGGCCTTTTATCGAGGTCACCACGGCTTTCGAGGCGATGCTTCCCCGTGTTCCTTTGCTGAAGGCTCTTGAATTTCGCAGCCTTAGCCTTGGCTGCCTCGGTAGCGCAAGTGTCCTTGAACTTTTCGAACTCCTCTTCCGTAAGTGTCGGATTTTCCTCCAGAATCTTGGACAGGGGTTCATCAGCCTCAATAGCTCGTTTCACCCTCCCTTTCCAGGAGGCCAAATCATTGTTGAACATGCCCATGGCGTGATTGTTAATCTTTTTCATCTTCGGATCATCCCACGGTTGTTCTATGTTATCATCCCGGTCAGGGAACTTGAATCTCTTGTGCAACTTCGTTAGGAGTAACTGCGTCAAATGTTCTTTACTCCTTAAGTCATCGTTGTTGATGCTCGCGCATTCCTGTAGGATGCATCCTACTTGGTTCCCATAGCACTTGCGAGGTTCTTCCGGCTCTAACGGCTCAAACTTGCCAGGTACCATCTTTGTGATCACTAGTCGTCCAATCCCTAGTTTTTAGGTTTTCATATCCTCTGCTTCTTATGCTTCCTCTTTTCGGTAGCACCATCGGGGCCGGTGCCTTCCCTGCCGGTACCTTCCCCGCCGGTACCTTCCCCACCGGTCTCGGTGCCGCCATCGGTGCCGGCGCCGTTGGTGTCGATGTCGGCGTCAGTACCATCATTGAGGCCGACCTGCAAACCTTGCTTAGCAGTCAAATAGTTGAGGTACTCTTGTTCACCCTCATAATCCATCTCGTCTGCATCTTGGTCAGAAGTCCCAGTTTCTTCGTTGTTCGACATGTTTCCTATGATTAAGTGTCCTCATTTATTTCTAAAAGTATGAATAAATGAGAAATGACATAAAAAGAAATCTATGTGCCAGCACTCGATATGCCAACTATGTAGCACAAAATCATGCATTTATTCACGAGAAATTTCGGCATGACCTTTGCTAAAAAATGGACATATCGAGCGCCTGAAATTCACCGGAATGGAAATGAATCAACATTTTGGCGTAACATAGGCCAATCGGATCATTTTCCAAACATGATATGTCCAAAACATGACATATGCACATATCACATGTCCAATTCAAATTTGCATATAAATTTAGCTAATTTTGAAACCTAGCTAAATTCATAACTAAATAGATAACCTAATTAACATACTGCCCTAACTAAAACCTAAGTAAATTAACCGAAGAACCCTAGCAGAGAGAGGGGGGGTTTATAGAGGGTGCAGGGGCGAGGAGGCAGGCCCGACGACGGCCGGGAGGGGAGAGGAGGGAGGCGAGGGCCGACGGGTCGGGGGTGAGCGCGCCGGGGTCGGGGGCGAGTGCCGGCGTCGGGGTCGGGGGCGAGGGCCGGGTCGGGGACGAGCGCTGGGTCGGGGTCGGGGGCGAGGGCTGGGTCGGGGGCGAGCGCCGGGGTCGGGGGCTAGCGCCGGCGCTGGAGTCGGGGGCGAGCGCCGGGGCCGGGTCGGGCGCGGCGGTGCGACGGGGGAAGAGAGAGTGGGGATTTGGGGGGAAAAGGCAGGATGAAGCGGGGCAGGTGAGAATTTTGGGTTAAGTGGACGTAGCAGTAGCGCATTTGGACAAAACGCGCTGCTACTACCTTCAGTAGCTGTAGCGCTTCATACGAAATTCGCTACTACTAACTTCAGTAGCTGTAGCAGTTTAGGCCCTCCTCCGGGGGATTAGCAATAATATGCTCTTTGAACCAATGCAGGAAAGTGGAGTTGTGCTCTCTAGTAACTTCGGCGTCCGTCCTGCATATCCCCCGGTCACGATACATCTTTGCGATAATTTCTTTATGCAGTGCCACGAAAGGATCTACCTCGTCTAGGTGTTGTAGCACTACCAAGTTTGCTCTGTCAAATTCGCTGCATCGATCTGAGTATGCCACGTGCAGTTCCCTGCGACCGTTGCAGTGACCATCTCCTTCGAGCCTCCCATCGTGCTTGTTAACGGGCAAACCAACACTAACACCAGGCGGCTGGTTTGCGCCATATAGAAAATTCTCACAGAAAGAGATGCACTCTTGTGCCAAATAGCCCTGGACGATGCTCCCATCCGGACGGGACATGTTACGAACAAATCCTTTGATAATCCCATTCATCCTCTCAAACGGCATCATGTTGTGCAGGAATGACGGCCCCAGGTCTATTATGTCATCCACAATATGGACACACAGATGCACCATCACGTCAAAGAACACGGGCGGGAAGTACATCTCAAGCTCATTCAGTATCACAATAATCTCTTCATGTAGCCTTTGGAGCTACTTCACACTGATCGACTTTCGAGAGATGACGTCGAAAAAGTTGCAGAGACCAATAAGCGTGTTACGGACGTGCTTGTCCATTATCTCTCTAAGGGCAACAGGTAGTATCTGCGTCATCATCACATGACAGTCATGAGACTTCATCCCGCTGAACCTTTTCTTGTCTGTGTCTAGATATCTGCTTATCTTGCCACAGTAACCGGAACTAACTTTGACTCCGGTAAGTCACTTAAAGAAGGCATTGATCTCAACCTGACTTAAGGTGAAGCAAGAAGGGGGGTAATAATCCTCTTTCTTTATTTTCTTGCCCTTCTTCTCCCGTGCCTCTGTCTCCGTCTCTGTCTCGTCTGACATTTTCCGGGGCGGCATGCAGATCTTCCCTGATTTTCAAATCTTGCAAGTCTTTTCTTGCCTTCGGCCCATCCTTGGTCTTATCCGGCATGTTCATCAGTGTTGCGAGCAAGCTCTCAAGGACATTCTTACAGATATGCATTTGATCAAGGCAATGAGGTGTATCGAGTTTGTGCCAGTACTCCAAGTCCCAGAACACAGACCTCGTCCTCCATACCTTCAGCAGCGGCTCCGGCGCCTTTCTCATTGTCTTTCCCGGCGCGGGGCACTCCTTCCAGTTTTTCAACAGCTCATCGATTTCGGCACCGCTCCGCTTACGTGGAGGCTCTGTTGGAAAAGGCAGTGCCTAGGAGGCGCTTAGGCACGCCTAGGCGCTAGGCAATGGCCAAACGCCTCGCCTAGGGCATAAATGGAGGTCTAGGCAGGGGAAGCAAGGAATTGCCTATGCAAGCAAGAAATCATGCCACATACTGCACTAATATGCCAAACGAGTTAGATTCCAATGGTATTAGATGGTAATTAACTTATTTATATGCCCTAAACTAGTATCAACACCCATATAATAATCACAAATACACTACAAGTAAAAACTATATTACCGCCTAGGCTGCGCCTAGGGCGCTTAGGCACCGCCCAGGCACTAGGCGAAGGCCAACCGCATCGCTTACGCCTACCGCTTTTTCCAACCATGCGTGGAGGTCCTCGATGCTGAGCGTGACCATTGAATAGATCTCCACGGTTTCTCCACGGGTCGTCCTGTTCAAGCCATCTTCGATGCCCCATGTACACGATTTTTCCAGACCCGCCATATTTCCTTGACGTTAGCTGCTGAGACGTCGTATCATCCATGCACCGCGTGCATCCGCAATATCCATGGCACACCTGACCTGCCACATATCCGTAACCGAGATAGTCCTGCACTGTCGTGATCAGCGCGGCTCTCATGTTGAAATACTCACCTTTGCTGGCATCCCATGTCTTGGCCGATGTTTTCCATAACGTGTCTAACTCCTCTTGAAGTAGCCCCAGATACAAATTAACATTATTTCCTGGTTGTTTCGGCCCTTGAATAAGCATGCTCATGTGAATGTACTTCGATTTCATGCACAACCAGGGGGGAGGTTGTACATCCATACAAACATGGGCCATGTGCTATGGTTGGTATTCTGGTTGCCAAACGGATTCATGCCATCGGTACACGCGCCGAGCACGATGTTCCTTTTATCACATTCAAAATACCGATAGAAGTTGTTCAACGCTCTCCACTGGCTTCCATCCTTCACGTGTCTCAGCTTCGGATCATCTCCATCGTCGGGCTTCTTCCTCTCCGCGTGCCAGCGCATTAGCTTTGCTTCCTTGGGATCTACAAAATACCTCTGGAGATGGGGAGTGATCGGTAAGTACCATACAACTTTCTGGGGACATTTCTTTCCGTCCTTCCGATAAATTATGCAATCATTGATGCATGCATGGTATCTAACGTCTGGCAGATCAAGAGGGCACACGATCTTCTTGGCATCATCAACACTAGTAGGACATAGATAACCCACGGGAAGAACATCCTTTAGGTACTTGAGATGCTCATCGAGGCTAGTGTCGGTCCATTTGTTTTTATCCTTCGTCTTCAGGAGTTGGAGCGTGAAACTCAAGCGGGTCACCTCAAGATTGCAACCATCATACAATGGAGTGTTCGAGTCTACCACCAGTTGCTCCAGCTTAGCCTCCTCTCTAGAAGAAACTCTCTCAGTACTCGTCTCCTTGCGAAGCAATGCTTGAACATGAGGGTCCCGCACGATTGAACTTAGTACCGACGAACTCTGCTGCGTGGAGTCCATGTCGTTCTCTCCGCCGCCATGTCCGGTCCCTTCTAGAGTTTGCCCGGAATTCACTGAAACGGAAATAAATCGACATTTCGGCAAAACATAGGCAACTCAAAAGCACAATTTAATGTCAACTCATGCCACACACACAATTTCCACAAACATATCACACACACATAAACATATTTCCATTTTGCAAAAGCATGAAATTTTCATCACCTCTATCTCGATCGAGATCGAGCACACGGTGGAGATGATGTTGTAGGGAGATCAAAAGTGCACAAAGCTCTTGTTGACAAAGATAGATCTAGTTAGGGGGCAAATAGGTCACTTAACTAAATCCTACATCTACGTAGCTACCTAATTTGGGAGGAGACAACTTCAATTAGTGGAGCGGAAAGGAAAAAAGAGAAAGGAGATGCATTAATGGAGGTGGTGTAGTTAGGTAGGAGTAATGAAGAGAGAGAAAGGTGGATAGAAGAGAAAGAGTAATGGGGGAGAAGTATTGAGGAAGAAGAAGAGTGAGAGTGGGAGCATGTGGGAGAGGTAGGGGGAAGGGAAGAGAGGAGGGGGAGGGGAGGCACGAGTGGGGAAAAGGTGGTGGGTTGGTGCGGGTTAGCAGTAGCGCGGGAGCAGAAACACGCTACTGATAAGGAATTAGCAGCAGCGCGCTTTGGGCCACGGCGCTACTGCTAACAGTGAAAAAAAAGTGTGCCAATTTGAAATTTAGCAATCTCAGTAAAAGCGCGCTACTACTACATCCGTAGCAGTAGCACGGTTCGGGCCACCGCGCTACTACTAAATGGAGTTAGGTGAACACCGCCGGTCGATATTTGTAGCAGCGCGGTTTACACAGAGCGCGCTACTGCTAAAAACTTATCAGCAGCGAGTTTCCCGCACACGCGGTACTACTAATTAGCAGCGGCGCTCCTTTTTGAGCCGCACTGCTGCTAAGATTCTGTGTATAGGATTTTCTCTAGTAGTGCCCCTCTCCTTGTCCTGTTCGGACTAGGGAGGGAGGGGCGCGCGGCCCTGCCCTGGCCGCATCTCCTCTCTTCCACCAAGGCCCACTAAGGCCCATTAAGTTCCCGGGGCCTCACCTCCAGGACTCTCCATCCTCGGTGCCCACCTCCCCGACGCCCACTCCCATCACACCTCGCGGTGCTCCATCCCAAGAAACTGCTGCCGCACGCCCAACGCGTGGCCCCACACGGCCTTGCGCCCATCTCTCTCCTAGCCTTCCTTGACGCATCCAGACCCTCACTTATGGAAGCGCACGGCCCTGCTGCCCTTCTCTCCAAGCTTGACCCCACCTGCACTACCCTCCCTCCTCTCCTTAGGCTTGCAGTCTCCCTGGCTCACACAACCATGTTACTTCTCCGAAGTTATCTCTTCCAAGCGGTGTTACTAGACCAATACGAGGACGGAGTCATGACCCGATCAGCTATGAAGGGGAGCACTATATGCAGGTTTGACACATGCTTCAGAATCTTCTAACATACTAAGATTCTTAGATTTTGAGCCACAAGTGCACCGAGAACTGTTGGATTGCTACGGGCCACGCTTATAAGGGTGTCTTATGCTAGTTGAGAGTAACGAGCCGTAATGGGTCGGTCGGGTTTCCTAGTTTTGAGAACGTATTACTTGTTTTTTTTCATGTTTTTCTTTCTTCTTTTGAAATTTGTTTTCTTCTAATTTACCTTTTTACATTTTAGTTGATGAATATTTTTTAAAGTTCATGAAAATTAAAGGAAATTCTAGGAACATTTTCTAAAATCCATGAAACATTTTTTTCAAATTCATGAATAATAATAATACGTCAATATTTCTAAAGTTCAAGTGAATTTTTAAAATCGCTGATCTATTCAGAATTTTTTAGCCTTTTCCAAATTAGTGAGCATTATCTGAAATCCATAAAATATAAAAGTCGAAACATTTTTTGTAAAATCCGTGATTTTTAAATTCGCAATACTTTTAAAATCCATTGATTTAAAAATCCGTGTTAAAAAATCTTTTCCAATAAAAAACATGACAACCGGTTTGTTCTGAGCTAGCCGACTAAATGATTAAGCGGAGCAGGAAGTCGAGCTGGATGAGGAAGAAATTCATCTCCAGGCCATGTGAGTGTTATAGCAATAATTTTTACCGACTGGCATCAAACCAAACCATGTAAGGACACCACAAACATGCACTGAACAACTTGAATGTACTCTCAAAACATAAACACCCGTCAGAACATAGTTAAAACAAAACAACCGACCGCAAGAACTCACGAGTGAAGAACGGCACGGCGAAGTACGAGTTAGCCTCTAGTTTGGATTGAAACTTGTTTCGTTTTTTCGTTGATGGTTGATGCAAGCCAATGCTCCTTGCAAGTTTAATTGTAAGTTTTGTTCTAATCTATTTTTCTCGGTTTCCTTATTGACAAGGTTATTGAACCGTAGGAAAACATGATCTATTATGTAATCCTCTGTGCCAAAATATAAGATGTTGAACTGAAAAAAGTCTTATATTCTGGTACAGATATAGTTGGACTGGGACGAGCTCGAGGCTTAAGATTGCCAAACAAATTTTGTTCAACGCTTAAAGCAGCACAAAGAGCACAAGAATTAAGACGGAGAATCGTCCAACTTTATTAGTCAACCACTATTATTAAAACGAGCCTAGAAATAGTACTAGAGGCAAACGCGCGCCTTGCCGCGCCGTCTTCTCTCAAGGCATTTTTTTCATGCTAATTTCTCTCAAGCATTGGTCACGGATCCGTCAAAAGATTATTTCTTTCTTTTTTATTTTTTGGTCCAAACTTCTATTCTTCGTTCTTCCCCGGGCCTTGCAATTTCTGTTTTTCTACCGATATGCGGATGGTCGTGTTATGAAAAATGTGCACGCTTTGCCGTGACAATAATTTTTGGCGCGTACTATGGTTCTGGGTTATCACTTGTCACCAAATAACTGTGTAGTTTGTGGCGGACTGTTAAATGTAATGCAATATGATTTTTTGTGCACTTGAAAACGTTGGACATCTAGATGTACACCTAAAATTATGAGGCCTCATATAAGCTACTACCTCCGCTTCAGTTTACAAGCCCTACACGTATATCTAGGTTGTCAATTTGATCACCCTAATATAAACTATATAACACAAAATTTACATCGTATGAAAATAGAACATCTGAAGTTTATATTGATATATTTTTTGTAATATATGACTTGTATTAGGTTGGTCAAATTCACGACCTAGGGGTACGCGCACACTCTGTAAACTGAGAGAGAGGGAGTATCAAGCATGTATGTTAGGAAGCAACAATTTTGGTACAAACGAACAATAATCCCTGATTTCCTTCAACATCTACCAACTTCATGTTAAGTATGTTGCAGCTTGGACCATCAGCAAGAACAACTTCAGTCCTGCTCCCCAGCTTCCTCTGCTCAAATTAATCACAGCCCGTAGTCACTGTTCTCTGGATTTTATTTGAACAATCGCTAGGAGTAAACATATCCTAACCATGTGACCAGGTGCAAAGATTTCTTTGCACTACAACTTGCAAAGACAAATACCTTTGTTCCGCTTTGTTATTTGCCAAACGTATGACAAATTGGCCACAATTTTTACACAATGCTTAGCAAATACAAATGCTCTGTATCCATGTTCGCAGCGGCAAAAAAGAACAATGCACACAAACAGTGTGAAATAGAATAAGAGCTGAATGACATTCCTTTTCAACTGAATTCTTCAGCCGGCAAGATTCTGAAATAATATTTACCAAATAAAAGTAAATCCTTTTTCTTATAATTCTAAGATAAATAAATCATCCATCAGACTGAACTGACCGGTCACGAAAGGGATTATAAGGTAACATATTAGGATCACATCTAAAAAATGTGACACCAATGTGCATGTTGCATAACCCATGAGAAATAAAAGCGATAAGCAAGATCCAAAAGCATACTTAAATGGTCAACTAACCAATCCAGATCTAGCCAAAGCAAAATAGTGTATATGTTCATGTGACGACTGATGAAACTGAAACTGTGAAATTAGCACGATAGTATAGTTGTTGAACCGGTAAGTAGCTTTTGAGGTTTCATGCCATAATACAAACTGGTGATAACACAGTACTGCAACAAGCTTCAAACACCCAAACTTTGAACACATGAACCATCAATGTAAAGCGGCATTGCTGGAGAAAATAACAGAATTGACCTGCAACAGATGCAGATGATTCTTCAGTGCAGAGAATAACTGGAGGACCAGTAAGAAAATTCTTCATGATTTTGCCAAAATGTGCCGCCACGCCCCACCCATGCTTGCAAGCCAACTACCAAGGTAGGCGTACGACCCTGCTGCAAGCAGCTGCATTCCATGCCTCGGCTCTACCCCGGACACAGCCGCGATCAACGACACCATTGCGCCACCCAGCTTCCCCTGTAGCCGCGCCGTACTGGTTGCCTTGCTACATTCGTGCAGCTTCTCCCTCTTGTAGAGTTGCGGGCAGTCAACAAACTGCAAGCAAGCATATTCCTAGTTCTCATGTTAGTGGATACCAAAGTGTGGTCCAAAAGTTACATAAAAGAGATAATATTAACACTCCACAATAATAGGTATGTATCAAGAGGAGAGTAATTGCTCATTGTACAATCATGTAGTGCGAACAACGAATTAAACACCATGCATGATACTACATCCTAGTTTTCAGAGCGTGTCATATGTAGCTGACTTAGTGAATTAACTTTTCAAGAGAGGTTGTCAGAAATACAGATGCATTTATCTTTTTTAGTCAAACATGTTTTTCATTTTTTAACCAAACGAACTGTCACTCATAGTTTAAAAGCAGACTCAAAGTGCACAAACTTAAGGAGGCAAGAATTTGTTTAAGGCGTCAGGGGTAGGCCTACCTGCATTCGTCTGAAGTTTCTTATCTTAGATGAGAAGGCATTCATCACCTATCATATGCTCCCTGACAAATTTATACTATTACCAATTGAGGGGCATGTGAAGTCCGAAAACAAATTAAGCTATACAGCTCTAGGCTCTCAAGTAAGCAAATATTTAATAAAAGAAGAACAACCTATGTCACGTGGTTTATGAGTTTCCTCTCTGTTCAAAGGGATCTTTCCTCCACCTGATGAACTAAAGGCAACGTGCTGCCACTTCTTAATACATAACAGTATTATCATGGCATCATTTGTCCACCACTTTGCAAGCCTGTAATAAGTGAACAACTAAATTTAAGCAATGTAAAAAAATTTGACAGGGAGCACATGAAGTCTGGAGAGGTCATTATCCCTAAAGGACAAAAGTATGGCATACAAATGTTGTTCACTCATATTTTTCCCGGCTAAATCTACAGCCAGGAAAAAAATCAGTTTTGTTTTTCTTACATTAGAATTTGACCAAAAACTAACCATCCAAACAGACCCTTATTAAGCAGATTATGATACCTTTCACCGTCGAATCAACACATTTACAAGGTCTTGCAGACCTTGTGAGATTGCATATTCTTGGCCTGCTAAAATAATTTTCTTGAGTAAATCATGCACAAATGACATTTTACTTGCATGTTTTTAAACTCAAGGATGGAAGGAATGAAACAGAAGAAAAATATGCGCCTAAAAAGGGACAGATTTGGAGGAAGAAGATAATGAAAGTTGAGGCCTCACCGTGCTGGTTGCTGGGGGGAGACGGATCCACGCAGCAGAGCACCATGGAGAGAGGCGTGCGCGGGGGGGGGGGGGGGCATCCTGCGCGAGAAGGAGGCGGCGATGAGAGTAATGAGATACATGGCGGGGTGCGCAGGGAGGCGGCGGTGATAAGCTGCAGGATCCTCCACCACCTCCCTCTTCCTCCTCAGTGGCTCATCCCCTGGGCACCATTAGGCAAGGGCGGGAAGAAGGAATCGCAGGGGATGGTGGTGGCGAGAGCTCGGTGTTGGAGCCGGCCGGCGGCGCAGACACGAGAAGATGACACGAGAGAAAACAGGATTTGCCGGTATCGCTGTTTGACTGGACGACCCAGAACTCTCGCAAGAATGGCCCAACCAACTCTAACTCATCCTGCCCACTGTTAAACGCCCTCCCGTGCCGCTCGCTAGCCGCGTTTCACCGGGAGCTCTTATTTCCTGGGAGCTTAGTAACTCTAGTGACTAGTGATGTGAAGTTTGCATGCATGCAAGCATGCTAGTAAAATCAAACGTTCGTAGGATTCTAAATCGAAAATGCCTCACTCAAATCATGAAAATCGACATCTACTAGTGTCTACTGCGGGTTGGGTGGCCTGGAGTTGGCCATGGAGACCCTGGATCCCCACTCGAGGAGCTCCTTGGTGGTATCGTCCTTGTGCGCCACTGATACGTCTCCAACGTATCTAGAATTTCGTTTCAAAAAGTGTGTGTTCTTGGGGTATAGTTCTCTCCGTAAAGGCTACAAGTGTCTCCATGTCCCAACTAACTGAGTCTACATATCTCAGGATGTTATTTTCGATGAGAATGTCTTCCCTTTTTCTGCCATGCCTCAGTCATCCACCACAGCACCATCTATGCATTCATCTCCTTTTATGTCTAGCCAATTTGAAGATGTTGCATATTCGCCTGGTTGTTACCTAATCATGGTGCAGGAACTGGACGTGGAGCTCGCCTGGAACTTCTACTTGACGGACCTACTACGCCGCCCGTGGCGCACGTCGATCGGCCGGTGCATGTGCATGCACCGCCTCCCGCCCTCGACCCCGCCTCAGGAGCCCCGTCTACCACTGGGCAGGAGGCTGCGTCGCCTACTATGGCTAGGTCGGAGCCCATGACGGAGTGGCCTACGTCGCCGCTTCCTCGCCTGGCCTCCCCTCCAACGTCACCCCCGCCATCTGCGCAGGTGTCACTGCCGCCCACTTCGCCTGGGCCTGCAGTGACTCACACGCCGCCTGGGCCCACGTCACCCAGTCCGCCGTCTCCCGACCCGTTGTTACCTGGTCCCTCTTCGCCGGAGTTCGCTGGACCGACCTCGCCTGCTCGGGACGCCTCGCCTGTTCCGGACGCCCCGCCTGCTCCGGTGGTCGTTGCTCCGCGATGTCCACACACGCGCAGTCGCAGCGGCATCGTTCGTCCCAAGGAGCGCATCGACGGCACGGTCACATACCTTGCAGCTTGTCTGGCTCATGTTGTGGATGATCCAACCGCCGAAGCACGCAGTTATCAAACCACTATGAGTATCCCACACTGGAGGGCTGCTATGGAACAAGAATATCATGCTCTTATGCAGAATAAGACCTGGACACTTGTTCCACCTCCGTCTCGTGTCAACATCATCGATTCGAAGTGGGTTTTCAAGGTGAAGAAACATGCAAATGGTTCCATTGAGCGCTACAAAGCGCGTCTGGTGGCTAAGGGTTTTAAGCAGCGTCAGGGAATGGACCATGAGGATACATTCAGCCCCGTTGTCAAGCCTACCACTATTCGAATTCTTCTGTCTATGGCAGTTTCTCGTGGATGGTCTCTCCGCCAGCTTGACGTGCAGAACGCTTTTCTACATGGACTGCTTGAAGAGGAGGTTTACATGAGGCAGCCACCTGGATTTGCTGATCACACTCAGCCTTATCACCTCTGTCGTTTGACGAAGGCTCTCTATGGACTGAAACAGGCGCCTCATGCTTGGCATGCTCTCCTGGCTTCAGCTTTACGCACTCATGGATTGATTCCTTCGACGGCTGATACTTCACTACTCTTGTTTCAGCGACCGAGTGTGACTATGTACCTCCTTGTGTACGTGGATGATAGTGTCCTCGTTAGCTGCTCTCCGACGGCTGCTGATGCTCTTGTGACTACGCTTGGTCGTGATTTTGCAGTTAAAGATTTGGGACATCTTCATTTCTTCCTGGGTATTGAAGTCGCTCATCAGTCTCGTGGCAGTTTGGCTCTCACCCAGAAGAAGTACTCTCTTGATCTTCTGCGCCGTGCTGGTATGCTCAAGTGCAAGACATTGCCTACGCCCATGTCCTCCACTGACAAACTTTCAGCTGCTGATGGTACTCTTCTATCTCCTGAGGATGCTACCGAGTACAGGAGTATTGTTGGTGTCCTGCAGTATCTCACGATCACACGTCCTGATATCTTCTTTGCCGTTAATAGGGTGTGCCAGTATCTTCATACACCTACTAACGTGCACTGGTCTGTTGTGAAGTGCATATTGCGCTATGTGCGTCTCACTGTCTCCTTTGGTCTTCATCTGCGCCCCAGTTCCTCTGGATTTCTTTCTGCATTCTCAGATGCTGATTAGGCTGGGTGTCCAGACGACAGGCGATCTACGGGGGGGGGGGGGGCATGCAGTGTTCTTGGGGCCTAATCTGATCGCCTGGAGTGCACGCAAGCAAGCCACTGTTTCCCGCAGCAGCACAAAGGCTGAGTACAAGTCAGTTGCCAATGCGACTGCTGAACTTATATGGATTGAGTCCCTACTTCACGAGTTAGGAGTTGCTCAGTCACATCCGTCGGTCCTCTGGTGTGACAACATCGGTGCTACGTTTCTGTCATCAAACCTGGTGTTCCATGCACAGACTAAACACATTGAGATTGACTATCATTTTGTGAGGGATGTGTCACACAGAAGCTACTACAAGTCAGGTTTATCTTTTCAAAAGATCAACTTGCAGACATCTTTACCAAGCCTCTACCTTCTCTCATGTTTGAGGTCTGTAGGCGCAATTTCAACCTCCTAGATGCTTCAGGAGTGAGTTGAGATTGAGGGAGGGTGTTAGACTTCGGACTGCAGCTTTATTTTGTAATCCATATCATATTGGTATACGCCACCCCATAGAGGGTTGAACCAGTTCCCCAAAACCTACGTTTTACATCATGCAACGTTCAAATTCCACCAAGATCACTGCGTTTTTGTTTAAGTGCCACAGTGCTCCTGCCCAAACCTTATCTCTGTCTCTCTGATTCTCAAATTCTGCCACAAACATATTGGTACCCACCGATCGAAATTGGAGTCCTCTCGAGTTCCCCCACACCGGACGGAGTGCATTGCTATGTCCTCTAGTAGGATCCTTAAGTTTTCCTTTTTTTTTCTATTACTAGTATAACCTTCGCGGGATGGACGCGTACACGTTGGCTTTAAGTATTCTGTATTAGTATGTATACTCCGTATTGCACAAGGAAAGTAACATCAGCTCGTGCACCCAGTCGGAGTCGGTTTCAGGCACAGACTAGCAATACGTCCTTGATTCTCTCGTCATATAAATAGTCACGACCAGCACGGGTCAAACCACCCAAGAAAACAGTTGTCGATCGCCTCGCAATCTCTCCTCGCGTACGTACCTCGATCGAGTACGTATTCTGCACTGAAAACAAACAAAAGGCTACTGTACCTAGCCCAGATTGTTTCAGTTGCTTCTTAAGAAACCGTTCTTTCGGTGATTATCCCCGATAACAAAGTTGAAGCCAGCTGCATGTAGATAAAGGTTAGAGGATTAGATAAGAATGTGTATGCCAGCTGCAAATATCGCAATTGCATTTTGTTTTGCAAGGTGCCCATACGTAGCCATGTGCACATTGTCAGAAAACGGAGGAGCTAAAGAACAACTGTAAGTTGAGCTAGGGCAAGCTATACACTACATGATGGAATCAGGTGGCTTAATCATGTTATGAGGAAAGAGGATCACTTTATTGAGGAACGAAGTTACTTAATTAATCACTATTTCAGAGGAAAATGTTCTGAAGGGCAAATGACAACAATGTCATCGCTCAATTGAACAAGGTCATCCCATTCCGGGCAATGCCAGGATAGTTTAGAGGCTGAACACATGTTGGAGTTAACATTAAGTGGAGATGTTTGTTTTTTTGTAATAATAAATTCATCGACAAAAAAAAGCATGGCTGCACCGAATTGTGCTTTTGCACCCGATATCTTCCTACAATAAATTGAAGCAAACTATAAAGAACTCACTTTACTCATTAGTGATACAAAAAGTTCAGCAACACAGATTCTTTATTAGTGCTCCCAAACCCCTTGATTAGCACATCATTTCTCTGAACACTTGCAAAGTCTGCACCATCTACAAAAGGGTATAGAATGTCTAACTGTTAGTTTAATTAGTAATAGGATGATAAAAATATGACACAACAGTCAGATTTAGTCTCCACTTGGGTAAGAACATAAACTAGTAACTTCAGACTTCCCTAGACTATGTTACTACCTCCATAGTGGGTAGGAACATCTATGTAGTGTCATGCAACGATGTATTTATTAGGTTATAGACTCATTGTTTCTTGGAGTGTGTGATGTTCCGGTAACTTAGCTAGTTACCACAAGTACCTCTCTCTTCATTAAATACGTGCCACATAAACAAAGTTGTATTGAAGTGTGTGATGTTACTCCTAAGTTCCTCCCCACTGTGACCAGCCTAACGTATGCATGCGGGGCCGTCTCTCACGCTCTGATCCGGGCCCGTGCGTGTGGATTTCAGGTCCGCTTGGGACCGGTGGCCGGGCCACACACGGACTCTCGCTCGATGGTGCAAGAAATTATTCACAAAATCAGTTTCCCTCCCTAAATAAAAACAGTAAAAAAGAAACGAGAATCGCTGTCGGATTCCGTCTCCGACTAGAAGACGGACACATCGACAAGTGTACATATACTTTCATAGCACACCAAAACTCATACTATATCTAGCAAGCCAAAAAATATTTTTGAGAATCATCGATCGTCCATGGCGTCATCTTGGTCCCAACTCCCACGACAACTCTTGGGGCCGTTCGTCGCCTGCCTCCCTATTTTTCGGGCAGTGTGCCGTCCCTGGCACTCGGTTTGGCGCCACCACGGTCTGCAGGGGGTCGAGGCACGACAGTTGGTCATCCTACCCGAAGGCTGGTACATAACGCCATCCGACGGCTGCTCGTATCCTCTACCCTCTCTCCCCACAAACACCATATGCATCGGCTCCACCAATGACTGGATCGCCCTCTACCGTGACAACGCGGGTAGGCGAAGCTATCTCTTGCACAATCCTTTCTTGAAAGCGACTGTTCCGCTTCCGCCCACGCTTGACACAATCATCGACATGACTTCCAAAGTCCGCAAGGTGCTCGTGCGGTCTACTCCGGATGATATCGTGGTGATCACAACAAACAACATTAGACATTCATTCATCTTAAGCCGCGGAGGAAAGGAGGTATGGTTGCCCGAGCCGTGGGATCTGCTTTATAGCTACATCATCGACATTGCCTTCCTAGAAGGTAGGCTCTATGGGATCCCCCGAAACGAGGACCTCTTTCCGATTTATATTGACTTGGATAGAGATGGTAGGTTTATTGTTGCCCGTGGCAAACGCATCATTTGCCAACCAACAAGTTTCCGTGGTTATGGTGCGTGGACCGTGTCTGAGGGCGAGGAGGATGAAGTGAGAACATCGGATGGGGAGACAGCAGGGACATCACATGACGATGGCAACGAGAAAGGGGAAGCGGCAACACCAGAGAACAAGAAGACGGCATCCGAGGAGGATGGTGATAAGGGGAAGGAGTATGACGGCACTCTACCGGATTGCTTCGACTATGTGAAGCAGGATGTGCCCCATGGATCCAAAGCTCTCGTCCTCGCTGTCCGCTACCTTGTCGAGTCTCACGGGAAGTTGCTCATGGTGAGACAATATGTGCAAGTACTCACACCTCTTGGTTTGCCTGCACACTTCACTCAACGAGTGGAGGTTTTCGAGGCGGGTGCAGACGCATGGGTTCCGGTGACCAATGGACTAGGTGGTGGCCATGCGCTCTTCGTAAGCATGCGCTTCTCAAAGTCTGTCCCCGCACTCTATGGAGAGATCGAGGAGGATACTATTCATTTTGCCAACACAGGTGAAGTGTTCAACATGAGATCCCAGACTTGTAGCCCACCATGGTGGTCTAAAGCTATCCCGTTTGTAACTTGGGTCTTTTCTCCATAGCCAGGGGTTTAACACAAGGACTTGTACATGATAGGAACGTGCATTTTAGCTAGTTGAAGTCATCCTTTTTTTCCTATTTATTTTCCTTTGTATATGATATTACAGAAATTATCGGCGTGCATTTGGTTATTACATGAGGTTTTCTTTTTTCTTTTGAAGGGAATTATTATGTGCCAGCTTCTGTGTGGCATTTTCGCTATATGGGAGAGCCTTCTCTTACCGTAGCAAGCATCAACTCCGTGCAGAGAAGGTATTCTAGGGGAAAAAAAGAACTCCGTGCAGAGAAGTCAAAATCCTGCACGATCCCTCCTCGTCTCGATAAAAACGGCAACGTTTCTGGCTCCAATGTGTAGTGCTTTCTCGTTCCAAAAAAACTCCGCAGCCGTCCAATATACCGATAATTCTAAACCCACGGAGCTTTACAGGGATCCAATTAACATCTCCGCGAGCCGAGAAGCGCCGCGATCTCGATCTGCACCCATGGCGTCGTCTTGGTCCGAGCTCCCAGGGGACCTCCTGGGGCAGCTCATCGCCCGCCTCCCGTTCCCCAACGACCGCGCTCGCTTCCGGGCGGTGTGCCGCTCGTGGCGCTCGGCGCTGCGCCACCACGGCCACCACGCACGGCAGCTGATCGTCCTGCCCGAAGGCAGCTTCATGACCCCGTCGAACGGCCACTCGTACCCCCTGCCTTCCTTCCCCGACAAAGCAACCTGCATCGGCTCAACCGACGACTGGATCGCCCTCCGCCAAGACGACCACGCTGATGGGAGCGCCTACCTCCTGTACAATCCTTTCTCGAACACAAGTATTCCGCTCGCACTCAACACCGTCATCAACAAGGCTACCACAATCCAAAAGGTGCTCGTGCGGTCTATCGCGGAAGGTGACCTGCTCGTGGCCATCATGATCGGCAATATTAAGCATCCGTTGATCTTGAGCCGTGGAGGGAAGGACATCTGCTTTTCCGGGTCGTGGGTTTATAGTTTCGTCGTCGACATCGCCTTTCTCGGAGACAAGCTCTACGCCATTACCCTCGATGATAACCTCTTTTGGATTGATATCGGCTTGGATGGTGACGGCAACCTCACGGCTTCTGATATGGTAGACGCTTCGGAATGGAACCGACGAACTATTGTATCTACAATGAATGGAGGCCATCTGATAATGAGGAAGATTTAGCAGGAACAGACGAGGAGGCAGCGCTGATATCCGATGAAAAGGGGGATGATGATGATAATGGTGATGACTATTATTACGATGACGATGACGATGACGATGAGGAGGAGGAACCATGCGGAGGCGACATCAACATTGTCCGCTACCTTGTCGAGTCGCGTGGGAAGTTGCTCATGGTGAGACAACATGTGTCGTCAACACACCTCACTCGTCGAGTAGAGGTTTTCGAGGTTGGTGCAAACGCATGGGCCCCGATGACCAATGGACTAGGTGGCGGTCAAGCGCTCTTCGTCAGCATGTGTTTCTCGAAGTCTGTTCCCGCGCCCCATGGTGAGGTCGAGGAGGATAGCATTTATTTTATCAACACGGGCGAAGTGTTCAATATAAGATCCAACAGTGTAGCCCGGTAATTTGGGATATCACTATTCCATCTGGAACTTGGGTCTTTCCTCTAGAGTTGGTGGTTTAACGCGAAGGCTTGTACACAACAAAGACCTTTTATTGTAGCAAGGACATGCATTGAGCTAGTTGAACATGCCTCATTTTTATTTTTTGTTTTTAAGCTAGTTGGAGACGCTCTATTTATTTTTATTTTCATGATATGGTTATTATTATTTTTATAGGAATTGAACACATGTATTTGGGTATTATTATGTGTCAATTTTACTTTATTTTGAGGGAAATTAATGTGCCAGGCTGCCAGCGCGTGGTGGTGGCGCTAGCAATCCAAGACAGTGGTGTCAACAGTATCAAGTGAAAACTCTTGATCAGTAAAAACTGAAAACTTTCATCCTAGCCCATCGGATCGAGGACGTACAGCAGGGATCGGAGGTGGGAATATGGCCATCCACTTAACAATTGTTTTACACATAACCCCCCTGCTTACGTTCTGTCTTGTGAAAAATTTAGCGAACAAGAAAAAAAAAGCAAAAGAAATCTCAACCCAGGCGAGGGCGAGACTTGGCGGCGGCGCCTGGACTGCGACTTGGCGGCCGCCATGAAGCCTCGTCATGTGCAGAACGCCATGTGCCCTAGCTCTCCAGCGGCTCAGTCCTTGAGCCCTCTTCCTCGTCCTCCATCGGCCATGTACACCAATGCCAGTCCTCCGTCGGCACCGTCCAGCAGCGTGAGCGCTCCGCCGCCCGTGGTCATCAGCCCATTGCCGGCCCCGTCAAGTAGCGCGAGCGCTCCGGCGGCCATGATCCCCCGTCCTCCGTTGGCCCCGTCCAGCAGCACGAGCGCTACAACGGCCATGAGCCCCCGTCCTTCAATGGCACTGTCTAGCAGCGCGAGCGCTCTGGCTGCCATGATCCCCGCCCTCCGTTGGCCCCGTCCAGCAGCGCGATCACTCCGTCAACCGTGATGATTTGGCAAAGCGAAAAATGATTTCTGAGATACACCAAGCAGTGGATGATACAATTAGGTTGGCTGAACACTCTCCTGAAGAATTGGAAGCAATAAGAAACATTCTCATTGGCATGAAAAGAAATGTTTCTGAAAGGGTTGTTGCCAATCATCCTAGTAGACAAGATGAGTTTGAGGCATATATTGGTTGTACTATGCCTAATCAAGTTGAAATTCATCCACCAACAGATCTCCATACAAAAGGGAGATGCAAAAGAATTAAGGGGCACTTAGACAAGGGTGGGCATCAAAATAAGGATGGAGAGGGGAAGAAAAATGTTGGTGGACAAAAAAAGAAAGTGCCTAGAACGTGCAAGAAGTGTAAGCAAGTTGGCTTCCATGATAGCCGTAATTGCCCCCAACAATAACTAAGAAAACTACTGGTACTTTTCATGACCATACAATTTATTTTTCTTTCAAAAATGTATACACAGACACAAACTTATCTGTTTATGTCAAACTGCAGGTCTTGTTCCAACTCCACGATGCATTTCGAAACGACAAGTTTGCATTGAAGCTCATGTTTTGGAGGGATTTTACATGAACTTTCCTATTATATTTCCTAGGAGATTATTATTTTATTTCCAAATATTGTAGTTCTGTTGAATATTTATGTCTGAATATTGTATTTCTGAATATTTATGTCTGAAGATTCATCAAAATGGCCAGAGTGGAATTTTGTTTCGCGATGCAAGAATATTATTTCGCATGGCAAGTTGTTTGCTCCAGTTTACTGTGTACAAGTGATGTTGAAATCATCGCTTGCTTATGTCAAGTGTGGGAAAGGTTTTGTTGACACACGAACACGTCACGTGTATCCTCGACGCCGGGGGTGATGCACCGCAGCTCACGTCGAAGGAGACCCGACCGACAGCGCGATACGCAAGACAGTCGGCGGGCGCTTTTGTAGACCCGAAGCCCCACTTGCCCGGGAGGGACCCCGTCAGGGCTCGCGGCGGCTATGGGCTGCCCTAGGTCGATTCGCTAGCCCCTAGAGCCTCGTGGATCGCTGCCCTCCAATGCGAAGAACGAACGAAGAACGAGAAAGAAAGATACAAGGGCAGGGGATAAAGATAGATGAACACAAAAGTGTAATAGATCCCGTGCCTCTGTCTCCGTCTCTGTCTCGTCTGACATTTTCCGGGGCGGCATGCAGATCTTCCCTGATTTTCAAATCTTGCAAGTCTTTTCTTGCCTTCGGCCCATCCTTGGTCTTATCCGGCATGTTCATCAGTGTTGCGAGCAAGCTCTCAAGGACATTCTTACAAATATGCATTTGATCAAGGCAATGAGGTGTATCGAGTTTGTGCCAGTACTCCAAGTCCCAGAACACAGACCTCGTCCTCCATACCTTCAGCAGCGGCTCCGGCGCCTTTCTCATTGTCTTTCCCGGCGCGGGGCACTCCTTCCAGTTTTTCAACAGCTCATCGATTTCGGCACCGCTCCGCTTACGTGGAGGCTCTGTTGGAAAAGGCAGTGCCTAGGAGGCGCTTAGGCACGCCTAGGCGCTAGGCAATGGCCAAACGCCTCACCTAGGGCATAAATGGAGGTCTAGGCAGGGGAAGCAAGGAATTGCCTATGCAAGCAAGAAATCATGCCACATACTGCACTAATATGCCAAACGAGTTAGATTCCAATGGTATTAGATGGTAATTAACTTATTTATATGCCCTAAACTAGTATCAACACCCATATAATAATCACAAATACACTACAAGTAAAAACTATATTACCGCCTAGGCTGCGCCTAGGGCGCTTAGGCACCGCCCAGGCACTAGGCGAAGGCCAACCGCATCGCTTACGCCTACAGCTTTTTCCAACCATGCGTGGAGGTCCTCGATGCTCAGCGTGACCATTGAATAGATCTCCACGGTTTCTCCACGGGTCGTCCTGTTCAAGCCATCTTCGATGCCCCATGTACACGATTTTCCCAGACCCGCCATATTTCCTTGACGTTAGCTGCTGAGACGTCGTATCATCCATGCACCGCGTGCATCCGCAATATCCATGGCACACCTGACCTGCCACATATCCGTAACCGAGATAGTCCTGCACTGTCGTGATCAGCGCGGCTCTCATGTTGAAATACTCACCTTTGCTGGCATCCCATGTCTTGGCCGATGTTTTCCATAACGTGTCTAACTCCTCTTGAAGTAGCCCCAGATACAAATTAACATTATTTCCTGGTTGTTTTGGCCCTTGAATAAGCATGCTCATGTGAATGTACTTCGATTTCATGCACAACCAGGGGGGAGGTTGTACATCCATACAAACATGGGCCATGTGCTATGGTTGGTATTCTGGTTGCCAAACGGATTCATGCCATCGGTACACGCGCCGAGCACGATGTTCCTTTTATCACATTCAAAATACCGATAGAAGTTGTTCAACGCTCTCCACTGGCTTCCATCCTTCACGTGTCTCAGCTTCGGATCATCTCCATCGTCGGGCTTCTTCCTCTCCGCGTGCCAGCGCATTAGCTTTGCTTCCTTGGGATCTACAAAATACCTCTGGAGACGGGGAGTGATCGGTAAGTACCATACAACTTTCTGGGGACATTTCTTTCCGTCCTTCCGATAAATTATGCAATCATTGATGCATGCATGGTATCTAACGTCTGGCAGATCAAGAGGGCACACGATCTTCTTGGCATCATCAACACTAGTAGGACATAGATAACCCACGGGAAGAACATCCTTTAGGTACTTGAGATGCTCATCGAGGCTAGTGTCGGTCCATTTGTTTTTATCCTTCGTCTTCAGGAGTTGGAGCGTGAAACTCAAGCGGGTCACCTCAAGATTGCAACCATCATACAATGGAGTGTTCGAGTCTACCACCAGTTGCTCCAGCTTAGCCTCCTCTCTAGAAGAAACTCTCTCAGTACTCGTCTCCTTGCGAAGCAATGCTTGAACATGAGGGTCCCGCACGATTGAACTTAGTACCGACGAACTCTGCTGCGTGGAGTCCATGTCGTTCTCTCCGCCGCCATGTCCGGTCCCTTCTAGAGTTTGCCCGGAATTCACTGAAACGGAAATAAATCGACATTTCGGCAAAACATAGGCAACTCAAAAGCACAATTTAATGTCAACTCATGCCACACACACAATTTCCACAAACATATCACACACACATAAACATATTTCCATTTTGCAAAAGCATGAAATTTTCATCACCTCTATCTCGATCGAGATCGAGCACACGGTGGAGATGATGTTGTAGGGAGATCAAAAGTGCACAAAGCTCTTGTTGACAAAGATAGATCTAGTTAGGGGGCAAATAGGTCACTTAACTAAATCCTACATCTACATAGCTACCTAATTTGGGAGGAGACAACTTCAATTAGTGGAGCGGAAAGGAAAAAAGAGAAAGGAGATGCATTAATGGAGGTGGTGTAGTTAGGTAGGAGTAATGAAGAGAGAGAAAGGTGGATAGAAGAGAAAGAGTAATGGGGGAGAAGTATTGAGGAAGAAGAAGAGTGAGAGTGGGAGCATGTGGGAGAGGTAGGGGGAAGGGAAGAGAGGAGGGGGAGGGGAGGCACGGGTGGGGAAAAGGTGGTGGGTTGGTGCGGGTTAGCAGTAGCGCGGGAGCAGAAACACGCTACTGATAAGGAATTAGCAGCAGCGCGCTTTGGGCCACGGCGCTACTGCTAACAGTGAAAAAAAGTGTGCCAATTTGAAATTTAGCAATCTCAGTAAAAGCACGCTACTACTACATCCGTAGCAGTAGCACGGTTCGGGCCACCGCGCTACTACTAAATGGAGTTAGGTGAACACCGCCGGTCGATATTTGTAGCAGCGCGGTTTACACAGAGCGCGCTACTGCTAAAAACTTATCAGCAGCGAGTTTCCCGCACACGTGCTACTACTAATTAGCAGCAGCGCTCCTTTTTGAGCCGCACTGCTGCTAAGATTCTGTGTATAGGCTTTTCCCTAGTAGTGCCCCTCTCCTTGTCCTGTTCGGACTAGGGAGGGAGGGGCGCGCGGCCCTGCCCTGGCCGCATCTCCTCTCTTCCACCAAGGCCCACTAAGGCCCATTAAGTTCCCGGGGCCTCACCTCCAGGACTCTCCATCCTCCGTGCCCACCTCCCCGACGCCCACTCCCATCACACCTCGCGGTGCTCCATCCCAAGAAACTGCTGCCGCACGCCCAACGCGTGGCCCCACACGGCCTTGCGCCCATCTCTCTCCTAGCCTTCCTTGACGCATCCAGACCCTCACTTATGGAAGCGCACGGCCCTGCTGCCCTTCTCTCCAAGCTTGACCCCACCTGCACTACCCTCCCTCCTCTCCTTAGGCTTGCAGTCTCCCTGGCTCACACAACCCTGTTACTTCTCCGAAGTTATCTCTTCCAAGCGGTGTTACTAGACCAATACGAGGACGGAGTCATGACCCGATCAGCTATGAAGGGGAGCACTATATGCAGGTTTGACACATGCTTCAGAATCTTCTAACATACTAAGATTCTTAGATTTTGAGCCACAAGTGCACCGAGAACTGTTGGATTGCTACGGGCCACGCTTATAAGGGTGTCTTATGCTAGTTGAGAGTAACGAGCCGTAATGGGTCGGTCGGGTTTCCTAGTTTTGAGAACGTATTACTTGTTTTTTTTCATGTTTTTCTTTCTTCTTTTGAAATTTGTTTTCTTCTAATTTACCTTTTTACATTTTAGTTGATGAATATTTTTTAAAGTTCATGAAAATTAAAGGAAATTCTAGGAACATTTTCTAAAATCCATGAAACATTTTTTTCAAATTCATGAATAATAATAATACGTCAATATTTCTAAAGTTCAAGTGAATTTTTAAAATCGCTGATCTATTCAGAATTTTTTAGCCTTTTCCAAATTAGTGAGCATTATCTGAAATCCATAAAATATAAAAGTCGAAACATTTTTTGTAAAATCTATGATTTTTAAATTCGCAATACTTTTAAAATCCATTGATTTAAAAATCCGTGTTAAAAAATCTTTTCCAATAAAAAACATGACAACCGGTTTGTTCTGAGCTAGCCGACTAAATGATTAAGCGGAGCAGGAAGTCGAGCTGGACGAGGAAGAAATTCATCTCCAGGCCATGTGAGTGTTATAGCAATAATTTTTACCGACTGGCATCAAACCAAACCATGTAAGGACACCACAAACATGCACTGAACAACTTGAATGTACTCTCAAAACATAAACACCCGTCAGAACATAGTTAAAACAAAACAACCGACCGCAAGAACTCACGAGTGAAGAACGGCACGGCGAAGTACGAGTTAGCCTCTAGTTTGGATTGAAACTTGCTTCGTTTTTTCGTTGATGGTTGATGCAAGCCAATGCTCCTTGCAAGTTTAATTGTAAGTTTTGTTCTAATCTATTTTTCTCGGTTTCCTTATTGACAAGGTTATTGAACCGTAGGAAAACTTGATCTATTATGTAATCCTCTGTGCCAAAATATAAGATGTTGAACTGAAAAAAGTCTTATATTCTGGTACAGATATAGTTGGACTGGGACGAGCTCGAGGCTTAAGATTGCCAAACAAATTTTGTTCAACGCTTAAAGCAGCACAAAGAGCACAAGATTTAAGACGGAGAATCGTCCAACTTTATTAGTCAACCACTATTATTAAAACGAGCCTAGAAATAGTACTAGAGGCAAACGCGCGCCTTGCCGCGCCGTCTTCTCTCAAGGCATTTTTTTCATGCTAATTTCTCTCAAGCATTGGTCACGGATCCGTCAAAAGATTATTTCTTTCTTTTTTATTTTTTGGTCCAAACTTCTATTCTTCGTTCTTCCCCGGGCCTTGCAATTTCTGTTTTTCTACCGACATGCGGATGGTCGTGTTATGAAAAATGTGCACGCTTTGCCGTGACAATAATTTTTGGCGCGTACTATGGTTCTGGGTTATCACTTGTCACCAAATAACTGTGTAGTTTGTGGCGGACTGTTAAATGTAATGCAATATGATTTTTTGTGCACTTGAAAACGTTGGACATCTAGATGTACACCTAAAATTATGAGGCCTCATATAAGCTACTACCTCCGCTTCAGTTTACAAGCCCTACACGTATATCTAGGTTGTCAATTTGATCATCCTAATATAAACTATATAACACAAAAATTACATCGTATGAAAATAGAACATCTGAAGTTTATATTGATATATTTTTTGTAATATATGACTTGTATTAGGTTGGTCAAATTCACGACCTAGGGGTACGCGCACACTCTGTAAACTGAGAGAGAGGGAGTATCAAGCATGTATGTTAGGAAGCAACAATTTTGGTACAAACGAACAATAATCCCTGATTTCCTTCAACATCTACCAACTTCATGTTAAGTATGTTGCAGCTTGGACCATCAGCAAGAACAACTTCAGTCCTGCTCCCCAGCTTCCTCTGCTCAAATTAATCACAGCCCGTAGTCACTGTTCTCTGGATTTTATTTGAACAATCGCTAGGAGTAAACATATCCTAACCATGTGACCAGGTGCAAAGATTTCTTTGCACTACAACTTGCAAAGACAAATACCTTTGTTCCGCTTTGTTATTTGCCAAACGTATGACAAATTGGCCACAATTTTTACACAATGCTTAGCAAATACAAATGCTCTGTATCCATGTTCGCAGCGGCAAAAAAGAACAATGCACACAAACAGTGTGAAATAGAATAAGAGCTGAATGACATTCCTTTTCAACTGAATTCTTCAGCCGGCAAGATTCTGAAATAATATTTACCAAATAAAAGTAAATCCTTTTTCTTATAATTCTAAGATAAATAAATCATCCATCAGACTGAACTGACTGGTCACGAAAGGGATTATAAGGTAACATATTAGGATCACATCTAAAAAATGTGACACCAATGTGCATGTTGCATAACCCATGAGAAATAAAAGCGATAAGCAAGATCCAAAAGCATACTTAAATGGTCAACTAACCAATCCAGATCTAGCCAAAGCAAAATAGTGTATATGTTCATGTGATGACTGATGAAACTGAAACTGTGAAATTAGCACGATAGTATAGTTGTTGAACCGGTAAGTAGCTTTTGAGGTTTCATGCCATAATACAAACTGGTGATAACACAGTACTGCAACAAGCTTCAAACACCCAAACTTTGAACACATGAACCATCAATGTAAAGCGGCATTGCTGGAGAAAATAACAGAATTGACCTGCAACAGATGCAGATGATTCTTCAGTGCAGAGAATAACTGGAGGACCAGTAAGAAAATTCTTCATGATTTTGCCAAAATGTGCCGCCACGCCCCACCCATGCTTGCAAGCCAACTACCAAGGTAGGCGTACGACCCTGCTGCAAGCAGCTGCATTCCATGCCTCGGCTCTACCCCGGACACAGCCGCGATCAACGACACCATTGCGCCACCCAGCTTCCCCTGTAGCCGCGCCGTACTGGTTGCCTTGCTACATTCGTGCAGCTTCTCCCTCTTGTAGAGTTGCGGGCAGTCAACAAACTGCAAGCAAGCATATTCCTAGTTCTCATGTTAGTGGATACCAAAGTGTGGTCCAAAAGTTACATAAAAGAGATAATATTAACACTCCACAATAATAGGTATGTATCAAGAGGAGAGTAATTGCTCATTGTACAATCATGTAGTGCGAACAACGAATTAAACACCATGCATGATACTACATCCTAGTTTTCAGAGCGTGTCATATGTAGCTGACTTAGTGAATTAACTTTTCAAGAGAGGTTGTCAGAAATACAGATGCATTTATCTTTTTTAGTCAAACATGTTTTTCATTTTTTAACCAAACGAACTGTCACTCATAGTTTAAAAGCAGACTCAAAGTGCACAAACTTAAGGAGGCAAGAATTTGTTTAAGGCGTCAGGGGTAGGCCTACCTGCATTCGTCTGAAGTTTCTTATCTTAGATGAGAAGGCATTCATCACCTATCATATGCTCCCTGACAAATTTATACTATTACCAATTGAGGGGCATGTGAAGTCCGAAAACAAATTAAGCTATACAGCTCTAGGCTCTCAAGTAAGCAAATATTTAATAAAAGAAGAACAACCTATGTCACGTGGTTTATGAGTTTCCTCTCTGTTCAAAGGGATCTTTCCTCCACCTGATGAACTAAAGGCAACGTGCTGCCACTTCTTAATACATAACAGTATTATCATGGCATCATTTGTCCACCACTTTGCAAGCCTGTAATAAGTGAACAACTAAATTTAAGCAATGTAAAAAAATTTGACAGGGAGCACATGAAGTCTGGAGAGGTCATTATCCCTAAAGGACAAAAGTATGGCATACAAATGTTGTTCACTCATATTTTTCCCGGCTAAATCTACAGCCAGGAAAAAAATCAGTTTTGTTTTTCTTACATTAGAATTTGACCAAAAACTAACCATCCAAACAGACCCTTATTAAGCAGATTATGATACCTTTCACCGTCGAATCAACACATTTACAAGGTCTTGCAGACCTTGTGAGATTGCATATTCTAGGCCTGCTAAAATAATTTTCTTGAGTAAATCATGCACAAATGACATTTTACTTGCATGTTTTTAAACTCAAGGATGGAAGGAATGAAACAGAAGAAAAATATGCGCCTAAAAAGGGACAGATTTGGAGGAAGAAGATAATGAAAGTTGAGGCCTCACCGTGCTGGTTGCTGGGGGGAGACGGATCCACGCAGCAGAGCACCATGGAGAGAGGCGTGCGCGGGGGGGGGGGGGGGGGGGGCATCCTGCGCGAGAAGGAGGCGGCGATGAGAGTAATGAGATACATGGCGGGGTGCGCAGGGAGGCGGCGGTGATAAGCTGCAGGATCCTCCACCACCTCCCTCTTCCTCCTCAGTGGCTCATCCCCTGGGCACCATTAGGCAAGGGCGGGAAGAAGGAATCGCAGGGGATGGTGGTGGCGAGAGCTCGGTGTTGGAGCCGGCCGGCGGCGCAGACACGAGAAGATGACACGAGAGAAAACAGGATTTGCCTGTATCGCTGTTTGACTGGACGACCCAGAACTCTCGCAAGAATGGCCCAACCAACTCTAACTCATCCTGCCCACTGTTAAACGCCCCCCCGTGCCGCTCGCTAGCCGCGTTTCACCGGGAGCTCTTATTTCCTGGGAGCTTAGTAACTCTAGTGACTAGTGATGTGAAGTTTGCATGCATGCAAGCATGCTAGTAAAATCAAACGTTCGTAGGATTCTAAATCGAAAATGCCTCACTCAAATCATGAAAATCGACATCTACTAGTGTCTACTGCGGGTTGGGTGGCCTGGAGTTGGCCATGGAGACCCTGGATCCCCACTCGAGGAGCTCCTTGGTGGTATCGTCCTTGTGCGCCACTGATACGTCTCCAACGTATCTAGAATTTCGTTTCAAAAAGTGTGTGTTCTTGGGGTATAGTTCTCTCCATAAAGGCTACAAGTGTCTCCATGTCCCAACTAACTGAGTCTACATATCTCAGGATGTTATTTTCGATGAGAATGTCTTCCCTTTTTCTGCCATGCCTCAGTCATCCACCACAGCACCATCTATGCATTCATCTCCTTTTATGTCTAGCCAATTTGAAGATGTTGCATATTCGCCTGGTTGTTACCTAATCATGGTGCAGGAACTGGACGTGGAGCTCGCCTGGAACTTCTACTTGACGGACCTACTACGCCGCCCGTGGCGCACGTCGACCGGCCGGTGCATGTGCATGCACCGCCTCCCGCCCTCGACCCCGCCTCAGGAGCCCCGTCTACCACTGGGCAGGAGGCTGCGTCGCCTACTATGGCTAGGTCGGAGCCCATGACGGAGTGGCCTACGTCGCCGCTTCCTCGCCTGGCCTCCCCTCCATCGTCACCCCCGCCATCTGCGCAGGTGTCACTGCCGCCCACTTCGCCTGGGCCTGCAGTGACTCACACGCCGCCTGGGCCCACGTCACCCAGTCCGCCGTCTCCTGACCCGTTGTTACCCGGTCCCTCTTCGCCGGAGTTCGCTGGACCGACCTCGCCTGCTCCGGACGCCTCGCCTGTTCCGGACGCCCCGCCTGCTCCGGTGGTCGTTGCTCCGCGATGTCCACACACGCGCAGTCGCAGCGGCATCGTTCGTCCCAAGGAGCGCATCGACGGCACGGTCACATACCTTGCAGCTTGTCTGGCTCATGTTGTGGATGATCCAACCGCCGAAGCACGCAGTTATCAAACCACTATGAGTATCCCACACTGGAGGGCTGCTATGGAACAAGAATATCATGCTCTTATGCAGAATAAGACCTGGACACTTGTTCCACCTCCGTCTCGTGTCAACATCATCGATTCGAAGTGGGTTTTCAAGGTGAAGAAACATGCAAATGGTTCCATTGAGCGCTACAAAGCGCGTCTGGTGGCTAAGGGTTTTAAGCAGCGTCAGGGACTGGACCATGAGGATACATTCAGCCCCGTTGTCAAGCCTACCACTATTCGAATTCTTCTGTCTATGGAAGTTTCTCGTGGATGGTCTCTCCGCCAGCTTGACGTGCAGAACGCTTTTCTACATGGACTGCTTGAAGAGGAGGTTTACATGAGGCAGCCACCTGGATTTGCTGATCACACTCAGCCTTATCACCTCTGTCGTTTGACGAAGGCTCTCTATGGACTGAAACAGGCGCCTCATGCCTGGCATGCTCTCCTGGCTTCAGCTTTACGCACTCATGGATTGATTCCTTCGACGGCTGATACTTCACTACTCTTGTTTCAGCGACCGAGTGTGACTATGTACCTCCTTGTGTACGTGGATGATAATGTCCTCGTTAGCTGCTCTCCGACGGCTGCTGATGCTCTTGTGACTACGCTTGGTCGTGATTTTGCAGTTAAAGATTTGGGACATCTTCATTTCTTCCTGGGTATTGAAGTCGCTCATCAGTCTCGTGGCAGTTTGGCTCTCACCCAGAAGAAGTACTCTCTTGATCTTCTGCGCCGTGCTGGTATGCTCAAGTGCAAGACATTGCCTACGCCCATGTCCTCCACTGACAAACTTTCAGCTGCTGATGGTACTCTTCTATCTCCTGAGGATGCTACCGAGTATAGGAGTATTGTTGGTGTCCTGCAGTATCTCACGATCACACGTCCTGATATCTTCTTTGCCGTTAATAGGGTGTGCCAGTATCTTCATACACCTACTAACGTGCACTAGTCTGTTGTGAAGTGCATATTGCGCTATGTGCGTCTCACTGTCTCCTTTGGTCTTCATCTGCGCCCCAGTTCCTCTGGATTTCTTTCTGCATTCTCAGATGCTGATTAGGCTGGGTGTCCAGACGACAGGCGATCTACGGGGGGGGGGGGGGGGGGGGGCATGCAGTGTTCTTGGGGCCTAATCTGATCGCCTGGAGTGCACGCAAGCAAGCCACTGTTTCCCGCAGCAGCACAAAGGCTGAGTACAAGTCAGTTGCCAATGCGACTGCTGAACTTATATGGATTGAGTCCCTACTTCACGAGTTAGGAGTTGCTCAGTCACATCCGTCGGTCCTCTGGTGTGACAACATCGGTGCTACGTTTCTGTCATCAAACCCGGTGTTCCATGCACAGACTAAACACATTGAGATTGACTATCATTTTGTGAGGGATGTGTCACACAGAAGCTACTACAAGTCAGGTTTATCTTTTCAAAAGATCAACTTGCAGACATCTTTACCAAGCCTCTACCTTCTCTCATGTTTGAGGTCTGTAGGCGCAATTTCAACCTCCTAGATGCTTCAGGAGTGAGTTGAGATTGAGGGAGGGTGTTAGACTTCGGACTGCAGCTTTATTTTGTAATCCATATCATATTGGTATACGCCACCCCATAGAGGGTTGAACCAGTTCCCCAAAACCTACGTTTTACATCATGCAACGTTCAAATTCCACCAAGATCACTGCGTTTTTGTTTAAGTGCCACAGTGCTCCTGCCCAAACCTTATCTCTGTCTCTCTGATTCTCAAATTCTGCCACAAACATATTGGTACCCACCGATCGAAATTGGAGTCCTCTCGAGTTCCCCCACACCGGACGGAGTGCATTGCTATGTCCTTTAGTAGGATCCTTAAGTTTTCCTTTTTTTTTCTATTACTAGTATAACCTTCGCGGGATGGACGCGTACACGTTGGCTTTAAGTATTCTGTATTAGTATGTATACTCCGTATTGCACAAGGAAAGTAACATCAGCTCGTGCACCCAGTCGGAGTCGGTTTCAGGCACCGACTAGCAATACGTCCTTGATTCTCTCGTCATATAAATAGTCACGACCAGCACGGGTCAAACCACCCAAGAAAACAGTTGTCGATCGCCTCGCAATCTCTCCTCGCGTACGTACCTCGATCGAGTACGTATTCTGCACTGAAAACAAACAAAAGGCACTACCGGAACAAGGATCTAAGCCGACGGCCAAAAGTATGCCGACGGCGACCGTCGGCCTCTTCCACACTATGCCGACAGCTGGCCCCAGGCCGTCGGCGTACAAAGACCGTCGGGCTATCCAGGTATAAGCCGACGGCCCCCGTCAGAAAAAAAAGGCCGTCGGCATAGCCAGATCTACGCCTAAAGCAGCCGTCGGCATATGCTGGCCGTCGGCATAGCTGTGGGCCCAGCGACCACGCCCGTGACGGGCGGCTAACGGCGTTGGATCTATGCCGACGGCCGGGACGGCCGGCCGTCGGCATAGATAAGGTTGCCATGTCATCGATCCAGACCGCACCGACCAAGGCCTATGCCGACGGCTGCCGTCGGCATAGATGACACGCCATCGATCCGCACCACGCCGTCCATCCGCCCTGCTCGTAGCTATGCCGACAGCTTTGCCGTCGGCATAGATATTTTTTTCATTTTTCTTTGCATACCTATATTTTTATGTTTTTTTACGTATTATTATTTGACTAACTTACATGTAGCATTTGTTAATATATACAAGCATACATACATTTTTTTCGATTCTATACGAAGGGGTGTGTGACCCCCCTCACGTACGGCGCCGACGCCGGCCGACACCTGGAGGGGGGAAACAGCCGCACCGGGTCTATACGGAGGGGACGTTGCTCCCAACTGTTTCTATATATGGGATGACCTACCACAACCGGTTGAAGAGGTGGCACACGTCTCCCGGGTGTGGCCCCACTCAGGGACGACGTCGGCGGCGGCACCTGGAGGGGGGAAACGGACGCGTCAGGTCTACATGGACGGGGTCTTGCTGTGGGTTTGGCCCGGATGTTGCTCCCAGGTGTTCGTATGGGCTGACGTAACCAAACCGGGTGGAGAGGTCCACTAAACAAAACCCGTCTGCGGAAAGTCAAAAGGATAGATCTCGTGGTCAACCGCTCCAGGGTTAGGCGGGATGGGGGCCCTGGGGGGGTAGCATTGCCACCGGAGCGTCGCACCGAGCCCTCATACATGCCGGGTTGTGTGGTGGCATGTCTGAAGAGCCGGCACACGTCTCTCGGGTGTGGCCCCTCTCACCGTCGGCACAACCGTCGGCACCTAGAGGGGGGAAAACGAACGCGTCGGGTCTACACGGAGGTGATGTAGCGGTGGGTTTGGCCCGGATGTTGCTCCCAGGTGTCCCTCTGGGCTGACCTAACACAACCGGGTGGAGAGGGTACCTAGTCAAAACCCGTCCGTGAAAGTCAAAGAGCTAGATCTCGTGGTCAACCGCTCCAGGGGTTAGGCGGGACGGGGGCCCGGGGGGTAGCATTGCCACCGGAGTGTCGCACCGGTCCCTTATACATGTCGGGTGGTGTGGTGGCTTGTCTGAAGAGGCGCACACTTCTCCGGGGTGTGGCCCTCCTCACCTACGGCGTCGCAGCCGGCACCTGGAGGGGGAAAACGGACGCGTCGGGTCTACAGGGACGAGATCTTGCTGTGGGCTTGGCCCGGATGTTGCTCCAGGTGTTCATATGGGATGACATAACACAACCGGGTGGAGAGGTCCGCTGGTGAAATCCCGTCCGTGGGAAGTCAAAGGGCTAGATCTCGTGGCCAACCGCTCCAGGGTTAGGCGGGACGGGGGCCCTGGGGGTAGCAATGCCACCGGAGCGTTGTACCGCGCCCTCATACATGCGGGGTGGTGTTGTGGCATGTCTGAAGAGGCGGCACGCGTCTCCGGTGTGTGGCCCCCCTCACAGACGGCGCCGCCGCCGGCACCTGGAAGGGGGAAACTGCCGCGTTGGGTCTACACGGAGTGGATTTAGCTGTGGGTTTGGCCCGGATGTTGCTCCCCGGTGTCCCTCTGGGCCGACCCAACACAACCGGGTGGAGAGGTCCACTGGTCAAAGCCCGTCCGTGGGAAGTCAAAGGGCTAGATCTCGTGGTCAACCGCTCCAGGGTTAGGTGGGACGGGGGCCCAGGGGGTAGCAATGCCACTGGAGCATCGTACCGCGCGCTCATACATGTGGGGTGGTGTTGTGGCATGTCCGAAGAGGCGGCATGCGTCTCCGGTGCGTGGCCCCCCTCACGGACGGCGCCGCCGCCGGCACCTAGAGGGGGGAAACTACCGCGTCGGGTCTACACGGAGTGGATTTAGCTGTGGGTTTGGCCCGGATGTTGCTCCCCGATGTCCCTCTGGGCCGACCCGACACAACCGGGTGGGGAGGTCCACTGGTCAAAGCCTGTCCGTGCAAAGTCAAAGGGCTAGATCCCGTGGTCAAACGCTACAGGGTGAGCCAGGACGGGGGCCCTGGGGGGTAGCAATGCCACCGGAGCGTCGTACCGGGCCCTTATACATGCGGGGTGGTGTTGTGGCATGTCCGAAGAGGCGGCACGCGTCTCCGGGGTGTGGCCCCCATCACGGACGGCGCCGCCGCCGGCACCTGGAGGGGGGAAACGGGCGCGTCGGGTCTACATGGAGTGGATTTAGCTGTGGGTTTGGCCCGGATGTTGCTCCCCGTTGTCTCTCTAGGCCGACCCGACACAACCGGGTGGAGAGGTCCACTGGTCAAAGCCCATCCGTGGGAAGTCAAAGTGCTAGATCTCGTGGTCAACTGCTCCAGGGTTAGGTGGGACGGGGGCCCTGGGGGGTAGCAATGCCACTGAGCGTCGTACCGCGCCCTCATACATGCGGGGTGGTGTTGTGGCATGTCCGAAGAGGCGGCACGCGTCTCCGGTGCGTGGCCCACCTCACGGACTGCGCCGCCGCCGGCACCTGGAGGGGGGAAACTACAGCGTCGGGTCTACACGGAGTGGATGTAGCTGTGGGTTTGGCCCGGATTTTGCTCCCCGGTGTCCCTCTCGGCCGACCCGACACAACCGGGTGGAGAGGTCCACTGGTCAAAGCCCGTCCGTGCAAAGTCAAAGGGCTAGATCTCGTGGTCAAACGCTACAGGGTTAGCCGGGACGGGGGCCCTGGGGGGTAGCAATGCCACCGGAGCGTCTTACCGGGCCCTCATACATGCGGGGTGGTGTTGTGGCATGTCCGAAGAGGCGGCGCGCATCTCCGGGGTGTGGCCCCCGTCACGGACGGCACCGCCGCCGGCACCTGGAGGGGGGAAACGGACGCGTCGGGTCTACACGAAGTGGATTTAGCTGTGGGTTTGGCTCAATGCGTATGAAAATAATATACACTAAAAATATATTTGAAGACAGTTAATAATATTTAAAAAAATGTTAAACATGTATAAAAGTTGTTGCAAAAAAAATGCCACGTGGCGCATATGAAATAATAATACATAAAAAATATAAAAAATATAACTTATGACTATAAAAACATCAAAAATTTATATGAAATAAAAAACAGAAAGAAGAAAAAATATAAGCTATTAAAACATAAAAAAAATAAAAAAATAACTATGCCTACGGCAAAGCCGTCGGCATAGGTGCCACGTGGCATCGCTACCTATGCCGACGGCTTAGCCGTCGGCATAGTTCGCCCTTATCCTCAGCTGGTCGAGCGTCAACCACTCATTCGCCCCGACCCGCGCTGCTCGACCCGCGCCGCCGCCAGCTCGACCCGCGCCGCCGCCAGCGCTCCCCGTCGCCCGCGTCGCTCCCCGCCGGCCGGCCGCCGCCGCTCCACCCGTGCCACCCCTTCCCTCGCCCCTCCCCCTCCCCGCCTACATCCCCGCCTCCTTCTCGCAACGCCGCCGCCACGCCGTCGCCAGCTCTTCTCCGCACCGCCGCGACCACCCTCCTCTCCGACCCCTCACTCCACCACCACCCCCGTCCCTCCGCCACCTCTCGCCAGCGCCGTCCACACCCGTCCCCGACCCCGCACCCTCCCTGTCCAGCTGCACCGACCGGCCCCGTCCACCCTGCCCTGCTGCGCCCCTCCGCCGACGCCCTACTGCGCCCCAGCCGGCCCTGTCCACCCTTCCCCGGCGGCTGCCCCCCGGCCTCCCTGCTGCCCGCTGCACCGGCGCGGCCAAGGTGAGAATTTTTTTATTTTTTTGTATTTTGTTACTGTTTTTTTTTGCATAGATTGATATGTGATGAATGGATATATGCATGCATGTACAGATTGATGGTGAAGTTTGTGATAGATGGATGCATTGATGGATATTGCTCAATTTTGTTAATTTGGACACTTAGATATTGCTCAATTTGGATATTGGTCAAGTTTTTCAATATGTGCATGTAAAGAGATGAGCGAGGGAAGATAATGGAGTATGAACGAGCTCCGTTTGTTTTTTTTATAAGAGAGAAAGAATGGGGGGGGAGAGGGAATGGAGTAGTAACGGGTTTAGAGTTTGTTTCTTTTTTACAATTTGACATGTTGTTTCATGTTCATTCATAATGTTGTGCCAATGCTTAATGTGAGGTGATGACCTAATTTTTTATCACTCGGTGGAATTAACAGGATTTGTGGTGTTCCATCTTCGTGGAGTGATCGTCCACGTTGGAGGTGTTTGTCCACGATCGTCCCTCCTTTGATCGACTACATCCTCTACATCGGAGGGTGAGCAACAATTCCATGACCTCGTCCGCTTTTTTCCATGTCACTAGATTGAATTTTCACATCAAGTCGCGTAACCTAGGTCTCCCGTCCGAAAGGGTTGCATCGATAAATATGCATTCAATTGCATATTTATCACCACAGCTCTTTCGGATTGTCCAGCGCTTTCCACGGATAACCCGAGGATGTGTAGATTGGGTACGTTGTTCATGCTCTACCCCGTTCCGAGACAGGATTTCGGCGGCGCCTCCCTGTTGTTCTCCGGATGCACATTCTCTCGGCATTTTGCCGAGATGTGTATTTGGAGAACAGTGGGGAGGTGCTGCCGAAATTTTGTCTCGGAATGGGGTAGAGCATGGACAACGTACTCAATCTACACATTCTCGGGTGGGATTAGGACCCATCTTTACCTATTAGAGATGTAGGTGGATTAAATGTCATTTCTCGTCAACCTTGTAAAAAATAAAATATTGATGTGAGTAATTTAAATGAATCCTTAATTTTGTTGTGTGGCTTCCAATAAAGCAGAGATGGCAGATAATCAGTGGATGTATAGTGGGTTTTTCCGTCGGAATCAAGTAACAACAGAGTGGGTCGAGAAAACTGATGTGTTTTTGAAAGAGATATTCCGTAGTCCAATGAGGATGGTGCCAGAATGCCCGTGAGCCAAGTGTAAGAGGCGTATCCGCAGAGATAAGAGTGAGATGAGTAAGCACCTTCACACGCATGGTTTTATGCCCAACTTTAATATGCCGATAAACTTTGCCCAGCGGGACCGTGGTAGAGAGGATGTGATACGACAACGCGTCGCTGGTTATGAGGACGATGGGGTTAGAGACATGCTAGATGATGTCTTTGCTGCACAGCGGACACCTCCGTCACATTCAGCGAATGAACCGGAGGAACCGGAGGAAACCGCAAAGGCCTTCCTGGAAATCTTGGCCTCGTCAAAGAAACCTCTCTATGAGGGTGCCAAGCTGTCTGTGCTGGATGCCATCTCGCAACTGATGGCAGTCAAGGCTGAGTACGGCTGTAGCCGAGGTTGCTTCGAAGCATTTCTGGGAGTTTGGGCTAACAGCCTGCCTGAGGGCCATGAACTGCCGAAAACCATGTACGCTACGAAGAAAATCATGAAGGCGCTCTCCATGGACTATGAGAAAATTCATGTTTGTCCAAAGAATTGCCTTTTGTTTAGGCATGAGTATGCGGATGACAAGTACTGTAGGAAGTGCGGTTCCTCTCGGTATATTGAGGTGGTCGATAAACATGGTCAGAAGCAGCAGCTAAAAATCCCTGTGAAGGTTCTTCGGTATCTTGATTTTATCAAAAGACTGCAACGCCTTTTCATCACCGAGGAGTCTGCCAAAATGATGAAGTGGCACAAGGAAGGGAAAAGGTACAATCCAAAAAAAATTGTACATCCATCAGGAGGTGAAGCATGGAAGTCATTCGATATAGAGTACCCGGAGGAAGCAGCCGAGGCTGGGAATGTCCGAATTGCTATAACAGGTGATGGGTTCAATCCATATGGTATGTCGTCTAATTCATACAGCTGTTGGCCCGTATTTGTTATTCCGCTCAATCTCCCTCCCGGCGCCATAATGCAACGGAAGACCATGTTCCTGTCGCTTATAATTCCGGGGCCTGAATATCCGGGGAAGAATTTGGGTGTGTTTATGCAGCCGTTGGTGGATGATTTGCACCATTCTTGGTACTTCCTGAGGTTGACATACGACCGACATTTGCAGAAAAATTTCTTGATGAAAGTTTGGCTACAATATTGCATGCATGACTTTCCCGGTTATGCCCTGTTCTGCGGATGGTGTACAAGTGGAAAGATGCCTTGCCCAGTGTGCATGCAGGCCTTGATTTTCATTTGGCTGAAGAAGGGTGGCAAGTATGTTGCATTTGACCTGCATCGACAGTTCCTCCCTCCAGACCATCCTGATAGGGAAGACAAGAAGAACTTCACAAAAGGCAAAGTTGTCCATGAAGTGAACGAGATTCCAACGTTTTCTAGCGCGGATGTGCTTGCTCAGCTGAAAGCTCTTAAGCCTGCCGGTGAAGGGAAAGGCAAAGGCAAAGGCAAAGCCACGGGCGAAGACGAGGGCGAGGGCAAAGGAAAAGGTAAAGGGAAAAAGAATTTTGAAAATTATGGTGAGACGCACAACTGGACTCACATTACCCCCTTCACGCAGCTTCCCTATTTTAAAGACCTCAAACTTCCATACAACATAGACGTGATGCACACCGAAAAGAATGTCGCAGAGTCCCTTTTTCACACGATCCTCAACATTCCTGATAAGACAAAGGATAATGTTAATGCTAGAGTTGATCAACAGAATATTTGTGATAGACCACGTCTACACATGCAGCCTCCCACAGGCAGTCGAAAATCTTGGTTCAAGCCAGATGCTGATTTCGTACTTAAAAAGGACCATAAGATGGAGACATTTAAGTGGCTGAAACACGTCGTGAAGTTCACTGATGGTTATGCGTCGAATATAAGTAAGGGGGTCAATCTTTCAACGGGCAGAGTGACCGGGCTCAAGAGTCATGACTATCACGTATGGATTGAGCGGATTATGCCGGTGATGGTTCGGGGCTATGTTCCCGAGCGTGTCTGGCGTGTGCTTGCGGAGTTAAGCCATTTCTTCCGCACGCTTTGTGCTAAAGAAGTATGTCCTGAGAAGATAAAAGAAATGCATAAGAAGGCGCCGGAGTTGATATGCAAGCTAGAGAAGATCTTCCCGCCAGGCTTCTTTACTCCGATGACACATCTCCTTTTGCACCTCCCAAACGAGGTATTGTTGGGGGGCCCTGTGCAGAATCGTTGGCAGTACGGCCCTGAGAGACAGAACAAGCATCTGAGACAGAAATGTGGAAACAAAGCTAAGATTGAAGCTTCCATAGCTGAGGCAGTTATCCTAGAGGAGGTGGCAGACCTCAGGACAGCCTACTATCCGGACCATGTTCCCACGTTGCACAATAAGGTGTCTCGATACAATACAGAAGAACCCAAGTATAAACCCAAGTTGCCTATATTCATCGGGCAAGGTGGTAGGGCTGGATGCTCGAAACCTTATCTCATGCCACGAGATGAGTGGGAGGATGTCATGTTCTATATCTTGCACAACATCAAGGAAGTTGAGGATGAGTGGATGAGGTAATACCTTTGCACCATTCTTTTAGTCAATTCGTTATGTTCACTTTGCCTAGTTCTTATACCGCTTTTCTTATTGTAGTCGATTCGTCGAAGAAGAATGGACGGGAATGCTGCCTCCTACTGAAGCGGAGGCACTTGCTCTTCTCCGAAAGGGTGCCGATGGAAGGAAAAATTTTGTTGCGGTTCATGGAGAAAGTAATTTTTCACACTTTCAATTAAACTCATGCACCCTATAATTTCAATTAAACTCATGCACCCTATAATTTCAATTAAACTTGTAGGGAAATGATCCGACTGAATCAATGGATGAAGAATTGAGATGGGTTTCCATGGGTTTTGACCCTGTCGTCATGACATGCGAAAAGTATGATGTGAATGGGTATCGCTTCCATACAGAGGAGCACCAGAACAGTCGGCCTGATCCCAAAACCATAAATACCGGAGTCTTCACTGAAGGAGATAATAAAGTAGATTACTACGGAAGGGTAGGAAAAATATACGAGCTTACGTTCAAACGTGGCCACGAACACCTAAGTCTCACTGTGTTCAAATGCCGATGGTTCGACCCCAAAAAGGGTCTGAGACATACGCCTTCTGTTGGTTTAGTTGAAGTTAAACCATCAACCGTCTATGCCGGAGCTGATCTCTTTATCGCCGCTACCCAGGCCACACAAGTATATTATCTGCCTTACCCATGCCAGAAAGAGTACCTAAAGGGTTGGGAAGTTGTGTTCAAGGTGTCGCCGCATGGTAAGCTACCGGACCCGAACGATGATGATTACTACAACATAAACCCCATGACATACGATGGAGTGTTCTATCAAGAGGAACATGATGACGTGGTCCGCACCAACGAGGATGATGACTTGGGTTATGTTGACCTGGACCCAAACGACGACGACGCACGGATTGATGGTGAGGCGGTTGTGAATCAAAGAGACATAATTATGCTTGAAAAGTTAAATGAACACGTTGACGATGAGGAAGAGCCTCCACCTCCGTCAGACAACGAAGAAGATATGCGTGATAGTGATGATGAGACCGGTCCACAAATAGATTACAATAGTGATGATTCATATGGGTTCTAGACAATGTAAGTTCTTTTAATGATCATTACAATAGTATGCTTAATGTGCTCTTCTGGTATTAATGTTTTTCCTGTATGCTTGTTTAATTGATATCCTTACTAATTTTTTATTCTCTTCTTAATGCAGGTTTGCTAATCATGGGCAAGTCCAGCGGCGCTAGTTTCCTCAGTAAATTTAAAGGACTTACTCGGAGTGGACGAGCCCACAAGGTTCCCTCCCGACTACGCGAGGATGACACCTCACAGGGAGGTGGAGGGGTCGGGGGAGGAGACCCTAGAGGAGGAGGCGGTGGGGGGAGAGCCCCTAGAGGAGGAGGAGGTGGGGGGAGAGGCAACCGGTGCAAAAAACTCCGGTCCGTGTCTGAAATAGGAGGGTCTTCTTCGATGCCCTCCTATACAGAGGCACCTTCTGAGTCTGAGGAGGAGGAGTATGTTCCTGATGGCGAGGAGGAGGAGGCCGAGGAGGAGGAGGAGGAGGAGGCCGAGGAGGAGGCCGAGGAGGAGGGTGAGGAGGAGGGCGAGGAGGGTGGAGGGGAGGTTGATCCCGCGTTGTGGGGTGACTTGCCACCGGGTGCTCCGCAGGGGTGGCTGCGTGGTAATGCCGGACTACCTACACCACCTTCTATCGAGGAGCACAAGTGGCTCATTCAACCTGTGGGGACAGAGTAAGTGCCTCTCAATCATATTTTCAACACATGACAATATTTTCTTATTGTACACATGGCAATCCTTTGATTCTTTTGCAGAAACTGGATCCTTCGCGGAAAGGGCCGTAAACCGAACGGCCTTCTCACGGTCCTGTTGAAGGAGTTTTGGCCTGGCCTATTTTGCCCGCGGCCAGACAAGGACCCGCAGCAGCGGGTTTTGGCCATGAGCTGGGCCCACTACGAGGCTTGCAGCAACGCGGAGTATGGGACGGCCGCTAAGGCCGTGATCACCAAATTTTGGGTAGGTTCTCTTCTGAATCACTTCTCTTCAGTTCCGTTCATGGTTTATCATTGAATCACTCAACTCATGCCTTGTTTGCTTCTGGTTTATGCATGATTGCAGCAACTCTATAGAGTTCTTGACGAGCACAAGGCCAGAGCCGACGTGGTCTTGCTTGCGGCTGCGAAGAAGAAAGCTCGTCAGTTGCAGTACGAGGTGCGCTGGGTTGCCGTCTCGCAGTACTACCACATCTACCTGCACCAAAAGATGACCAAAACTGAAGCACAGAAGCAACGACTTACCTTGAACAAAGAGCAGTTCATGATGGTAACTATTATTAACTTTTCATTGTTTCAAGCAGTGAACTATATGTTTCGTGCTCACATGTCATGCTTCCAAAATTTGCATAGGTTGTTCCTCGTTGGTGCTATGGAAGGCATGATGGATGGGCGAGTTTGGTGGATAGGTGGCTCGGCGACGATGCAGAGTTTGCTGCCAAGAGCATCCAGGCCCGGAATAACCGTGGAATCGACGGGACACACGGCCAAGGAAACAGGAACCACTGGGGCTTCAGGGCCATGAAGGTATATCTATGTGCATGATGCATTTTTGTTCTTCTTTACCGTCATGTTCTTATGTATGGCTAACTTCTGTTTGACGTTGCAGGAGGACAAGTTGAAGAGGCCGCTCTCAGACATGGAGTAGTGGATGATGGCCCGTGAGCGGAGTCATCCCAAGGAGGGCGAGAGCAAGTACTACGGCAAGACCGAGAAGCACCTGGGGTCTTACACTCATCACTATCAGGAGTTGCATCCGGATGTTCCTGTTGCTGAGATCGCCAAGTCTCAGATCGACGACACGGCGGTGGTGGCCATCCAGGGGAAGTCACATGGCCGGTATCCGTGTTTCGATGGGTTGATCACTCCTTCGATCTCGTACACACGGCTTCGGGCTACACACTCGAGCCAGTTAGAGAGTACGGGGCGTTCACAGACTCCCTTAGCCCGCCAGCATGCTGTAAGTACTTCCCCTTTATCTTTTTCTCTCTAGCATTCTCAGTTTATTTTCAGCATTGCTCACTTAGAAACAACCTAATTTATGTAGGCATATAAGGAGTTTGTCGAGCTTAGGAATCTCGAGGTGCGGGAGTACTTGAAACGAGTGAAGGCAAACGATGATTACAACCGTCAGATGATGACGGTTAGTTTTGCCCTCTTAAAACCAAGCTACATTTTTGTAGTTTCATTCCTTCTGACCTTCTAGTTTGCTTGTTTAACTAACATCCAGGCTATGTTGGCGTCTTGGAGTAACCGCACGGATCCACCACAAATGGGACCCCCACCACCACCTGCAGGAGACCCCCCACACGTGCCCACGTTCGATGAATGGGTGGCACTAGGCGGTAATAGTCCGGTTAGTACATTTGCCTAACTACTAGCAAACTAGTTCTCGTTCATTCAACACTATCATATCATATTTACCGTTAGAATCGTCTCTGAAACATGTAGGGGACCAGTGGCTCGACTCCTGCTTCGTCGACCCCAGTCACTCCGATCTGGCAGAGTGATGCTGGTCGCGGTGGCGGTTTTGGTGGAGGTGATCTTGGCGGTGGTGGTTTTGGCGGAGGTGGTCTTGGCGGTGGTGGTTTTGGCGGAGGTGGTCTTGCCTGATGTCGATGATGATTCCGTGCATGTGGCCGTCGTGCCATGCCTTTCATGTTCCTACTTTTACGATGTTCCATGTCTTGCACTACTTTTATGTTCATGAACTTCCGGCGGTGATGATGATGAACTTGAGTATGTTTAGATGATGATGATGAACTCGATTATGTTTAGATGAACTTGAGTATGTTTAGATGATGAACTGTCATATTTCTGCATTATTCCATATTATTCTGCTTTGAAATGCTGTCAAATGAATTGGAAAAGAGAAAATAAGGAAAATAATAATAAAAAAAACTATGCCTACGGCAAAGCCGTCGGCATATATAAGCCTAGGAGCTACCAGGGGCCGCCACGTGGCAGATCTATGCCGACGGCTTTGCCGTAGGCATAGATGGAAACCTATGCCGACGGCTATGCCGTAGGCATAGCCCTGTCGCCAGGAGGAACCAGGGAGCGACACGTGGCACATCTATGCCTACAGCAAAGCCCTCGGCATAGATCAATCTATGCCTACGGCAAAGCCGTAGGCATAGCCACGCCACGAGGAGCTCCACGGGATGGCACGTGGCAGAGCTATGCCGACGGCCAAGCCGTCGGCATAGCTCTGCCACGTGCCATTGCGTGATTCGTTAGCGCTTTTGACGGCGCCGTGCGTTGCCGTCAGACGGAAAACACTGCCGACGGCTAATCTATGCCGACGGCTGACGCAAGGCCGTCGGCATAGGTCCCTATGCCGACGGCTATACTATGCCGACGGTCTGACAAGACTACGCTGACGATATCTACGCCGACGGCTCTATGCCGACGGCAGCCGTAGGCATAGATCTATGCCGACGGCCTAGGGGCCTATGCCGACGGCCCTTGGCCGTAGGCATAGACCGCGATTCCGGTAGTTCTTGGGGCCTAATCTGATCGCCTGGAGTGCACGCAAGCAAGCCACTGTTTCCCGCAGCAGCACAAAGGCTGAGTACAAGTCAGTTGCCAATGCGACTGCTGAACTTATATGGATTGAGTCCCTACTTCACGAGTTAGGAGTTGCTCAGTCACATCCGTCGGTCCTCTGGTGTGACAACATCGGTGCTACGTTTCTGTCATCAAACCCGGTGTTCCATGCACAGACTAAACACATTGAGATTGACTATCATTTTGTGAGGGATGTGTCACACAGAAGCTACTACAAGTCAGGTTTATCTTTTCAAAAGATCAACTTGCAGACATCTTTACCAAGCCTCTACCTTCTCTCATGTTTGAGGTCTGTAGGCGCAATTTCAACCTCCTAGATGCTTCAGGAGTGAGTTGAGATTGAGGGAGGGTGTTAGACTTCGGACTGCAGCTTTATTTTGTAATCCATATCATATTGGTATACGCCACCCCATAGAGGGTTGAACCAGTTCCCCAAAACCTACGTTTTACATCATGCAACGTTCAAATTCCACCAAGATCACTGCGTTTTTGTTTAAGTGCCACAGTGCTCCTGCCCAAACCTTATCTCTGTCTCTCTGATTCTCAAATTCTGCCACAAACATATTGGTACCCACCGATCGAAATTGGAGTCCTCTCGAGTTCCCCCACACCGGACGGAGTGCATTGCTATGTCCTCTAGTAGGATCCTTAAGTTTTCCTTTTTTTTTCTATTACTAGTATAACCTTCGCGGGATGGACGCGTACACGTTGGCTTTAAGTATTCTGTATTAGTATGTATACTCCGTATTGCACAAGGAAAGTAACATCAGCTCGTGCACCCAGTCGGAGTCGGTTTCAGGCACCGACTAGCAATACGTCCTTGATTCTCTCGTCATATAAATAGTCACGACCAGCACGGGTCAAACCACCCAAGAAAACAGTTGTCGATCGCCTCGCAATCTCTCCTCGCGTACGTACCTCGATCGAGTACGTATTCTGCACTGAAAACAAACAAAAGGCTACTGTACCTAGCCCAGATTGTTTCAGTTGCTTCTTAAGAAACCGTTCTTTCGGTGATTATCCCTGATAACAAAGTTGAAGCCAGCTGCATGTAGATAAAGGTTAGAGGATTAGATAAGAATGTGTATGCCAGCTGCAAATATCGCAATTGCATTTTGTTTTGCAAGGTGCCCATACGTAGCCATGTGCACATTGTCAGAAAACGGAGGAGCTAAAGAACAACTGTAAGTTGAGCTAGGGCAAGCTATACACTACATGATGGAATCAGGTGGCTTAATCATGTTATGAGGAAAGAGGATCACTTTATTGAGGAACGAAGTTACTTAATTAATCACTATTTCAGAGGAAAATGTTCTGAAGGGCAAATGACAACAATGTCATCGCTCAATTGAACAAGGTCATCCCATTCCGGGCAATGCCAGGATAGTTTAGAGGCTGAACACATGTTGGAGTTAACATTAAGTGGAGATGTTTGTTTTTTTGTAATAATAAATTCATCGACAAAAAAAAGCATGGCTGCACCGAATTGTGCTTTTGCACCCGATATCTTCCTACAATAAATTGAAGCAAACTATAAAGAACTCACTTTACTCATTAGTGATACAAAAAGTTCAGCAACACAGATTCTTTATTAGTGCTCCCAAACCCCTTGATTAGCACATCATTTCTCTGAACACTTGCAAAGTCTGCACCATCTACAAAAGGGTATAGAATGTCTAACTGTTAGTTTAATTAGTAATAGGATGATAAAAATATGACACAACAGTCAGATTTAGTCTCCACTTGGGTAAGAACATAAACTAGTAACTTCAGACTTCCCTAGACTATGTTACTACCTCCATAGTGGGTAGGAACATCTATGTAGTGTCATGCAACGATGTATTTATTAGGTTATAGACTCATTGTTTCTTGGAGTGTGTGATGTTCCGGTAACTTAGCTAGTTACCACAAGCACCTCTCTCTTCATTAAATACGTGCCACATAAACAAAGTTGTATTGAAGTGTGTGATGTTACTCCTAAGTTCCTCCCCACTGTGACCAGCCTAACGTATGCATGCGGGGCCGTCTCTCACGCTCTGATCCGGGCCCGTGCGTGTGGATTTCAGGTCCGCTTGGGACCGGTGGCCGGGCCACACACGGACTCTCGCTCGATGGTGCAAGAAATTATTCACAAAATCAGTTTCCCTCCCTAAATAAAAACAGTAAAAAAGAAACGAGAATCGCTGTCGGATTCCGTCTCCGACTAGAAGACGGACACATCGACAAGTGTACATATACTTTCATAGCACACCAAAACTCATACTATATCTAGCAAGCCAAACAATATTTTTGAGAATCATCGATCGTCCATGGCGTCATCTTGGTCCCAACTCCCACGACAACTCTTGGGGCCGTTCGTCGCCTGCCTCCCTATTTTTCGGGCAGTGTGCCGTCCCTGGCACTCGGTTTGGCGCCACCACGGTCTGCAGGGGGTCGAGGCACGACAGTTGGTCATCCTACCCGAAGGCTGGTACATAACGCCATCCGACGGCTGCTCGTATCCTCTACCCTCTCTCCCCACAAACACCATATGCATCGGCTCCACCGATGACTGGATCGCCCTCTACCGTGACAACGCGGGTAGGCGAAGCTATCTCTTGCACAATCCTTTCTTGAAAGCGACTATTCCGCTTCCGCCCACGCTTGACACAATCATCGACATGACTTCCAAAGTCCGCAAGGTGCTCGTGCGGTCTACTCCGGATGATACCGTGGTGATCACAACAAACAATATTAGACATTCATTCATCTTAAGCCGCGGAGGAAAGGAGGTATGGTTGCCCGAGCCGTGGGATCTGCTTTATAGCTACATCATCGACATTGCCTTCCTAGAAGGTAGGCTCTATGGGATCCCCCGAAACGAGGACCTCTTTCCGATTTATATTGACTTGGATAGCGATGGTAGGTTTATTGTTGCCCGTGGCAAACGCATCATTTGCCAACCAACAAGTTTTCGTGGTTATGGTGCGTGGAGCGTGTCTGAGGGCGAGGAGGATGAAGTGAGAACATCGGATAGTGAGACAGCAGGGACATCACACGACGATGGCAACGAGAAAGGGGAAGCGGCAACACCAGAGAACAAGAAGACGGCATCCGAGGAGGATGGTGATAAGGGGAAGGAGTATGACGGCACTCTACCGGATTGCTTCGACTATGTGAAGCAGGATGTGCCCCATGGATCCAAAGCTCTCGTCCTCGCTGTCCGCTACCTTGTCGAGTCTCACGGGAAGTTGCTCATGGTGAGACAATATGTGCAAGTACTCACACCTCTTGGTTTGCCTGCACACTTCACTCAACGAGTGGAGGTTTTCGAGGCGGGTGCAGACGCATGGGTTCCGGTGACCAATGGACTAGGTGGTGGCCATGCGCTCTTCGTAAGCATGCGCTTCTCAAAGTCTGTCCCCGCACTCTATGGAGAGATCGAGGAGGATACTATTCATTTTGCCAACACAGGTGAAGTGTTCAACATGAGATCCCAGACTTGTAGCCCACCATGGTGGTCTAAAGCTATCCCGTTTGTAACTTGGGTCTTTTCTCCATAGCCAGGGGTTTAACACAAGGACTTGTACATGATAGGAACGTGCATTTTAGCTAGTTGAAGTCATCCTTTTTTTCCTATTTATTTTCCTTTGTATATGATATTACAGAAATTATCGGCGTGCATTTGGTTATTACATGAGGTTTTCTTTTTTCTTTTGAAGGGAATTATTATGTGCCAGCTTCTGTGTGGCATTTTCGCTATATGGGAGAGCCTTCTCTTACCGTAGCAAGCATCAACTCCGTGCAGAGAAGGTATTCTAGGGGAAAAAAAGAACTCCGTGCAGAGAAGTCAAAATCCTGCACGATCCCTCCTCGTCTCGACAAAAACGGCAACGTTTCTGGCTCCAATGTGTAGTGCTTTCTCGTTCCAAAAAAACTCCGCAGCCGTCCAATATACCGATAATTCTAAACCCACGGAGCTTTACAGGGATCCAATTAACATCTCCGCGAGCCGAGAAGCGCCGCGATCTCGATCTGCACCCATGGCGTCGTCTTGGTCCGAGCTCCCAGGGGACCTCCTGGGGCAGCTCATCGCCCGCCTCCCGTTCCCCAACGACCGCGCTCGCTTCCGGGTGGTGTGCCGCTCGTGGCGCTCGGCGCTGCGCCACCACGGCCACCACGCACGGCAGCTGATCGTCCTGCCCGAAGGCAGCTTCATGACCCCGTCGAACGGCCACTCGTACCCCCTGCCTTCCTTCCCCGACAAAGCAACCTGCATCGGCTCAACCGACGACTGGATCGCCCTCCGCCAAGACGACCACGCTGATGGGAGCGCCTACCTCCTGTACAATCCTTTCTCGAACACAAGTATTCCGCTCGCACTCAACACCGTCATCAACAAGGCTACCACAATCCAAAAGGTGCTCGTGCGGTCTATCGCGGAAGGTGACCTGCTCGTGGCCATCATGACCGGCAATATTAAGCATCCGTTGATCTTGAGCCGTGGAGGGAAGGACATCTGCTTTTCCGGGTCGTGGGTTTATAGTTTCGTCGTCGACATCGCCTTTCTCGGAGACAAGCTCTACGCCATTACCCTCGACGATAACCTCTTTTGGATTGATATCGGCTTGGATGGTGACGGCAACCTCACGGCTTCTGATATGGTAGACGCTTCGGAATGGAACCGACGAACTATTGTATCTACAATGAATGGAGGCCATCTGATAATGAGGAAGATTTAGCAGGAACAGACGAGTAGGCAGCGCTGATATCCGATGAAAAGGGGGATGATGATGATAATGGTGATGACTATTATTACGATGACGATGACGATGACGATGAGGAGGAGGAACCATGCGGAGGCGATATCAACATTGTCCGCTACCTTGTCGAGTCGCGTGGGAAGTTGCTCATGGTGAGACAACATGTGTCGTCAACACACCTCACTCGTCGAGTAGAGGTTTTCGAGGTTGGTGCAAACGCATGGGCCCCGATGACCAATGGACTAGGTGGCGGTCAAGCGCTCTTCGTCAGCATGTGTTTCTCGAAGTCTGTTCCCGCGCCCCATGGTGAGGTCGAGGAGGATAGCATTTATTTTATCAACACGGGCGAAGTGTTCAATATAAGATCCAACAGTGTAGCCCGGTAATTTGGGATATCACTATTCCATCTGGAACTTGGGTCTTTCCTCCAGAGTTGGTGGTTTAACGCGAAGGCTTGTACACAACAAAGACCTTTTATTGTAGCAAGGACATGCATTGAGCTAGTTGAACATGCCTCATTTTTATTTTTTGTTTTTAAGCTAGTTGGAGACGCTCTATTTATTTTTATTTTCATGATATGGTTATTATTATTTTTATAGGAATTGAACACATGTATTTGGGTATTATTATGTGTCAATTTTACTTTATTTTGAGGGAAATTAATGTGCCAGGCTGCCAGCGCGTGGTGGTGGCGCTAGCAATCCAAGACAGTGGTGTCAACAGTATCAAGTGAAAACTCTTGATCAGTAAAAACTGAAAACTTTCATCCTAGCCCATCGGATCGAGGACGTACAGCAGGGATCGGAGGTGGGAATATGGCCATCCACTTAACAATTGTTTTACACATAACCCCCCTGCTTACGTTCTGTCTTGTGAAAAATTTAGCGAACAAGAAAAAAAAAAGCAAAAGAAATCTCAACCCAGGCGAGGGCGAGACTTGGCGGCGGCGCGTGGACTGCGACTTGGCGGCCGCCATGAAGCCTCGTCATGTGCAGAACGCCATGTGCCCTAGCTCTCCAGCGGCTCAGTCCTTGAGCCCTCTTCCTCGTCCTCCATCGGCCATGTACACCAATGCCAGTCCTCCGTCGGCGCCGTCCAGCAGCGTGAGCGCTCCGCCGCCCGTGGTCATCAGCCCATTGCCGGCCCCGTCAAGTAGCGCGAGCGCTCCGGCGGCCATGATCCCCCGTCCTCCGTTGGCCCCGTCCAGCAGCACGAGCGCTACAGCGGCCATGAGCCCCCGTCCTTCATTGGCACTGTCTAGCAGCGCGAGCGCTCTGGCTGCCATGATCCCCGCCCTCCGTTGGCCCCGTCCAGCAGCGCGATCACTCCGTCAACCGTGATGATTTGGCAAAGCGAAAAATGATTTCTGAGATACACCAAGCAGTGGATGATACAATTAGGTTGGCTGAACACTCTCCTGAAGAATTGGAAGCAATAAGAAACATTCTCATTGGCATGAAAAGAAATGTTTCTGAAAGGGTTGTTGCCAATCATCCTAGTAGACAAGATGAGTTTGAGGCATATATTGGTTGTACTATGCCTAATCAAGTTGAAATTCATTCACCAACAGATCCCCATACAAAAGGGAGATGCAAAAGAATTAAGGGGCACTTAGACAAGGGTGGGCATCAAAATAAGGATGGAGAGGGGAAGAAAAATGTTGGTGGACAAAAAAAGAAAGTGCCTAGAACGTGCAAGAAGTGTAAGCAAGTTGGCTTCCATGATAGCCGTAATTGCCCCCAACAATAACTAAGAAAACTACTGGTACTTTTCATGACCATACAATTTATTTTTCTTTCAAAAATGTATACACAGACACAAACTTATCTGTTTATGTCAAACTGCAGGTCTTGTTCCAACTCCACGATGCATTTCGAAACGACAAGTTTGCATTGAAGCTCATGTTTTGGAGGGATTTTACATGAACTTTCCTATTATATTTCCTAGGAGATTATTATTTTATTTCCAAATATTGTAGTTCTGTTGAGTATTTATGTCTGAATATTGTATTTCTGAATATTTATGTCTGAAGATTCATCAAAATGGCCAGAGTGGAATTTTGTTTCGCGATGCAAGAATATTATTTCGCATGGCAAGTTGTTTGCTCCAGTTTACTGTGTACAAGTGATGTTGAAATCATCGCCTGCTTATGTCAAGTGTGGGAAAGGTTTTGTTGACACACGAACACGTCACGTGTACCCTCGACGCCGGGGGTGATGCACCGCAGCTCACGTCGAAGGAGACCCGACCGACAGCGCGATACGCAAGACAGTCGGCGGGCGCTTTTGTAGACCCGAAGCCCCACTTGCCCGGGAGGGACCCCGTCAGGGCTCGCGGCGGCTATGGGCTGCCCTAGGTCGATTCGCTCGCCCCTAGAGCCTCGTGGATCGCTGCCCTCCAATGCGAAGAACGAACGAAGAACGAGAAAGAAAGATACAAGGGCATGGGATAAAGATAGATGAACACAAAAGTGTAATAGATTGATTGGTTCGATTGGTGTTGTTCAATCGGCCGTCACCCCCAACATATATAAGAGGCGGCTGGACTTCCCGTACAAGTAAAGGATACATCTAGGCTTTCCTTACAAGAAAAATTACATCAATTCGCGTCCTAGAGTCCTAGTTCTATTCCAACTCGGATTCAGTCTGAATCTGGCCCAACTTCTGTCTTCCTCCTTGTGCAGGCCGCCGAGCCTCCATATGACCTCCGATCAAGATGTCCCAAATATCAAACTTGTGCGCCTCAATGATACGAACAACTCTCATGTTGATCACTTTTTCAAATAAGTCCATCTTGAATACGTTTCAAGGTCGTCTTTACCTTCCAGTCGGACTCGATCTTGCGGTAGACTGAATTATCCGAGTCTTGTAGTGAATTTGCAGGCCATATACTATCTCTGATGACGATGACTCTAAACCCAAAGTTTACCGTCTTGATGATACGCACAACTTCTGTATTGAACACTTCATCATCCGAGATCATCTTGATAAACTTTTAGGCACATGTTCAGTTTCACTCGGATTTGAGCTCATCCACTCGGATATTAGAGTCTTTCACTCGGATGGTCTGACTGGACTTTTTCACTCGGATGACCATATTTTCACTCGGAAGACAATCCTTCACTCGGATGATGACCACATTTTCAGTCGGAAGACAATCTTTTACTCGATCGATTAGTTTTCACTCGACCTTTTACTCGATCGACCTTTTACTCGATCGGTAGGTTTTCACTCGATCTTTTACTCGATCGGTAGGTTTTCACTCGACCTTTTACTGAGTCGGTAGGTTTTCACTCGACCTTTTACTCGATCGGTAGGTTTTCACTCGACCTTTTACTCGATCGGTAGGTTTTCACCCGAAAGGTAAGACTTCACTTGACCGGTGAGTTTTCACTCGGATGGTAAGCTTTTCACTCGACCAAAAACATAGCCTGATCTTGATTTGCCTCTCCAGGTTGCATACGACCTCGGATTGAGACGAATTTTATATGAAAATCGATCGGCTCGACGAGACGAAACTTTTTTGTGTTGAAGGTTTTTCGATTCAATGCCGTCTTGAAGGCCAAATTGCTCGCGCGACCCATCAGACAGGGCGTGTGGTACTTTGCGCCATATTTTCATTCAGCTTCGGCCTGCAGTGTATTGCCTCTAACTTTTGCATATGAACTCGGATTGAGATGATTTATATATCAAAATCGATTGCCTCGGCGAGACGAAGACAATACCTTTAGAGTACTCCTTCATCCGAGGTGGTCTTGAAGGCGTGATTGGCCAAAAATCACTCGGAACATTGAATTATGCCACTCGGAGTATAGTTTCGGTCCGTAAGATAAGGTCGAATGAATATAACCGAAACATCAAAGTTGTTCCACTCGGCGACGTGAATCTTTTCATGCTGAAGGCCCATTCACTCGAGACCATCTTCATTGCAATCTGTATCTTGCCAAAAATAGGTGTCAACACATGCCCCCCTGTTTTCTGGCAGAGCTTGCGTGCCAGAAAATACCTTGCCTAGGGTAATTTTTAAGCACGATGTCAACACTCCATCGGCTGTGTATGTTGAGTATGATAATTTTAATCATCCATATGCTCATGTTTGTTGCTTCTTCGGTAGAGCCTCTTGGATAATATTTGTCTGAAAACAACAATTAGATGTCACAAAGGCTTCCACGTAAGTTTCTTATGTCAATCCGGACCTTGCATTTGTCCAGGCATTCCCTGGGAATATTAGAACCCTTCAACGAAGACGGTTGCCGAACGATTATGACCATGCACCTAAAAGGAATACTGTCAACTGTTCGGCGACTCAACTCATTATGAACCATCAAGCCTCCGCCGAACAACGTCTGTCTCCTGACTCGAATCCTGTAAATAAATAACATTTGGAGTCGGGGCTCTTTTATGCACTAGACCCTTGATTGTTGGTCGACTCAATAATTAAGTCGGCCTCGCCAGTACTGGCAAACACTGAGCATCGGCTATAGGAGTAGGAAATCCACCATGGTGAACATCGTTAGCCAGATGCCGGGTTTTGCCAACACAATGAATTATGAGGGCGATATGCAAATATCGGCCATGCGTTCTTATCTCAAAAGTGCTCGGGAGTCCATCCACCAAAGTGTGAATAGCCGAAATAAGTCAGATGTTTCGGCTAAGGAAAAATTTCATAGCGTTGATTTTGATGGTACGATCGAAGAATATGGATGAGACGCCTCTTGGAGTCTCCTATATGAAAATTGTTGTCCTTGCCTACGGGCTTTACACTTGTACTCCCTTATTTCTGCTGGCTTCGCAACAGGAGATGTGATGCCGCTCTTGACTCGAGGATTTCCCTTAGGAACCCAGGCCATGTTCCTCTTCTCCAGCTCTTTGGCCCTAAGCCGTTTTAGCTTCTTCTGTTGCGAATATGGTAAGCCGAGTGGGCGCCCCGGCTGGTACTTTGGTTTATGCATTGGCAAATTCTTTCTGTCTTTGGGCATCTCTGGCTTGGCCTGTCCAAACTTGACTATTGGATCCTTGAAATTTACTTGCTTCACTTTCTTGTCCTTTGCAGCCAACATAGGCTTGGCTAGCTTTTTGTCATTTGGAGTCGGATCTGAAATAGCACTCTTGCGGCCATCCTTTTCTTTCTTCACTTTTTTAACACTTGTTGCAATAGAAGGTCGGACATCATTTCTACTTTGACTGCTCCTCTTGGGAACCCATGCCATGTTCTTCTTTCTCAACTCATGTGCACTAAGTCTTTGTAATTCCTTCTCTTGCCAATGTGCTAAGCCGAGTGGGCACCTTGGATGTGATTCTGTTTCAACCAATGCTAACTCTTTTTTGGCCTTGTGCACTCTCAACTTCTTCCCTTCAGATTTGGCACTTGATTGACTTGCCTTGTTGCCTTTTATAGCCAATGTCAATACTTTAACTAGCTCTTTGTTATTTGAGAAGAAATCTGAAGTAGCACACTTACGACCATCTTTCTTGACCTAGTACACTTGTTTGACCACCTCTTTCTTGTTCCTTGAGCTCCGGACCGATTCCTTACGATTGAAACAGCCTTTGACGTGTGATTGTTCATCAAATGTTGATCTCTTTGGAGCTGCATAATGTTGGCGAGATGATCTAAAATAAGATGGATAATTTGCCCTTGTATCATACCTGCCCCATGACGGATATGGATTTACATGAGTGTAGGGAGGCATCCACGACATTGGCATTGGCGGCCCAACAGCAGGATATGAAGTCTGCTTGCTCAACGTCTTCCTTTGCCAGTCCAAGTCTTCAAATTTATGCCTTGGGGGCGACTTCGATACTTTTGTTTCACTCGGCCGATAAGCACTCTTTGCCTCACTTATTTTCTGATATTTTTCTAATAACTGCGCGAAAGTGACTTTCGGCTTTTTACCTTTGTGCTTACCATTGCCTTTGCTTTCTTTAGTTGTGCGTGCATCGGTCTTTGAATTTTCTCGTTGCCCACCAGTGCTAGATGTCGCCATTGTAGCTTTGATGAAACTTCCATCTTCAAGATTGTTCTTGATGCACTTTTTAATAATATCCTTGCTTGAAGACCTGACCCCATCATCGTTGGTGTGTACCTGTTGACCTTTAGATGAATCGGCTTGAGATAGCCGAGTCAACATTTGACACCATCAAGACCAATCTGATACGACTGGCCATATGCTCGTACCTCAGCAAACTCCAATCGTCCTATGTTGTCCAATTGTGCGGCTTGATGAATCACGTCGTTGTGTTTGATATTGTCTTCAAACAAGCATTGCATTTGTTCTTGTCCTGATGGCTCGACATCATGATCAATTGGATCAGTCAACAACGCACCAACGATGTGATCAACTATGCCTATACTGGACATACACTCATGGTCCATTAACCAATATTGTGGTACCAGTTTTGATACAAAACAACCGAGTGGTATCAGTTTAACATCTAACTCGGCTATGCATTGATTTTCGTTCTCCTTTCCCGATGCTCTTGAATCGGCTATCCTGGAGAACTTTGAACCTGGCTTTATATTCCTGCAACCAAAATAATTACAGAATATACGTCTCCTCTGAGACCAAATGTTAGCCAGGCATGAAACAAACAAAGTTGCCCATATGAATATAAAGTTCAGTCGGCATGAAGGGAACAACTTTGGTTGCCATAAGTTGTCACTACTAGCCTCTTTGAATAATGCCATGTGTTGATCAGCACGATTAGTGACAAGATCATTCCTAACAAATAGATTACTCATTTCAATTGGTCTTTCAAAATTAATTAGAATCTTACTAACAGGTGCATCAACAATATGATTTTGACCGAATCGAAAATTGAGTAAACTATCTGCTAGGTGTACCTTTGCGAAGACGTTGGGAGGAGAAGATGGTTGCACCACTGGAACAATACATTGCTCTACTTCTGAATAATTCTCCAATGCCTCTTCCTCTTTTTCTGGATCTCGTGCCTTATCACTCGGATTGCCCGAGTATATTTCACTCGGATTACCCAAGTGGATTTCACTCGGACGCTCTTTGCCAGTTGAACTTTGCTGAGGTGCACGCTCTGGTTCTTGATCTTTATCACTAGCCAAACTTTGTTTGGGCATATAACTTTTCTCTTGATGCTCATCAATTTCTTTGGCACGGAACTCATAGGGCAGCATGTAAGCTCCCTCACATCCAGAAAAATCTAACATGGCCAATTCGTTGTGTTTACCGTTCCTTTGCTCGACGAAACTTGCATCTTCTGTTTTGGTACACGCGGCAATAATTGGCTTGATGCACTCGACTTTAGCCGGCGATGCACTCGTCTGGAACGATGCACTCGACTGGCATGATGTACTCAGATGGGTCGATGCACTCGGCTGGTATGATGTACTCGGTATGGACTCTATGCACTCGGTTGTAGTCGTCTCTGTGCTCAATCTGGTTTCAACTGAATCCACCATCGTCTTTTCTTTAAAGGAATCGTTCGACTCGGCTGTAGATGACTTATTCATATTTGACTCAGTTTCAACCGAATCAACCATATTAGCCGAGTGAACCCTTTCTTGCTGATTTGCTTGCAAACCTTCTTGCTTCAATATCGCAGAAGGGCCAACATAGTTGCTGGATGGAGGAAGGCACTTGACGTATTCTTGCAAATATTCCTCTCCACGGCTCTTCTTGAGTGCTTCGTAAGCCTGTCGATATTCTGTTGGTAATTCCTCAAGAGTTGGTGTAGTAAAGCCATTGAGGCTATTCTCTGTGAGAGTTGGCTTGACCCCGTCAATTCGGGCGACATATTTTTCTTTAAACTCAGCCCTTCTTGGATCGGCTTGCCCCCCAATACTTTTACGATCTTTCGGCAATGAATTGATGTTGCCGAAATTTTGCTATTGTATAGGGGGTGTATAACATGCTGCAATGATAGGTGAAGACATGTGTACTGTTGTTGAATATTTTCTCACGCCAATTTGATCAATCGGCAACACTTCGTATTCTTTCAAAACCCTAGCTCTTATTGCCTCATAATCAGGAACCAATCCCTTTTTGTGCTGCTCAAGGCAAATAGCACTAATCTTCTTATTTTGGGCTAAACTTTTTAATGCAGCCAGAGCCACCTCATCTCCTGCAATATTAGGCACATATGCTCCTACAGAATCTCCATTCACTCGGCCAAGGTGATCCGAATCATGAATATTTTTAGTTTCATATGCCACTGAACAATTAATATCATGAGGTGTAGTATATGATGTTTGAGGATAACCGGCGAAATAGCTAATGGAAGCATGGCCGATTCCCCCATCCATCGGCATGTTTGGGGATGAATCCGCATATTGCGAGTTGGTTGCCGATGGATAAAACTGTGAGACGCCTTCCTGTAAATGAGGTGTCATATATCTATCACTCGAACAAATCGTGTTGTTCATCGGCATATTGAAAGATTTTGCCGATGCACGAAAATTCCGATTCATAAGTTGCATGTCACGATTCTATAAATTCCAAGTTTCTCCAATAGAATTACTAGTCGGCCTTTGCTCGTTAGGGCTAGCCGACATGACATGTCCATTGAAAGATCTAGCAACATCAACATAATGGATATTTGCATCTACGTAAGGAGATTGATGATACATGTTACCGTTGTAGATTGCAGCCGCTTGATGATGCTCTCCTCGTAGCAAGAACAGGCTGGAAACTGTTCAAAGCTTCGTCCCCAGCGGAGTCGCCAAAAAGTGTGTTGACACACGAACACGTCACATGTACCCTCGACGCCGGGGGTGATGCACCGCAGCTTACGTCGAAGGAGACCCGACCGACAGCGCGATACGCAAGACAGTCGGCGGGCGCTTTTGTAGACCCGAAGCCCCACTTGCCCGGGAGGGACCCCGTCAGGGCTCGCGGCGGCTATGGGCTGCCCTAGGTCGATTCGCTCGCCCCTAGAGCCTCGTGGATCGCTGCCCTCCAATGCGAAGAACGAACGAAGAACGAGAAAGAAAGATACAAGGGCAGGGGATAAAGATAGATGAACATAAAAGTGTAATAGATTGATTGGTTCGATTGGTGTTGTTCAATCGGCCGTCACCCCCAACATATATAAGAGGCGGCTGGACTTCCCGTACAAGTAAAGGATACATCTAGGCTTTCCTTACAAGAAAAATTACATCAATTCGCTCCTAGAGTCCTAGTTCTATTCCAACTCGGATTCAGTCTGAATCTGGCCCAACTTCTGTCTTCCTCCTTGTGCAGGCCGCCGAGCCTCCATATGACCTCCGATCAAGATGTCCCAAATATCAAACTTGTGCGCCTCGACGATACGAACAACTCTCATGTTGATCACTTTTTCAAATAAGTCCATCTTGAATATGTTTCGAGGTCGTCTTTACCTTCCAGTCGGACTCGGTCTTGCGGTAGACTGAATTATCCGAGTCTTGTAGTGAATTTGCAGGCCATATACTATCTCTGATGATGATGACTCCAAAACCAAAGTTTACCGTCTTGATGATACGCACAACTTCTGTATTGAACACTTCATCATCCGAGATCATCTTGATAAACTTTTGGGCACATGTTCAGTTTCACTCGGATTTGAGCTCATCCACTCGGATATTAGAGTCTTTCACTCGGATGGTCCGACTGGACTTTTTCACTCGGATGACCATATTTTCACTCGGAAGACAATCCTTCACTCGGATGATGACCACATTTTCAGTCGGAAGACAATCTTTTACTCGATCGATAAGTTTTCACTCGACCTTTTACTCGATTGACCTTTTACTCGATCGGTAGGTTTTCACTCGACCTTTTACTCGATCGGTAGGTTTTCACCCAAAAGGTAAGCTTTCACTTGACCGGTGAGTTTTCACTCGGATGGTAAGCTTTTCACTCGACCAAAAACATAGCCTGATCTTGATTTGCCTCTCGAGGTTGCATACGACCTCGGATTGAGACGAATTGTATATGAAAATCGATCGGCTCGACGAGACGAAACTTTTTCGTGTTGAAGGTTTTTCGATTCAATGCCGTCTTGAAGGCAAAATTGCTCGCGCGACCCATCAGAGAGGGCGTGTGGTACTTTGCGCCATATTTTCATTCAGCTTCGGCCTGCAGTGTATTGCCTCTAACTTTTGCAGATGAACTCGGATTGAGATGATTTATATATCAAAATCGATTGCCTCGGCGAGACGAAGACAATACCTTTAGAGTACTCCTTCATCCAAGGTCTTCTTGAAGGCGTGATTGGCCAAAAATCACTCGGAACATTGAATTATGCCATTCGGAGTATAGTTTCAGTCCGTAAGATAAGGTCGAATGAATATAACCGAAACATCAAAGTTGTTCCACTCGGCGACGTGAATCTTTTCATGCTGAAGGCCCATTCACTCGAGACCATCTTCATTGCAATCTGTATCTTGCCAAAAACAGGTGTCAACAGGTTTGTAGATAACAGAGGGCGTTGAGCTTACCATGATCCCCCTGCCTACTCCTCCTGCTGCTATCTTTTGGCTGGCAACTGTTCGCTTTTACTAAAAAGAGTTACACTTAGACAGGATAATAAGGCACAAGAGGTTCATTCGTTAACGTTGTGTCCTGTTGGTTTTAGCACATGTGGCTTACGGAATTCTGAAATTAGCAAGACAAAAGATGTTAGAGAGTGGATTTTCAGCACCCGGGTGCCTAGGCACCCACTTATCATCACCGTTCGTCCAGATTCCAATGCCTAGAGATGTGTGCCGTGTACTGTAGCAAACATCTGGTTAGCAGGATAACCGGGTGCCTAGACTCCCGGGTGTTGTCACAGCTTTTCGAAGATGTTAAATCACCAGTACATGCCTCACTTTTAACAAGGGAATATTTCTGCAGCCAATTCACATTCATTCTGTATATCTGCAAATTCAGTATGTACAGCAGTAGCAAAAGAGCAAATATTTCTTGTATATTTGAAGCTGTTGTTTGTACATCCAAATATTTCAGTATGTAGCAACAGGTTCATACATGAATGTACGTCCAAATCGACGTGCATAGCAAAACAACAGCAGTAGCAAGAGCAAATGTTTCTGTATGTAGATCGACTCACGTGTTTTTTGAACACCCACTTTCACTTTCACTTCAGGTGAAGCAAAACAACAAAGATTTATCTTATCTGTACATCACCATTCAGTCGGCTACAGCAAGAACACCAACGATTTTAATCTACAGCAAAACAACAGCTTCAGAGGGCAAGCAAGTTGCCGGGTTGCCGTCGCATGGAGGCAGCGCCGCTGCCACTGGGTCTCCCTCGTCTGGGCCAGCGCCAGGTCGCTGGGTTGTGGACATCGCCGTGGCCAGGGTCATCTCGGTGGCCGTCTCGTCGCCGTTGGGTGGGGATACCGTCGGTGCCGCCGCCAGCGCGCCCAGATCGCCTGGGGCATCGCGGTCGTGTCGTGCCTCCATCGTGGCCTCCGAGTCGCCGTCGCTAGGGGAGCAGCGCCGGCCTCCAAGTCGCAGTCCAGTCGCCGCCGCCAAGTCTCGCCCTCGCCTGGGTCGAGATTCGTTTTGCTTTTTTTTTTCTTGCTCGCTAAATTTTTCACAAGACAGAACGTAAGCAGGGGGGGTGTTATGTGTAAAACAATTGTTAAGTGGATGGCCATATTCCCACCTCCGATCCCTGTTGTACGTCCTCGATCCGATGGGCTAGGATGAAAGTTTTCAGTTTTTACTGATCAAGAGTTTTCACTTGATACTTCGCCATGCAGATATATAATTGTATACACTTTAAATATAAGTTAGGATCAGCCTACTAAGCACAACTTTTGTGATGTCGCTTGACATCACAAAATACATATAGCTTCGCTGCTGCTGCGCGTGAGATGATATTTGTGAATCAGAATGTACGTCATGGACCTTTGCCTAGCCTTTCTTCTCAGATCCACTGCCCTCAACCCTTCCCTCTCCCTCTGACCTAGCCTGTTGGAAATATGCCCTACAGACAATAATATTTGAGTATTATTTATTTCCAAGTTTATAATTAATGTTTGTATTTTATTGTTATAAATGCTATGGTTCTTGAACTTGCGAAAACCAAGTGGTTCAGAGGAAAACTCATGTGCACAACGATTGTTCATTTTATTGTAAAGACTAGCAAACATGTATGTACGTTGCAGCGGAGAATCACACGCTCATAGTTTAATGGGAATGCCTCAACACGTCCCTCCCAAATGCACACATGTCCATGTCTTCTATTTTTATATGGCGGCCGAAATCACTATTCTGACCTTTTCAGCAATCTTTGCCACAAAGTGAACTCGACATGAAAGTATTTCACGATCTGACCCTTTTAGCAACGCCACGGATCGTGGCGTTTCTTCTCCATATAAAAACGCCGAGCTAGCTAGCGTTTTAAATCCACATTCAAACTCCGGAGTAGCTAGCGTTTCCAATCCACATAGAAACTCCAAGCAAGTGGGCGTTGCTGCCTTGACCAGAAACGCCATAGAGCTTGGCGTTTAGGCCCTGGGTTTAGGAGCAGCTTTCTACTTTGGCAACGGGGAAGCGAATGGGCTAGGTGCCAGCGCAGAAACGCCAAAGCCCTTAGCGTTGCTTACCTGGTCCGCAACGCGAGCAACCTTGGCGTTTCTCCTTTGGGCAGGAACGCTAGCTAGCTCGGCGTTTCTCCTTTGGGCAGGAACGCTAGCTAGCTCGGCGTTTTTATTTGGGGAAGAAACGCGGCGGGCTCTGGCGTTGCTAAAAGGGTCAGATCGTGAAATACTTTTATGTCGAGTTCATTTTGTGACAAAGTTTGTTGATAGGGTCAGAATAGTGATTTCGGCTTCAAAAACGCCAAGGTTGAGTCTCAAGGGAGGCTTCAAAAACAATGATCATGAAATACTTTCATGTCGAGTCTCAAGGGAGGCTTCAAAAACAATGAACCTAAAAAATCAAAAAATAGCAAAAAATCGGAAAAAAATCATGCGCCAAGCGATGGAGGCGGCTTGGCTCGCCAAGCTGAAGGGGCAGCACGACAAGGCTATCTGCCAGGCTAGGTCGGAGAGACGTTCATCAACACCACCGCCTGTCTTCTTCAAGTACCTGATGAGTGATGAAACACTGCGGCGGTCAGAGAGAGTTCCAGCTTGATGGCCGGAGGGGGTGGGTATAGGTGCTCCGGTGGTGGCTGTTATTTGCCACCTCGTCGATGGTGTTGGTGAACATGTCCACCGTGTGGCTCTGCGCCCGCGAGGTCGACACCGGCTTGTCATAGGAACATGGCTTCCTCGCCTTGCCTTCGGGAAGCTCGATGGCGTAATCCTCCGACCAGCACCGATCATGATTCATGACTGTCGATGAAGACCGTGGGCAATGGAGTAAGGACAGTACATGCAAACAAGAAGTGCATCTTAGCATGGATCGATGAGAATCAAAGGTTCAATACCATGGCTGTACTGTACCTGTTACAATATTTCTGTTGAACTTGTAGAGAAGCTACTCGTAGTTGGAGAAGATTTTTAGAATAGGACGCGTCTAGGGAGCAGCCGGGTGCTCCCTAGCGTTTCCTGGCAGCCACCCATATATAGCAATTTTCTGTCCCCCCCTCACCAGGATAGAAAAGTACCTGGCCCCCCGCTGCAGATTCCAGCAGCCACCCATCGAAGCGAGCAAATCACCTGGTCCCCCCTTCGCCCGATCCCTCCCCCACCCCTGCGGGTCTTTGCCTTTCTCCTGACCTAACCCCCCAGCCCCATCTTCTTCTCTCCCAAGCAAAAAAGGACAGCACGCCCCTTCTCCTCACCACTTCCAGATCCAAAAGAAAAGCTTCAGAGGCCTCCAATGGCGGCTCCATTGATGTTTCTTCTCTAGGCGCCTTGTTCCTGATTGCCTTGCAAAAAGGCAAAAAAGCAAGGCAAAAAGGTCAGACTTAGCTCATCTTCCAGATCCCCCCTCCTCTTTCATCACGAATATTACAAGGCTTCAGTTATGCAAAACATTGTGTAAGAAAGATGTGATGTTAAGCATGTTTAGTCTGCTGTTTAGGCAAGTTTTAGCCCCCTGATTTGGGCAAAATTCAGTCTGATGTTAAGCATGATATTTCTTCCCAGTTTTCAACATCTATTTACAAATCTATTGCGTGTGAACACATTTATAAAATCTGTAGGCAAGTGCTGATAGTAAATGCTGGGGACAAAAATATTAGGAAAATATAATGCCTTAAGCAAGAAAAACAACTGAGCAAAAATAGTACTTATTAAGAGGATGAGAAACAACTGATCATGATCTATTTCTGATGTGTTCCGGTTCTATTGATTGCTTATAACAGTGCAAAAAAGACATTATGTTTGGGCAAAAACAGTGCTATGATGAGGCAACTAAGTATATGTATGCACAAAACTTTGAAAACTTATGCCATGGCAAAACATGAACACATTTGAAATTTATAAGACAATGAAATACTGACATCACTATGGAAAAGAAGGGGAAAACAAGGCTTTCCCCTTGCATTATATGATTAAGCAAAAAAGCATAATGATGTCAAACTCTTGAAGAAAACTAGAGAAAGATTCCTCTTGGTCATTTGTTTCCATTATTCCTTGGTTTCTATAGTGAAAAAACACTAGAAGAAAATAAATGTAACTAAAATATTGCAACTAAAAAACAAGAGATAGTTGCGTATTACAATTTACCTTTGTTGTATCATATCCTTCACCATGATCCAAGAAAAGCAGGAAAGTTGCCAGGATACGGTGGCAAAATTATTAGTATTTCATCCTGCAAAAGGAGGAAAAAGCCAACAAAGAAAATCCATATACCAGTAACTATTTCAGCAGTGAAACGTTGCTTCAAAACATACTGAGCATATCCAAAACCACACAAACTTGCTGCTGTAAAATAGATGAAACCTAAAAATGTCAACTTAAGTTCTTTCTAACACACAAACATAGGTACTGAAAAGCAGAAGTAGTCTGACTTAAGTTTTTCCTAACACTAAACATGCTCTAATCTCTCTGATTTGAGAGTGAAATCCATTCTGAAGACACTTCAAAGTAGCACTTCTATAGCAGTATGCTTGCTTCCCCAAAAATCAACTGTTGCCTGCATTTAAGAAAAAACAAAATAAGAAAATATATTATGAAACACAAAAAACAAATAGCTTATGTTGTGTTTATGTGTACAAACATGATTCATTAATACAAAAAAAACATACATATCCTGAAATATAATATATTGCCTGACATATATAGTTTGACTTGCCTGATTATATGGTTTGGGTTGCCTGATAGTGCAATTTGAATTGCCTGGTTATGTTCAATTGCTATCTTATGAATCTGGTGCGCTTGCGTTGCTGTGTTGTTTGCTTGCCTGAGTTTAGTGTGGTACTAGCTTGCCTCAACAACATAAAAATTGCTTTAATTTTTCTGGTTCAAAAAATGCACAGGTTGAACATGATTGAGCTATTTTTGTGTGCTTGGGGTAGGTGTGCTATTGGCTTGCCTGTATTTACTGTGCTACTTGCTTCCATCCCTCTGCTGACTTGCTTTACTTTTTCCCATATTCTCAATAAATAAACGATGAGGAACCAGCTGAAAATAATGATGATTCTTTGTACTGTACACAACATGCTACTGGAAATGCAGAACTTATGGCGGAATCACCTAATCCCCCTATCATACAAAGAGTGGATGGTGCTGCTACAGAAGCAATGGAGAGAGATCGGCAGTCAAGTCATGGGGGGGCGTGCTCCGGGCAGTACACAAGTACCTACAGCTGTAGCAGCTGGGAGTGATGCTCATACCCTTGATGGCACAGGTGCTGCAGGTGATACCGGTGGCACTGTTGGTAATGGTTTGGGTGCTAAAAATGATGATGAAGCTTGGTCACAGCCCAAGGAGCCTTACGTGGGCATGAGGTTCGACACTTTGGAAGATGCCAAGGTGCATTACAATGCATATTCCTTGCAGATGGGGTTTTCAATTAAAATGAATAGTTCAAGGAAGGATATGAAAACTAGGGAATTGATAAAACAACAGTTTGTTTGCAACAAGTTTCGAAAGCCTGGTGTTGATGACAGAGGGGCAAAAAAGATTCCCGTGCTAGATGACATTGTTGAACAAGCAAAAGATGATAATGAAGATGAGGCTATTGTCTTTCTTGATGATGATAGTAAGGGCAAAAAGAGCAGCAAGAAACGAAAAAGAGATAAAATTGTACAAACTGGTTGCAAAGCTAAGATGATTGTGAAGGTAATAGATGGCAGATGGGAGGTGATCTACTTTGTTAGCGAGCACAACCATCCGTTGACAAACCATGTTTGACTAAGTATTTGCGATCACACCAAGGGATACCGCCAGAAGAAAGGGCCTTCCTTACTCACCTTCATAACTGCAATTTGACTACAGGTTTTGAACCACACCCACCTCCCCCCCTATCTTACAACTTTAAGAACTTGGACATGCCTACTGGTTGTGTGTTTCTTAGCCCATCAACAAGTTACTTGATTTTGCTTGAACACATGTCACTAATTTGCTTCAAACATATGCCTTAGTAGCTTTATAGTGACACTAAATTGCTTATAACAGTACAAAAAGAGATAAAATGCCTAATTTGTTTCTGGATGCTGGACTTGCCTAATATTTACATATTTCTTGCTCAATGCAAAAGTTCCTACTTGCCTACTTTTTTATAAAATAAATTTGGTGTTGAACCTAAACTTGCTCACTAAAGCATAGTTACCCCCTGGTTTGTTTTGTGTATTTTGCTCATGTGTTGCCTGAGGTGTATGGTTGTAGTTGCTTGTATAGCTTCATGAATTGCCCAAGCTTTGCATTTGAGTTGCCTTGCTGAAAACAAAAAAAGAAGCTATTTTTGGCGCTGTTTTTGTGTGGATAAAGGATTGACCACCATTGTGACTTTCATGTCAACAGGTCGTATGATGCACATCATGTCAGATTTCTATGGGACAGAACTCATTGTACCTTATAGCACAAAACACATTACAAACCTCAAGACGCTCTTGAACAAGGATGATACAAAAGAAGGGGATATGATAAAGACAGTTGCTTACTTTAAAGATCAGCAGAGAGAGGACCCAGATTTTTTTTACAAGATAAAATATGATGCGGAAGACAGGGTTGAGAATATTTTCTGGGTCGATGGTGCAGCAAGGAAGGCGTACGTGGAATCTTATCATGATTGTATCTCCTTTGACACAACATATATGACTAACATGTACAACATGCCCTTTGCACCATTCATTGGGATTAACAGGCATGGGCAGTCATTCATGTTGGGCTGTGGCTTTGTTAGGCAAGAGTTGGCGTCAAGCTTTGATTGGCTATTCGAAACCTTCCTTGAGGCAATGCATAATGTAGCACCCACCAACATCATAACCGACCAAGACATCGCAATGGCACAATCAATTAAAAGATCTTTCCTACAAGTGTGCACCGTTGTTGCCGCTGGCATATTATGAAAAAGGCACAAGAAAAGCTTGGAGCCTTGCTGGGGCAAAACCCTGGCTTATCCAAAGATTTCAACACCTGTGTTGACTTTAGCTTGACGCCGGAAGAATTTGAGGCAGGGTGGAGTGAGCTGATGATGAAGTATGAGGCTATGACTGACTCTCACTTCGAGAATCTGTACAAGTACAGAGAGACATGGGTACCCTGCTACTTCAAGCACCAATTCTTCCCTTTCTTGCAGTCAACTCAACGCAGCGAGGGGTTCAATGCTGTCCTTAAGCGATATGTGAACCCACACAAGTCCATTTTGAACTTTGTGAAGCAATATCAGAAAATCCAAACACACATACTAGTCCGGGAGGGTTCAAAAGACTACAGGACAGCACATTTACAGACTGAAATGTGGTCATCTTACCCAATAGAGAAGCAGGCGTACAGATCGTATACTAGGGACTTGTACGAGAAGTTTCGTGATGAGTTTCAGTTGACTACAAGGTACAATGTGCGACCACATGGTGAAAACTTGTATGAGGTTTACCCCAATCAAGAGTGGGTTGCCAAATATGGTTCTAGGGGCTATTTTTTCACGGTCGAAGCTAGTGCTGGAGACTACAGGTGTGACTGTTGCAAGATTGAGAGGGACGGCATGCTTTGCTGCCATATCTTGAAAGTTTTCAACCAACTTGGTGTTGATGAAATCCCAGCGCAGTACATACTTAGAAGATGGACACCTATGGCAATCCCCAACGCACCCCCTGCTGTCGAAGACCAACCTGATGAGATGCCACCACAGTCGAAGAAGGAACTCAGGCATGCAAATTTGATGATGGATTTTGGTAGTCTTGCCCGGGTTGCTAGTGCATCAGATGCTGCAACGGATATTGTAAAAAAACATATGCGTGGTGCGCGTCATGAAATCAAAAATCTCAACATGTCAAAGAAGAAGAAAACGGCAGCACCAACAAGTGGGCCCTCTGGTGGTTCTGCGCCACCATCAGCTGGTGGTTCTGCGCCACAACTGAGTAACTCTCAGGCAACTGGTGGCCCTGCGGTGCGTCCTGAAGGGCCTGCGGTGCGTCCTGGATCTAGACAACAGCAACATACTTCTGCGCCACCGCCGAGTAACACTCAGGCAACTAGTGACCCGGCGGTGTGTCCTGGCGAACTTGCACAAACCTCTTCTGGACCTAGGCAGCAGCGATCTAGTTCTGCACTGCGGAGAAAAAAGGCACAAAAACTAGCTGGCAACTCTATGAGTGAGGATGGACACCAACAAATAGCGTTCAGGGCTGCAGTGATGCACAGTGGGACTGTACCACTACCCAGGAGCCCTCCCGCACGAAGCTGCTGGCCTGTACAACAACTGTCGGGATATGTGCCACTAAACAGTGGAGCAGCACCGCATCTTTCAAGGGGCTCAACAATGAAAGTCCTGTGCAAGCGCTAAGAGGAGCTGCGCCACAACTTTTGATGCATACGGCACTAGCAAGAGGTCCTGCACAACCTCCTATGGGTCCTAGACCAGCAATTTGGCCTGCACCACAAACTATGGTGGCTATACAACCACCGCGGGGGCCTGCCGCGGCAAACACAACCTATGTGGCTATTCCTGGACTGGCGCCATCGCCTGCATCATCAGCAACAGTTGATGGCAGGTATGGACAGCACCCAGGTTCTTCAACTACACAAGAATAAAATGTCAATGCAATTCCATTTCCTATTGTGCAAGCTCCTGGTGGAGATGCGCACCAGCCGCTCAGTACGGCATCTCTACATGCAGCTGTTGCGGCCGCACAAGGTACTACGATGGTTGAACCACAGTTTGGAAGACCTAGTACCACACTTGGCCCTGTAATTCCTAGAGACCCTCCAAAATCAACAACAAAAGGGAGGGCAAAGTCAAAAAGAATTTAATCAGCACTTGAGCTGCATCCGAAGAGAAAGAACAAGTGCAGCTATTGTGGTTCTGTTAACCACAATGGTGGAAGCTGCCCGACCAGATTGGTGTAATGGTCAAACGGTGACCAGATGGCTGAAAAGATGTGTCGAATGGAATTGACAAATTAAACTATTTGTGGGTCTGTATGTTTGAACATCCTAAACTATTATTTTTCTGGTTTACAGTTTCTTGTGGCTAACTTGCCTCACACTAGAGTTTGAGTTGCCTGGTTATAAGTTTTGAGTTGCCTGTTGTGTGCTTTGAATTGCCCCGCAGACACCCTCGATCTCCCGATAATGGTCGAAAAACTTACATACATAAGATTCTGCAATGCTAAAAATGCAACAATTCCCTGGTTTTGTAATGATCATATTATTTGTCTTTTATGGGTTATTCTGAATAACTTGCCTCGCGGTAAAGCTTAAATTGCCTGTTTATGCAATTGAGTTGCTTGCTCCAAGTTCTTATGCAGGCAACTACCCCCCCCCCCCTCGGCACTCCAAAAGTTCAGAAAAGAGCAAAGAAAACAACACATGTATTTACATGGGATGTAGTGTGCGTGAGGGGAGAAAAAACTGACCTATGCTAACTTGAGTATGCTTTTCCATGGAGCCTTGTTGTTGGTGTTGTCAACCCATGTGTTAGTCAACTGTTTCCTTATGCTTGGAATATCCTCGGCTGTGAAATTTGGAACAACCCTTGCCTCCCATCCATTTGCTAGCGTCAGAGCAAAAACACCACAATCGAACCTAAACAAAAATTGAAAAAAAGAACTTTTCTAGTTAGCTAGCTTCCTCTATGTAGTAGCTAGCTTCCTCTATGGCACTTGTAAAAAACTAAACAAAACCATAGTTAATGTGTGAAAAGAAGTGGATGCTTACTCATTGTTCTGTTTTGGAACGTCGATGTTGGTAAGCCCAAAGTCATCCACCGAGACACGGGAACTGGCGTAATGCTCTTCCCATAGAGACCGAAAACTTGCAACCATTTTCCTTGCGCAAACATCTAACGACTTGTTTTTTAGCGTCCTCCAAGAATTAAGAGCTTCGAAACGTCGATCCCTTATGTTCATGTTAAAAATCCAGTAATGATTGCCTGTTTTAGGCTTTGTCTTGTCAATGTTCTCTAAAACTGGGAACATAATCTGTTAGAAAAAAACAAATGGGGTTAGTATAAAAAATAAAATACTAGAAGCTGGATTTAAGCAACTTTTTTGTGTGCTCTCACAAATTATGTACATGCAAGTTTGGTACTTGTGCGAGTAATTTGCCAAAAAACAGAAAGATGCATAGGCAAGTTATGTACTTATGTAAGCAACCAGCCAAGAATGCACAGGCAAGTTATGGACATATGTAAGCAACTTGTCACAGAAAGCAATTTCATGGGCAAAAAGTTTTAGCATAAAAAGTCATATATAATGCATTGGTAAAAAGTAAAGAAACCATTGACTTACCATTACTTTACGATCCAAGTGATTCGACTTCTTGAACCGGGAAATGAGCTCCTTGCCGTTCAATTCCATGTTTTGCATCTGAACCTGATGTAAAAAAGAATACAGACATGACCATGAGCTTTCATGAAAAAAGAAACAAAAAGAAACGCAAAACTACACTGTTAGTTGCTTCGCGTTTTCTTACCGAGAACCTGACGGGCATCACGAGCTTCTTTGAGTCTGGTGGCAAGTTCATCATTATACTCTCTATACCAACTTCCCTTACATGGCTCACGACAAAACCTCCCTTCTTCATTGAGTTTGCGAGCTCCCTGACTGTGACAAAGTACTTGCCATATTCAATTACCCTTGGGCTGCATGAAAAAAAAGAGAGGCATCCAGCTCACAAAAATCCTTCCATAATTTGCCTACCACCATTTCAACTTAGGAAACACACATGGGGGCATAGTCATATCAAGGAGAGACTGTTTCAAAAAAAAAGAATTTCACACTAAGACAAGTTGCCTGATTCCATAAGTGGATTGCTTGTAAATACAGTTTGAATTGCCTGGATAACATGATAGACCTTGCCTGGGGGAAGTGCATTGTGCAAAAGCTGACAAAAAAAGAAATGAAGTAATATACTGTCATACCTGGTATCCACATCTGTTGATTCTTCTTCATTGATTCTTCCATGCAAAATAACAGATGCATACAATCTATTTGCTTCGGGTTTGGGCATGTAGACTTTCTTCTCATTATAGTCAATGAATGGTGACCTATTGCAAGGAGGTGGCTTGATAATCCTTCTCTCGAATTGATGTGGATGCATCTCTCCTGAGCTACTACTGCTGTAAATCTTGCTGCCTGACCCCACTTCTCCTTGGTTAGAACTTTTTTCAGGTGTTTGGTACACATTTCCTTCTGCTTGCACACACGGGTCGATGCCTTCAATGTCCAACAGATAATCATCCTCGGTCATATCAATGATTGGCTGGTTATGTGCTGGGAGTTCCTTGAACTCATGCTCTGCAAGTGTGCTTGACCCAACATGTTGATGTGCTTTGTTGTCTCCAGATCTTGTGGGCAAATCATCTATGCCTAGATCGAAACTTGGTGTTGGGCAGTACTCTTTGAAAAAAATCATTAGATCTTTCGGTGTCCCTTTGCTCAAAATATTGTTTATCTTCATTTGCTAAGATGTGATTTGTGGAGTTCGATTGGGCATTCTTGTTGTTTGGATCAACACACCTTGCAAACAGCTCACTCACAGCTAGAACATTGATTTCTAGTGCATTGGTTGCCTTCCCATTAACACGCATGAATTCGTGGTACCGCTCCTCCACATTAGAGAAATGGTAAGTATTCCCCTGGCCAGTTGCTTCTACTGCTTCTGGAACACTAGTGGCCTCAGGTTGGGCAAGTAGAGTTGAGCAGACAGGCAATTTCCCTAGGGCTCTTGGCAACTTTTGTTCCAGGCTTTTCCCATGGTTACTGCTTCTGTAACACTAGTGGCCTCAGGTTGGGCAAGTACAGTTGGGCAGACAGGCAATTTCCCTAGGGCTCTTAGCAACTTTTGTTCCGGACTTTTTCCCATGGTTACAGCTTCGGGCAGGTGTTGTATCCTATTGATCTCCATACATAGGATCGGAGGGATGTTCTCTTTCTCCTTTTTGTGTCCTGCATGATTTAATGATCGAGCCTCAGGTGATGCCTTGAAGTCTTGCACCTTGGCCCTCTGGATACCATTGGCTAACTGCATCACATTCCCTCGAGACGGGAAAGGCACTTGACCATTTAAGTCACCTAGTGGTTGTGCTCCGCTGTGGTTTCCTGTGCTTACTAGCACTGTGGGTCCCTCCTTTAGTTGTACTGGCCTTACTTTTGTGGGGTCCAGTGTTTCCTCTGCAGAACTTGCCTGAAAAGCAGCTGGTCTTGCTTCCTCCTTAGACTGAGTTGCCAGAATATGTGATCCACTTGCTTGACATTGGGAATGAAAATTACCCGTAAGCTTTGGATCTACTCCTGTAGGTACTGCCTCAACTCCAACTTTGCTTGTTGAGCTTGATGGTGTACTCTTTACCACCTGTGTTTTGGCATTCCCATGAATTGCCTCTTTTGTTTCAGAATTTGCTTGTTGTTGCTGCTGCGAAGGATCAGATTTTTTCATGGCTGACTGCCTTGGCTTTCCCCCTTGGCTGTAACCGGGATTTTCGGCACGATATGCTTGCGGATGCATTGCTGTTTTGTTCATCATAGATGGCTCCAATACGAAACTGACAGTTTTCTTCATCTTCTTTGATGGACGGAGTGGTGGTAGTTGGTTTCGACAAGCAATCTTCTGTTCTGTAGCTTCATTTAGAGCGGCGCCAAATTGTCTCATTATTTTCTGCCGAGTCGCCTTTGGGCATATTTCCTTGGGGTTGAATGTGAAGCCCAAATCCAAGTCTTCCCCCCTCAGCAACTCTTTGAACATCCTCTTCGCTTCGGTTGCCATGGTTATGTCATCAATATCCCACATTTCTTTCACTTCAAAAAAGGGAAACATGGTTCTTGGGAAACAGCAGTTTTGAATTCTGTCAACACAAGGTCTTCCATACAGATGCTATCTGCCTCATCCAATCCTTTTGCCTTTCTGTCCTTCTTCTTTTCAATCAGAAATTGCAGCGTGCATTGTTCATCATCATCGCTGCCTGTCTCCTCAGCTGCGGGATCCTCGTCCCGATCGGAGCCACCATTGCTGCCTGAACCACCGTTGCCACCTCCGCTGTCATCTTCATCATCTTCATCCTGCTTCCCTTGCCCATCGTCTTCCTTGTCTTTGCCATCCCCATCGCCTTCTTCATCGTCATCGTCCTCCTTTCCTTCATCATCTTCTTTTTCGTCATCCTCTTCTTCTTCATCATCATCATTGTCCTCATTCCCCTTAGTTCCATCTTCCGTCCCCGTGTCAACCGTGAGGGCCAGTGCTCCCTGGCTACTTGATTTCCCCTGAACTCCACTTGATCCATCATGACCATCATCGCTGTCTGAACTTTCATCACTGTCGCTTTCATCACTACCTTTATCTCTGCCATCTCCATCGCTTTCACTGTCGGCTGCCTCGCTGTCGTCGCTGTCTGAATTAAACGACTCCTCCTCACTTGGTAAGCTGTCTCTTCCGGCCGGTACTCGCTTGCTCCTTCTATTAGACTGCCGCCTGCTTGTCTTCGCAGTAGTAGGATCTGCCTCCTTTGTCCCCCATTCATCATCATCTATCTTCCCAACCCCAGTCACGAGCTTCCCCACTACATGAGAAATTACGGAACACTTCGTGCACTAACCCTGTGAGTTTCTTTGCTTCTGTAAAACATAAAAGTGGATGGTAGAGAACATGATAAGTACATATCTTCTATTGAAGATTCTGAAAGAAAATGGTTGAATGTACAAATGGCGATAAAAAGGGGAACAACAGTGAGAGCAAAAAACCAGTGCTCGATAACTTACTGATTTTTCATATGACTCGGGCAATCTTGCAGCAACAAATTTGGTGATGTGGTCCATACTGCCAAACAAGCTATCATCCACACACCGAGAAAACTCCGTCTTGAGCTGGTGGTTTATAGCAAAAGAAGATTAAAAAAACTATGAGTGACAACAATTCTGGAACTCCCATACCAAAAAAAGAACTGAGAAATGAAGAAAAACAGTACTACTAATAGTCTTTAAATTCCTGCAACCATTATGACACTCCCCCCCTGTTGCCTACTATTAGAGGATACTGTAATCAACAAAAATGAAGAACTAGTATGCAAGTTGCTAGTTTTTCGAACATAAGTTGCTTAGGTGGATGTATAAATTTGCTACTTTTCAACATGTAAATTGCACAGACAAAAAAAGAGCTAAAAAAGATGTACTCCAGCAGCTACTGTTAGAATACAACAACCCAACAAATCCTTCCTGTGAACATAATCCAACATGGCAAACAAAAAAGTCTGATAACTACTTGGACCTACTTGAAATATATGTATGGCACTTGCCCAAAAAGGTACATTAAGTTGCATGCTCTTTCAAAGTGAATTGCCTACTCTAAAAAAATGGTAGTGTTGCCTAAAAACAATATGACAATAAATATATATCCTAAAACATAAAAACTGAGTTACCCGCAATTGGCCATATTCTCCTGGAGCCTTCCTGTCCTTCTTGATAACTCTGGAGATTAAATCTGAATTCCAGACAGAAACCCTTGGTACCAAGTTCGGGATTGGCTCATCAACATCCAAAGAGTCTAGGTACAACAGCTGCGTATAGACAAGGAAAAAAGAACAGAAATGTTTAAGTTACCTAATGATTGCAAAAAAGAAAAAGAAAAGATAAGTAAACAATTGATGCTTAAAAAAACAAAAACAGCTTGAAGCACTTACAACAAGGTGGAAAACACAACAACAAACAGCCTTCTTGTTAGCACACCCCAAAGTGAACGCAAGCTTTAATTGATCAACAACAAACTGGCATATATTGGTTTCCGTTATTCCATTGACATCCATGACCGCCGGGAAACTCTTTGGGGAAATGCTCAAACTAGTTGAAGGGGCCAGGAAGCACGAAAAAATAAGAGCTAGCCAAGCGCGGACAAAGTCATCATCATGAGATCCTCCCATGTCTATGATCATCTTGCACCATTTTGTGAGGATTGGGGAGTTCTTCGATGTGATGTTGTAAATACTGTACATTGCCTTTGTGATTTCAGGCCGATTCTCGAAGCACACCTTCCTGCCCCTGTTTGGCAAACCCAATATCCTACGGACACTAGCGGCATCTACAGGAATCTTCCCCCTTTTTGGAATGACTATCTGTGAAATCCCCGGATCGTAATGCTTCATTATCCACTGGCTAAAATCTCCGGGCATGCTACTCGCTGCAAGGTCCAGAATGCCGCCAAATTCTTTTCCGATGATGACACCCTTTTGGTCAGGAACCAAGTCCTTGTTCAACTTGAAAAGCCTTGCAGGAGATGCCCTGTTCCTACGACCCTATAGCACATAAGGAAAAAACAGAAAAAAGGGGATTAGCAAAAAGGAAGGGAAAAGTGGTTCATCACAACATAGGCAACTTATGCATCATGCTGGGCAACTGCTGAGTGAAACTGAGGCAACTATGCAAAATACCTCAGTTCCTCCCGTCTTCTGGCGTTTTGCTTTTGGAGGTTGGTCGACGTCTGCACATCCGACATTTTTATTCCCAGCATCTGCAGCTTGGCTCTCGTTGCTATTGTCGTTACTAATGATATCATCAGGGCGCTTCCCCCTTACAGCAGCTGCTTTAGTTCTCATACGCTTGTACCCAGTTATTGGTGCACTGCTCCGTGGCTGGAAGATAGAAACCACAAAAAAGAAATAAGAAATGGAAAACAAAATCTGTTATGTACAGGAAGAACATAAAAACTACTGAGCATGTGCACACTTGTGTTTGATGCTCTTCATCCCCATGAGATGCAAGGTCGTCATGGCTTGATCCAGCAGGTACATCCTGTTTTGACTTGTGACTTGTCCCAGCCATCTAATATCTGCTGCATATTTAAAAGGACATAGATTTAAAAAAAGTGGGCAATGAAAAGCGTCATAAACTATCTGATTTTCAATATATGTTACAACATTAATACAAAAGTACATACAAAAAACCTAAGTAAAACATGACTACAAGGAACAACAAACAACTATTGCACATCAAGTACCAGGCAACGCATGTTGGCATTTAAGGCAAACGGCTAAAGAAAAAGCTTGAGCAAGTTTGAGATTACACAAATGCAGTACATATAGTGGCTGCTAGGCAACACATGTTGGCATTTCAGGCAAATGGCTGAGAAAGCTTGAGCAAAAGCCAGGCATTACACAAAGGCGCTAGGCAAAAAACGGTTGAAGGCATGTTAGGGCAACAGACTAACAAAACCTTCACAGCCAGGCACACTAGGCAACAGTTGAGAGCAATTCGGGCAACTGACTAGCAAAAACAAAACTCCAACAAAAAAGCCTGACGACTCAGTCACAAAACTTAAAGCGAAAACTGACATACATATCTACAACTCAGTCGAAACAAACACGAGCGTCGAACCACATCACACGAACCTAATACACGGACATTTCAACAACATGAACCTATAGCATAGTTCCATTTGTTGTAAACTACCTGATTTTCACTATACTACAACTATCCTATAATTGGCCCTAGTACCCTCCCTCTACATTTCCTATAGAATTTGAAACAAATCAAGGCGCCCTTAGAACAAAAAATCACAGAATGAATTCTCGTGAAAATGCTTAAAACTGTCCTACAAAATAGCCCTATTAACCTCCCTCTACTGAATTACTTCCTACCTCACGCACACACAAAAAAATCACATGTACATTTTCCATTGCTAAATCATTACTGTCCTGCACTAAATCAAAACGCACTGTGGAACCACCTTCGCAGGCAACACATGAACCATATCAGGCAAGTCACTCACAAAACACAGGGCAGCATTGACATGGGAGAGGCATTACTGTCCTGCACTAAATCAAAACACACTGTGGAACCACCTGCGCAGGCAACACATGAACCATAACAGGCAAGTCACTCACAAAAGAAGGGCAACATTGAAATGGGATAAGCATTATTCTCGTGCACTAAATCAAAACACCGTCAAAACGCCTATGTAGGCAACACATGAACCATATTTAGGCAAGTCAGTCGCCCATCTACAATACGGAAAATCTACAGCGCCAAGGCTTGCCTTCGAATACTACCAATCCTAGTTCACCAGTAGCCTAGGAACACGAAGATGCCCCGTGTGGTCGTCCCTCTCCAAATTAACGAGTTCTCCATCAATTCTACCACCTGCTGCTCGATTTCGTGAACTTATTCAAATGTGGAGGAGCGCATCGACCCGCCGCGATTCGGCACCTCTGCAACAACCGCACGACGGCCGCACCCGCGCCGTTCCTCCTCTGTTCGCGGCGGAGCGGCAGAGCGCGTCGATTTGGACAACCTAAACGCGGAGGACCGGAAGAGATCGATGGGCATACCGGGGATTCGCCGCAATTTTGCCCTTCTGCGCCGGCATCAAGATGAGCGTCGAACCACAGCACATAAACCTGATACACAAACATTTCAACAACAGGAACCTATAGCATAGTTCCATTTGTTGCATGAAAAAAAAGTGCTAGGCAACTATATGAGCATCCTATGAGCATTTGTTGCGCAAGTCAGTAGATCAACAAACTAGGACACAAACTACGCATGAGAACATCTCCCTCCCTATCCCTCCACACGCCACGACATCCTACTGAGCATCACCAAGCCTTGAATGCACCCCAAATCCTATGTCACCAGCACCAAAACCAAATCTAACGAGTGCTTAATCCGTTTCAAATCAGTTAACCTATGCATAATCTCTTCCTAATCTCTTACAATGGCAAAGGTACTCAGTGATTTCGCCCATAACTCACGAGATCTGACAAGCCTACACAAAATGGGATCGAGATGAACTGACCTGTGATTCTTCCCTCCGCCAAGCAGCAAGGTGATTCTGCTCCTCCGCGCGAACCACACGGCGAAGACGCGCGTGTCGACCCTCCTCGCCCGCGTCTCCGGCGCTGCAGCGCCTTCCGCCTCGGACTGCTGCTGTATGCTGCGGGTGTAGACGAACAGTCTCGGTCGCCGCACCGACGCGTGCGTCGACCCTCCTCGCCCGCGTCTCCGGCGATGCAGCGCCTTCCGCCTCCGACGGCTGCACCGACGTATGGCCCCAGTCGTCGCACCGACGCGCGCCTAGCCGATTAACCACTTCCTGCACGCCGCGCATGCTGTCCCTCCCTCACTACGCCGGAAGACGGTCGCCGAATCGCCGCACCACCACCGGCTGCTCCGGATTTGGTGGATTTGGGAGGAGCGCTCGGGGACGGTTTCGAAATGGGGGGACGGGGAGGATTCGAAATTGCGGAGGGAGGGGGAGAACTGCCGGGACCCACAACCGCTTCTCCACCCAACGGGACTCTTCGCACGACGCCACGACCAGGTGCCACCTGGCGCACACGACGAGGCAGCGCCGGGTCGGAGCGCTCGACGGGCAACCGCGCGATGCCTATCCGATGGTGCGCGAGAGCGTGTGCTCGCGCTAGCAAACGAGCACTCGACCACTTTTTAGGATTTAGGTTTAGAATAATAGGAGGTACTCCCTCCGTTCCTATGTTCCTAAATGTAAGTCTTTTTGGAGATTTCAAATAGACTACCACATACGGATGTATATAGACATATTTTAGAGTGTAGATACACTCATTTTACTCCGTATGTGATCACTAGTTGAAATCTCTAGAAAGACTTATATTTAGGAACGGAGGGAGTACACATTATGAATAAAGAAACCAGAGTCCAGGTAGCAACATCTTGCAGAGCAAGTTCAGGAGAAGAACTAAAAGAGGTACACATTATGCTCGTCCTTGTTCTCTCCCAGCTGCATGTCATCCTCGTCATCATGCAGTCATGTTGGATGTCCAGGCTGAGTGTTCCTTCTCCACGTTCAGTCCAATCAGCATCATCAGGAGGATGCAATGAATCCACGAAGCGCTTCTGGTTTGCTGCCACCGCTAATCTCTGGCTCTACGGTGATGCAGCACTCAGCCATGGTGCTCCGTCGTTCCTTCGCGCAGAACAATACCAAGGTGCATGGTCCATTGTGAAATGGCTTGATACTCTCATGGTCTAAGGAACTGAGCATACGTTAACTCTCCGTGCTATAGACAATAGACTTGTGACGATGTCAACTTTGAGTATAAGAGCATTTACAACCGAGCACCTCAAACCTGCTTCATACGCCCGGACAGGCCGCCCGGTCACTCTTAGGTCGCAAATTTTGATCCAGACGGTTGCCTCAAATGGCCCTCAAACGTCCGGGCTGACTGACACCCCTCATATCCGGCGGATTAGGGGGCGCCCGGGCATGCCCGGACATGCCCGCCATGTCGGACACGGCCCATGCTGGCTCACTCAACCCCACATATATTTCTTCCCATCCGCTCGCCGGACCAAACCCTATCCACTTCACTCCACTCCCCTTCGCCACCCAACCTCGTCTGCGGCAATGGTGGGCAGCGGATCCGAGTCCTTCACCTCCAGGTCCGTCGACCCCAAGCTCATCCACATGGCCCCGAGGAGGAGATGGTCGTCCGGCTTGCGCTCCGCCGTGCTCGGGAGGAGGCCCTTGCACGGCAGCGCTCGGACTCCTTCCATCGGGAATCAATTGTGTCCGCCCAAATGTCGCATGCATCCGGCGCTAGGCCAGCCATAGCTGCCTCGCTGGAGGCGCTGTGGTCCGTCTGGCTTCCGAACATGGTGGCGGACGCGCAACCCCTCCGTAGGTGCGTCGAGCATCGGGACACACCATGGGCCTCGTCCGACGAGGACATGGCATGGCATGCCCGCCGTGCCAGGCACCGGACGCGGGAGGCGGCACTAGCTAGCCCTCGCGGCGGTGGACGTCGGCGAGGCGGAGTCGCATTCTTAGGTGCCCCGTATGGCGCATCAGTTCGACCACCACAACTTCATCGTGATGGATGTCGGCGGCTTGTCTCGGTACGGATCCGGCATCGATCTGACATCCATGGGCACTGTTCGGGTTATGGGCTCAGATGAGGAAGAGTAGGACATGGGAGACAGCGGCGCATTGAGTCCCGTGAGCCGGCCCGTATCCCATGCCCTACTCTACCTTCCCGGTGACCGGACCAACACTGTGAGGGACTCTGTGCAGCGACCAGACCTTAAACAGTCTGATTTCTGTGCATCAGTGTCATCTCTGGATCGGTAATGCTGACACGCACAGTACTTGAAGGATTTATAATAGAGTAGCAATCACACACTTATTACATCGAATGTCTCAAAAGAGAACTTATTACAATAAATATGGCTTAAGACCATCTAATAATGATAACATCGGAAGGCTTGGAAGATAAGCGAGTCCATCAACTCCAACGGCATCACTGAGTATAAGACCACGACCTAAGGCACCTTACTCGTCGTCTGAAAAGTCTGCAACATGAACGTTGCAGCCCGAAAATGGGTCAGCACATGGAATATGCTGGCAATGTAACACACGGAGAATAATGAACAGAGTAATGCTATCACTACATGCATATATGGCTGGTCGAAAGCTCTATGGTTACATTTTTGCATAAAGCCAATTCTTCCCTACTGCAAAGGAATAAATTTTATTTAACTATCATGGTGGTTGTTAAACATTGAGAAGGTTCCTCCAACTCAATCCCAATTAAGCATCATCATTAACCCAACAAACTTAATTTAAGTAACATGATGAGATTCGCATGATAATCCAGGTACTAGATACTCAAAACGTCCATAACCGGGGACACGGTTAACCATGATTAGTTTATACACTCTGCAGAGGTTTACGCACTTTTCCCCGCAAGACTCGATCTCCTCCGCTTGTTTTCTCGTACTACATGGTGTTTGATAAACGGATGACCGAGACACAGTCTTTCAGAAGCATTAACTCTCTACTCCGGGTAGACAGTACCAACCTACATCCTCTACATCTGTTAGTCTACCTCTTCAAGAGCTCACACAACATACTCAACTATGCTAGATTCCATAGTAGCTTGCGGCTGCACACGGCAGTTTCTAGCATGAAAAATCTCATGATCCATTTGAGCCTGGGTGGCGGTCGATAGGAGAATCACACGGTACCCCGGGATTTCCAAAAATACAAGCAACACTGGGTTCCCCAGGTGCCTCAATCCATCCAGATGTGAATTTAAGTTGCCACCTTAAGTAAACCATTAATTAACAATCTCTCATCTGTCATGCATACACTCACCCAATCCACGTATACTAGCATAGCATAGCAATATAAGCAAACGTAGAAGTAACTCCCAAAGGTTTGATAATAAAACAGGTAATACGTACTACCTCATCTACTTCCCAAATCCCACATATTAAAACAAATCCTAATCATGCAGTTGTTTGAGGATTGATCTAATGCAATAAAACAGGGTAGTAAAGATGTATGACCAAAGTGTTACTTGACTTGCTGATGATCCGTGAAACCTAGAGATTTAAAGTAGCAAGCGGCGCACTCCGGGTACTCTATCACAAACAAACAAGCATACAATAAGCACTCATCTAATGCACAGGTAAAACTCAAATAAGAGATCTAACCAGAAAGTTCAACTTAAGAACTCCGGTTTGCAAAAAGAATCAAATCAAACGAAGCAACAAAAGTCAAACGGCGAAAGAAACAAGCTTCGTTTACTAATCTGGACCTAAGTCAAATTTTACAGTAGCAAAAACTTGTTTGAGTTGGTTAAACGGAAAAAGGTTTTCGAGACGAAACTCCAGGCGCTTGAATCGCCTGATTCCGATAAACGAGCGAAAAGTTATACTAGAACGAAAATCGGATCAGAAATAATCGTGGAAAATCCGAGAAAAAGGAAAACGGACGAACAGGCTAACGAACGAACGTTCGCTGTCTGCCGCTAAAAGACGAAAGTTGTTCATTAAAACGAACGTATGGACGAACGTCCGCTAAATAAACTAAAGCGAAAAAACGATCTAAAAACGGAACTAGGGTTTAAATAAAAACCGGTCGGTTTTTACCTAAACCGAAAAAAGGCAGCTCCGGTTCGGATCGGCGGCTCCGGCGAGGTGAGGTGGCGGCTCCGGCGAGGCGAGGTGGGGCGCTACGGGGCGGCGGCGGCGGCGGGGTGGTGCGGCGGGGGGGGGGAGTGTGGCGGTGGCGGCGGGGCGGCGGTGGCACGAGGTAGGCATGGCTCAGCGGCGGCGGCAGCGTGCGCTGCTGCTGCGGCGGCTTGGGGTGGCGAAGTGGGGCAGCGGCGGGTATTGAAGAGGTGGAGGGGGCGGCTCGGCTTGGGGAGGGGGCTAGGGCGACGGCGGGCGGCTCCCGGACTCCTAGCCGAAGTCCGGCTCGGCCACGGCGGGGCGCGAGCAAGGCGGCGGGGCGGCTAGGCCGGCTGGGCCTTCGGCCCGGTCGGTCCAAACAGTTTTTTTTAAATATTCTGCCGAAACTTAAATAAACCCTAAAAACTAAAATAAAATTCTAAAAATGCCAAAAGAAATTTCCACCGTCTAAATAAAATATTTAGAACGAGATGAACATTTTTCTTGGCCCTAAATGCAATTTTGAAAAACATGCATTTTTCCTAAATTCAAATAAAATAGCGATAAACTCCGAAATAAAATCTTATTTGATTTTATTATTAAATCCTCAATATTTCTTTATTTTGGGAAAGTCATTTTATTCCCTCTCTCTTATTTTTGTAATTGAAATATTTGAATGTAAAATAATTAAAAATCAAATGATCCTATTTTCAAAATTTGAGAAAACCCAAATATGAAAATAACAAAATCCCAACTCTCTCCATGGGTACTTGAGTTGCGTAGAATTTCTAGGATCTAGCCAAAATGCAATAAAATATGGTATGCAAAGATGATCTAATGTATAACATTCCAAATTGAAAATTTGGGATGTTACAAACCTACCCCCGTTAAGATGAATCTCGGCCTCAAGATTCGGGTTGGCTAGAAAATAGGTGAGGATGGTCCTTCAATAGATCTTCCTCTCGCTTCCAGGTAGCTTCGTCTTCGGTATGGTGGCTCCACTGAACTTTGCAAAACTTAATAACCTTGCTGCGCATGACTCGGCTGGCATGTTCGAGAATCTTGACTGGTTTCTCCTCATAGGTCAAGTCACTGTCCAACTGAATCGCTTCCAGTGGCACCGTATCTCTCAGTGGAATATCAGCCATCTCTGTGTGACACTTCTTCAACTGGGAAACATGGAACACATCGTAAACTCCTGACAATCCTTCGGGCAATTCCAACTTGTAAGCAACTTCTCCCATACGCTCCAAAACTTTGTATGGTCCCATGAAACGTGGCGCTAACTTTCCCTTAACTCCAAAGCGCTTAACTCCTCGAAGTGGAGATACACGAACATAAATTCTATCTCCGACTTCGTAAACTGTCTCCTTGCGTTTAGAATCTGCATAGCTCTTCTGCCTGGACTGGCTACCTTGAGCCTATCGCGAATGAACTTCACCTTCTGTTCAGACTCCTTAATCAAATCTGGTCCAAACAACTGGCGGTCTCCAAATTCGTCCCACAACAATGGTGTCCTGCACCTCCTTCCGTACAAGGCTTCGAAAGGGGCCATCTTCAAACTGGATTGATAACTATTGTTGTAAGAGAACTCTGCATATGGCAAATTCTCGTCCCAACTAGATCCATAATCTAGCGCACAAGCTCTCAGCATGTCTTCCAGAATATGATTGACTCTCTCGGTCCGTCCATTTGTCTGCGGATGAAAGGCTGTACTGAACTCTAGCCTAGTACCCAAAGTTTCGTGCAACTGATTCCAGAACTTTGAGGTAAACTGGGTTCCTCTATCTGATACAATGCTCCTTGGAACTCCATGCAGACATACAATCCTGGTCATGTATATCTTTGCCAACTTAGCACTGGTGTAAGTGATCTTCACTGGAATGAAATGAGCTACCTTCGTCAACCGATCGACTACAACCGATATCGAGTCATAGCCTGAACGAGTCATGGGTAATCCCATGATAAAGTCCATGCCTAGCTTATCCCACTTACATTCGGGTATTAGCAATGGCTGTAGCAATCCTGCTGGCTTCTGATGCTCTGCCTTCACTCTCTGACATACATCACATATTGCTACATACTCCGCAATATCCTTCTTCATTCCGGTCCACCAGAAAGTGTCCTTCAAATCCAAATACATCTTGGCATTTCCTGGGTGAATCGAATACGGCGAATCATGGGCCTCTTGCAGAATCAACTTCCTGATCTCTGGGTCATTAGGCACATAAACGCGGTCCTCAAACCATAAGGTATCGTGCTCATCCTCACGAAAACCTTTAGCTTTTCCTTTGCTCATTTTCTCCTTTATCCTGACAATCTCCTTGTCGGTCTTCTGGGCTTCTCTGATCTTATCCATCAACGTAGACTGAATCTCCAATGCTGCAACATAGCCTCTCGGAACTATCTCCAAACATAGCTCGCGAAGGTCCTCGGTAACTCCTTTGGTAATTCTCCGGTCATGAGTGTGTTGACATGGCTCTTGTGGCTCAACGCATCGGCTAGCTTTCCGGGGTGATAATGCAATCTCAAATCATAATCCTTGATGAGCTCCAACCATCTCCTTTGCCTGAGATTCAACTCCTTCTGCGTGAAGATCTACTTTAAACTCTTGTGATCCGTGTACACCTCACAATGGTTTCTGATGAGAAAATGTCTCCATGTCTTCAATGCATGCAATACGGCTGCTAACTCCAAATCATGTGTAGCATAATTCAGCTCGTGGGGCTTAAGTTGTCGTGAGGCATACGAAACAACTCTTCCCTCCTGCATAAGCACTGCTCCAAGTCCTCGACGAGAAGCGTCGCAATATACTTCATGATCCTTGCGCTCATTTGGAAAAATCAACACTGGTGAGGTAACCAAACATTTCTTCAACTCCTCGAAACTGGCCTCACATTCCTCAGTCCATTTGAACTTGGTGTCCTTCTTCAGCAACTCCGTCATGGGCTTCGCAATCTTCGAGAAATTCTTAATGAACCTCCAGTAGTATCCTGCGAGTCCAAGAAAACTCCGGATCTCTCCAACTGATGTGGGGGCTTCCCAGTTTGTCACAGTGACAATTTTGGTGGGGTCTACTGCTATTCCTTCTTCGGATATAACATGTCCAAGGAATCCCACTTCCTTCAACCAAAACTCACATTTGCTGAACTTGGCATATAACTGATGTTCTCTGAGCTTCCCAAGTACCAAACGCAAATGTTCCTTATGCTCCTCTTCATTCTTTGAGTAAACCAGAATATCATCAATGAACACCACGACGAACTTATCCTGAAACTCCATAAACACCTTGTTCATCATGTTCATGAAATAGGCAGGTGCGTTAGTCAGACCAAATGATATAAGGGTATACTCATACAGCCCGTACCTGGTGGTAAAATCTGTCTTAGGTATATCCTGCTCTCGAATCTTCAACTGATGGTATCCCGATCGCAGATCAATCTTGGAAAATACCTTAGCTCCTTGCAATTGGTCAAACAAGTTATTGATCATCGGTAGTGGGTACTTGTTCTTGATTATCACTTCATTCAATCCTCGATAATCAACAACCATCCTTAATGATCCATCCTTCTTCTCCACTAGAAGCACTGGCGATCCCCAAGGTGACGAACTTGGGCGAATATAGCCTTTATCCAGTAACTCCTTAATCTGCTTCTTAATTTCCTCTAAATCTTTTGCGGGCATCCTGTACGGTCTCTTAGATATCGGTCCTGTGCCTGGCAAAATCTCAATCAAAAACTCAATGTCTCTATCCGGTGGCATGCCTGGAAACTCCTCTGGAAATACATTAGGGAAATCCTTCACCACTGGTACTTCCTCATGTACAACTCCTGATAAGGAATTTACTTAAGTCCTCTTAGGCACATGCCGAGACACATACTTGATCCTTCTTCCCTCTGGGGTGGTAAGCAAAATTGACTTACTGGCGCATTCAATGTTCCCTCCATACTTTGATAACTAATCCATGCCTAATATTACATCCAGTCCTGGCGATTCCAATACTATTAGGTCTGAGGGAAACACGTAGTTACCAATCCTTAATGGTAACCGATCACACCATAGACTAGCCATATACTCTGCTCCTGGCGAGGTTACTAACATGGGTGACCTAAGGGCTTGGGTTGGCAGGTTATACTTATCCATAAATCCCCTTGATATGTATGAATGCGATGCACCAGTATCAAAAAGAACGATTACAGTAAATGACTTAACCAAAAACTTACCTATTACTGCATCTGGCCGGGCTTCAACCTCCTCCACACTAACGTGGTTCACCTGGCCCTTACTGAAAGGGTTGGGCTTCTTCCCAGAGCTTCCATTGCCATTTCCATTCTTCGCTCAGGACATTCCATGGCATAATGTCCAGTCTTTTGGCACTTATAGCAGGTAATGTGGCTCAGATCCCTCTTGGTTGGGGTTGATGGGTTGGTACGGTTCTGTCCGTTGCTTCCTCCATTCCCATTATCATTCTTGGGGCCACTATGGTTGTGCGAACTCCCTCCTCCATGAGTTTGCTGAAAATGTCCTCCCGAGTTCGGGGTAAAATGAGGCTTCTGCTGAGCTCTATCATTGTACTTCCCTTGTCCATACTTCCTCTTGCGGCTGTCAATCTGCTGCTGCTTCCCTTCAATCATGAGGGCTCTATCTACCAACTCCTGGTAGTTGTTGAAGATTGCTACCATCAACTGCATGCTCAGCTCATCATTCAGTCCTTCTAGAAACTTCTCCTGCTTAGCTGCATCCGTAGCAACGTCATCTGGGGAATAACGTGCTAGCTTACTAAAGTCATCCACATACTGGCCAACAGTACGTCCTCCTTGGCGCTTCTTCATGGCCATAGCTCCTGCTGAAACATAGGCAGTACGGAAAGCCTGCTGAAACTGATCCCATGTGACAGTGTCGATAGGATACGTGGCTGTGAAATTCTCCCACCATGATGCCGCGGGTCCATCAAGCTGATGTGCGGCAAAACGCACCTTTTCCGCATATGTGCATCCTGCAGTGGTCAACTCCCTTCCCATCTTGCGGAGCCAATCATCTGCAACTATCGGCTCGGTGCTACTGGACAACACCGGCGGATTCAGCCTCAAGAAATGAGCTAAGTGATCAACATGTGGTGGTGGTGGTGGTGGGTTATTATTGTTGTTTTTGTTCCCCTGATTCTGATTCTGGACTAGTATCTGCATCAATGCATTCTGCTGCTGGATCAACTGGGTGAGTTCCGGTGGGAAAGCAAATCCATTGTCACGTCTCGAAGGCATCTGAGGGTTTAGAAAAGATGAGAATATAGAATAGAATGAGGTCTAGAGAGAAAAACACTACCCATATGCACATGAGACAAACACAATCAATATCACTTCAATCAAATCAAACAAGGGCATACAACGGTCTAACTATCGTTATAAGAGTGATCGGATTATATTGTATACATGGGGGAATACTACTACTGCTATGGTGGTCGACTAGAAAATTTGATCGGTTAAAGACTCCATGATATCTGCTCCAGTTTCATCAACAAAGTCATCATCGCTAACGTCGGGGTCCGGGTCGGTGTCGTCGATGATGATGTAGTTCTCCGGGCAAGTGCAATCATCGTCTTCTCCTCCAGCCGCGGGGAATCCCATAAATACCTTTAGCTTCTTCTTCAGATCATCATTCCTATCCACGAGTGTTGTTATTTCCTCCTCATAACCATCGCGTGTAGACTTAAGTTCTTCCTCCAGCTCCGTGATATGGGTCATAGCCTTCTTCAGATCTGTCATGCCTGCGCGCATCTGGTTCTCCTGGCGATGAATGTGCTGGTTTAACTCCTCGATGAAAGCTGCAATTGATCTATCCTTCCTGGTGCTGATCATCTCCCATTGCTCATCTCGGCGCCCACAAATCTGGTAGATAGTATCCTTGAGATCCTTGTGGTAAACTTCTCCAATGCGTCCCATTGTGATGTGGGCTGCCATGCTCTTTCCTAGACTCCAGGTTGGTGCATCAAAGGAAAACTCTATGGGCTCAGTGACGGGCATGAACGTTCTTCCTGGAACTTGAACTTGAATCATCCAACGTTCCTTTTCTGGTAAAGTGGTGATGTAGGTCCCGGTGAAGCTTGGTACTCCGATTTTCAGGTATCTAGTGACTTCCTTCAAGTGGCGTCCAAAAGGTGTATCTTCATCCGGTTGTGTGAACTTGTTCCTTGCATCCGCCATCCTAAAAGAGTAGAAAGAATGAGGAGTCAGAAATGAGAAGAGAGAGTAGTGATCTAGGGCTTAAGCTTAGTGGTCGTGTCCTATAGTCAGCATGTGCTCTGTTACCATCTTGTAGCGACCAGACCTCAAACAGTCTGATCTCTGTGCATCAGTGTCATCCCTGGATCGGTAATGCTGACACGCACAGTACTTGAAGAATTTATAATAGAGTAGCAATCCCACACTTATTACATCGAATGTCTCAAAAGAGAACTTATTACAATAAATATGGCTTAAGGCCATCTAAGAACAATAACAGCGGAAGGCTTGGAAGATAAGCGAGTCCATCAACTCCAACGGCATCACTGAGTATAAGACCACGACCTAAGGCACCTTACTCGTCATCTGAAAAGTCTGCAACATGAACGTTGCAGCCCGAAAACGGGTCAGCACATGGAATATGCTGGCAATGTAACACATAGAGAATAATGAACAGAGTAATGCTATCACTACATGCATATATGGCTAGCGGAAAGCTCCATGGTTATATTTTTGCATAAAGCCAATTTTTCCCTACTGCAAAGCAATAAATTTTATTTAACTATCATGGTGGTTGTTAAACATTGAGAAGGTTCCTCCAACTCAATCCCAATTAAGCATCACCATTAACCCAACAAACTTAATTTAAGTAACATGATGAGATTCACATGATAATCCAAGTACTAGATACTCAAAACGTCCATAACCGGGGACACGGCTAACCATGATTAGTTTATACACTCTGCAGAGGCTTGCGCACTTTTCCCCGCAAGACTCGATCTCCTCCGCTTGTTTTCTCGTACTACATGGTGTTTGAGAAACGGATGATCGAGACACAATCTTTCATAAGCATTAACTCTCTACTACGGTTAGATAGTACCAACCTACAACCCCTACATCTGCTAGTCTACCTCTTCAAGAGCTCATGATCCCTTTGAATCACACGGTACACTGGGATTTCCAAAAATACAGGCAACACTGGGTTCCCCAGGTGCCTCAATCCACCCAGATGTGAATTTAAGTTGCCACCTTAAGTAAACCATTAATTAACAATCTCACATATGTCATGGATACACTCACCCAATCCACGTCTACTAGTATAGCATATTAATATAAGCAAACGTAGAAGTAACTCCCAAAGGTTTGATAATAAAACAGGTAATACGTACTACCTCATCTACTTCCCAACTCCCACATATTAAAACAAATCCTAATCATGCAATTGTTTGAGTATTGATCTAATGCAATCAAACGGGGTAGTAAAGAGGTATGATCAAAGTGTTACTTGCCTTGCTGATGATCCGTGAAACCTAGAGATTCGAAGTAGCAAGCGGCACACTCCGGGTACTCTATCGCAAACAAACAAGCATATAATAAGCACTCATCTAATGCACAGGTAAAACTCAAATAAGAGATCTAACCAGAAAGTTCAACTTAAGAACTCTGGTTTGCAAAAAGAATCAAATCAAATGGTGAAAGAAACAAGCTTCGTTTACTAATCTGGACCTAAGTCAAATTTTACAGTAGCAAAAACTTGTTTGAGTTGGTTAAACGGAAAGAGGGTTTCGAGACGAAACTCCAGGCGCTTGAATCGTCTGATTCCGATAAACGAGCGAAAAGTTATACTAGAACGAAAATCGGATCAGAAATCACGATCAGAAATAATCGTGGAAAACCCGAGAAAAAGAAAAACGGACGAACAAGCTAACGAATGAACGTTTGCTATCTGCGGCTAAAAGACGAAAGCCGTTCGTTAAAACGAACGTATGGACGAACGTCCGCTAAATAAACTAAATCGAAAAACGATCTAAAAAACGGAACTATGGTTTATATAAAAACCGGTCGGTTTTTACCTAAACCGAAAAAACCGGCGGCTCCGGCGAGGTGAGGTAGCGGCTCTGGCGAGACGAGGTGGGGCGCTACGGGGCGGCGGCATCGCCGGGGTGGTGCGGCGGCGGCGGGGAAGTGCGACGGCGGCGGCTGCGGGCGCTGCTGCTGCTGCGACTCTGGGTGGCGAAGTGGGGCGGCGGCGGCGGGTATTTAAGAGGGGAAGGGGGCGGCTCGGCTTGGGGAGGGGGCCAGGGCGGCGGCGGGCGGCTCCCGGACTCCTAGCCGGAGTCCGGCTCGGCCACGGCAGGGCGCGAGCGAGGCGACGGGGCGGCTGGGCCTACGGCCCGGTCGGTCCGAACAGTTTTTTTTAAATATTTCGTCGAAACTTAAATAAACCTTAGAAAATAAAATAAAATTCTAAAAATGCCAAAACACATTTTCGTCGTCTAAATAAAATATTTAGAACGAGATGAACATTTTTCTTGGCCCTAAATGCAATTTTTAAAAACGTGCATTTTCCTAAAATAAAATAGCGATAAACTGTGGAATAAAATCTTATTTGATTTTATTATTAAATTCTCAATATTTCTTTATTTTGGGAAAGTCATTTTTTCCCTCTCTCTTATTTTTGTAATTGAAATATTTGAAGATAAAATAATTAAAAATCAAATGATCCTATTTTTAAAATCTGAGAAAACCCAAATATGAAAATAACGAAATCATCAACTCTCTCCGTGGGTCCTTGAGTTGCATAGAATTTCTAGGATCTAGCCAAAATGCAATAAAATATGGTATGCAAAGATGATCTAATGTATAACATTCCAAATTAAAAATTTGGGATGTTACACTCTGAGGGGTGCAGCCGGTCGTCAGACATGGCCATGGCGGAGTCGGGCGAGTGGAGAGCGGAACCGGACCAAGCTCTCCTCAAAGATTCGTTGTATGTGATAATATGGATTTGAGGCTTCTAATTTGAGGTATCCAGATGTGAAATGCACTTTTCGAGGCGTGACCTGTCACTGTCCACGGGCACGCCCGTGGACGTTTGAGGGGTCGTATTTGCCAAGTCCGGTGTAGATGCTCTAACAAACAAGTTGGGTCAATTCAATATGACCGTACTCTCTAAGTTGGTGCATCCTTGTTACACTTAACTTATGCCTATAGTCAGGAAATCATAATCATTATACGACAGTTGGTGATATCCATAAGGGGACACTGATTTGTGATTTGTGCTACTGAAATTCTGACTCGTGATATTGACATTAATAAAATTCTTCGTTTTTTATCATTTGTGATACTAAAATTTATGATCCGTTGTATTGAAATTGTAGTTTGTGGTACTATCTTTTTGGCATCAGTACTGACACAAGCGCTCATATACATGCGCACACACTCACCCATATGAACGCACACACGCACACCCTACCCCTTTGAGCACCTCCGATAGACTGAGTCGGCATATCATCTTGAGATTTACGAAGTCACCGTAGGCACTTCGCCGTCGACAGGAACGTCTCCTCCCACTTAAAGCGCATCGCCGAAAATCTTGAAATAAATCCAGGAATAATGCGAGCACCAGGATTTAAACCTTGATGGGTTGGGGATACCACTGTCCACCTAACCAACTGAAATCGTGAATTGTGACATCAAAAATTATGATTTATGATATTAAAAATTCTGATATTAAAATTTGTGATCCGTGGTGTTGAAATTGTTTATGTGATACTAAAACTGTGACTTGCGGCGGACCAGTTTTTTTTTCCGATGAGCGGACCAGTATTTGTAGGCGAACACGAGATGGCTCTCGTTCCCGTAGCAAGCATCAACCGCGTGAAGGGAAAGTCACAAACCTGTACGACTGCTCGATAAAAACGGCAACGTAAACAGATGGAACGCGTTCCGTTCCTTTTTTTTCGAGGGAAAAACGCGTTCCGTTCCTGTTCCAACGTGTGTGCGTCTTTCTCATACTACTCCCTCCGTTCCGAATTACTTGTCTTAGATTTGTCTAGATACGGATGTATCTAACACTAAAATGAGTCCGGATACATACGTATTTAGACAAATCCAAGCAAGTAATTCGGAACGGAGGGAGTACGTCCCAAACTTCCGCAGCTGGTCTCGGCGCACGACCCACAAGCATCTTCGCGAAAAGCACCGATGGATCGATCATCCATGGCGTCGCCTGCTTGGTCCGAGCTCCCACAGGACCTCCTGGGGCTCGTCATCGCCGGCCTTCCATTCCCCAACGACCGCGCTCGCTTCCGAGCGGTGTGCCGCTCGTGGCGCTCGGCGCTGCGCCACCATGGCCACTAGGCACGGCAGCTGGTCGTACTACCCGAAGGGATCTTCATGGCCCCGTCCGACGGGCGCTGGCACTCCCTGCCTTCCGTCCCTGTGGATGCCACCTACATCGGCTCCACCGAAGACTGGATCGCCCTCCGGCACCACCATGATGATGGACACAACTACCTCTTGTACAATCCTTTCACAAAGGCAAGTATTCCACTTGAAGTCGACGCCGTCGTTGCCAAGGCTACCGAGGTCCGGAAGGTGCTCGTGCGGTCTACCGCGGCTGGTGACCTGATCGTGGCCATCCTGACGAACAATACAAGACGTCCGTTCATCTTGAGTCGTGGAGGGAAGGATGTCTGGTTGCCCGGGCGGTGGGATCTTCTTTACTGCTTCATCATCGATATTGCCTTCCTTGAAGACAAACTTTACGCGATCACGCTGGACGAGAACCTGTTTCCTATTGATATAGGCTTGGATGGCGACGATAAGCTCATGGTTGCCGATGGCAGGCGTGTCATAAGGCAACCGATAAGTAATTATGGCTATAATGGGTGGAGTGCATCCGAGGACGAGGATGACGCAGCGGGAGCATATGGCGAGGAGGCAGATGTGACATCTGATGATGCTGATGATGATGAGGTATCTGAAACATTTAATGAGGGCGTGGAAGCATCAAATAGTGATGACGACGATGGGGTAGCTCGAACATTAGACGAAGCGGCAACATCAAACGAAGAGGCAATCATGACATCATATGAGAATGACGATGAGAAGATAGCGGGAACATCAGGCGAAAAGGCAACCATGACATCATATGAGGATGACGCTGAGGAGGTAGATAGAACATCATACGAGGAGGCAACAGAGACATATGATGAGGACGAAGCAGGTGGGGCATCGAATGAGGAGGTAGCGGGGGCATTATATGATGATGTTGAGGAAGAACAGGAATCGGTGGCCGCATACCAGGAGGAGGAGGATGAACCATGCCAAGAGGATGACAATATTATACCAGGCAGTTTTGACTTTGTGGATGATGATGCGCCCCACGGATCGAAGACTGTCGTTGTCATTGTCCGCTACCTTGTTAAGTCTCGCGGAAAGTTGCTCATAGTGAAACAATACGTACAATTAAGCACACCTATTGGTTTGCCCGCATATTTCACTCGTCAAGTAGAGGTTTTTGAGGTGAGTGCAGGCGCATGGGTTCCGATGACCGATGGGCTTGGTGGTGACCAGGCGCTCTTTGTCAGCATGCGCTTCTCAAAGTCGGTTCCCGCACCTTGTGGCGATGTCGAGAAGGATAGCATTTATTTTGTCAACACCGGTGAAGTATTCAATATGAGGTCCAACACTTGTAGCCCGGTAAGATGGAAAATCGCTATTCCCTTCGGAACCTGGGTCTTTCCTCCGGAGTTGGTGGTTTAACACGTGAGCTTGTACACGACAAAGACCTTTTATTGCAACAGGGATGCACATTGAGCTAGTTGATGAATACTTCTCGCTTTTATTTTTGTTCTTAAGTTAGTTTGAGACATTCTATTTATTTTTATTTTCATAATATGGTTATTTTTATAATCATGGGAATTAAACACATCCATTGGTTTTTTATGTGCGAATTTTTATAATCATATAATCATGGGAAATATATGATGATGTTGATGAACGATGGGAGTCCATGGCCGCATAGGAGGATGATGAGAACCATGTGAAGAGGATGGCAATACTATACCAGAAAATTTTGAGTTTGTGGACGATGATGCGCCCCGCGGGTCGAAGGCTCTTGTTGCCATTGTCCGCTACCTTGTTGAGTCTTGTGGAAAGTTGCTCATGGTGAAACAATACATGCAATTAAGCACACCTATTGGTTTGCCCGCACATTTCACTTGTCAAAGGCGACTGCGGGCGCATGGGTTCCGATGACCAATGTACTTGGTGGTGACTAGGCGCTCTTTGTCAGCATGCGCTTCTCGAGGTTAGTTCCCGCACCTTGTGGCGATGTTGAGAAGGATAGCATTTATTTTGTCAATACCGGTGAAGTGCTCAATATGAGGTCCAACAATTTTAGCCTGATAAGATGGAAAGTCGGTATTTCATTTGGAACCTGGGTCTTTCGTCCGGAGTTGGTGGTTTACACGTGGGCTTGTATACGGCAAAGACCTTTTATTGTAGTAGTTATGCGCATAGAGCTAGTTGATGAGTACGTCTCGCTTTTTATTTTTGTTCTTGAGTTAGTTTGAGACACTCTATTTATTTATATTTTTGTAATATGGTTACTTTTATAATCACGGGAATTAAACACATGTATTGGTTTTTCATGTGCCAATTTTTTCTTTCTTTTGACGGGAATTGCCGTGAATCAAAGCGTACGTCATGCGGCCACAGGCGGTTTGCAGCAATAGGCATATTTCCAGAATGAAAATGTAAACTACAGAATATGTATTATGGAAGAGTATACGTCTTCCCTGACTGCTAAGCCTGAGAGCAGGAGACATAAGCATTTTGCCAAGGCGCAATCGAAGGAAAGACACTGAGATGGCATTTGGAGTGTTGCAAGCTCGGTTTTCAGTTGTCCAGGCCTGCTCATTTTTGGAACAAGGATATCTTGGCTAATATCACGACAACTGACACACGACATGATCATAGAGGGTTAGAGGGACATGCTAAGCCTCATTCACTATGAATATATTGACACAATTGTCAGGCCCTGCAGACACACATTTATTTTGTCAACACGGGTGAAGTGTTCAATATGAGATCCAACACGTGTAGCCCGGTAACTTGGGATATCACTATTCCATCTGGAACTTGGGTCTTTCCTCCAGAGTTGGTGGTTTAACGTGAATACATGTACACAACGAAGACCTTTTACTGTAGCAAGGACATGCATTGAGCTAGTTGAACATGCCTCATTTTTATTTTTGTTTTTAAGCTAGTTGGAGATGCTCTATTTATTTTTATTTTCATGATATGGTTATTTTTATGATTACAGAAATTAAACACATGTATTTGGTTGTTATTATCATGTGCCAATTTTTCTTTCTTTTGAGGGGAATTAATGTGCCAGCGCATGGTGGTGGCGTTAGCAATCCAAGACAATGATGTCAACAGTTCAAAACTATACTACATGTATGTAATTATATACACTTAAATATAGATAAGATCAGCCTGGTAAGCACAATTTTTGTGATGTTGCTTGACATCACAAAATACATATAGCTTCACCACTGCAGACGCGTGAGATGAGATGCTATTTGTGAATCAGAACATATGTCATGGACCTCTGCCCAACTATTTTTCTCAGATCCACTGACCTCAACCCCCTCCGGAGAAATATGCCCTAGAGGTAATAATATTTGAGTGTTATTTATTTCCAAGTTTATAATTAATATTTATATTCTAGGTATAACTGCTATGGTTCTCAAACTTGTGAAACCAAGTGGTTCAGAGAAAACTCATGTGCACAACGGTTGTTCAATTTATTGTAAGGATATGTTCTGGTATGCTATAACTGTTATAATTAATGTCTCCCTTTAGGATTTATCCACTACAAGAAATATGCTATCTTGTGACCTCCACTATTGGTCACTGAAAGGTCATAGTTTTTCATTTGCGACCTTTTTGTGACCAAAAATAGAAGGTCAAAAGCTGAGGGTCGTAAACTGACTATAGCGACCTTCTCTGTGAGAAGGTCGTGGACGTTTATGATCAAAATATTCTTACTGTGGCATTTTGGTTACTAGCAGCCTCCCCAGTCCACGTAGGCGTCCAGCGTGGCAAGCTGATGTGGCACAAGATTCAGCCCGGTCCAGTTCAGTTTTCTACATGGGCCTAGCCCAACAATTCGGCCCATTTGGTATATTTATTTCTGTTAATTTTTGTTTGCTACATGGGCCAAGCCCAACTGGTCAACCCATCAATTTTTATGCACGTTTGGCCTTTCAAGAATATATGTACAATTTTGTTCAGCCCATTTCTGGTTTATATTTGGCCTTTCTATACATTCAAATATTAATTCAATCCTGGAGTTGGTCCAGTATTCTATTCAGCCCATTCACATATTCATACATATGATCCACCTTTTTGAGAAATTTTGCATATAATTTCATATTTCAGCACTAAATATGTTTACATCACAGGCCATAAAGCCCTACAAAATAGTATCACTTGTTCCTATACAAAACTATCAAATGATACGTACAACAAAACAGAATACAGAAAATTTAATTCAACAAAAATAGGTTTTCTTCCTCTTCCATCTTCCAGAACACACAACACCTGTGAAAATAAAGATGCCACAACAAAAATGGAAGGATCAGCCACTAGAAGCATATTGAATACAAGGAAAACAATCAAACTAAAGAAATGAAAGGCACGCACTATGAAAATTTTGACAGCACGAATATTTTTTATATTACCATAACAAACAGAAATGTAATCTGATTGCACAAGACGCATGGCATTATCACACACCAGAAATGTAACAAACAGAAATGTAATCTGATTGTTCATGGCACGAATATTTTGTGATGACAAGCGAAGCATTAACTTGTGAGGATCGGACAAACAAAGCAGTACAAGGGAATGAATGAATGATGACCGACTCCTAGAACAATCAGAGAATGCATGAACGAATGTGAAAGGCATAGCAGCATCATTAGTACAACAAGCTGCATTATCCTACTATTACTAGTACAACAAGATGCTGGTTGGCATAGTTAATGAAGAAATATTATTCATTATCCTGCTACAGCCTTCTTCTGGCGAGCTGCATACAGAAAGAACAAATTGTAAGATGACAGTGAGTCAAACCAGCACCACAATAACACAAACATGTTGTCAGCGGATTGGATGGTAACTTATCAGTAAATCAACAAAGAAACTAATGATATACATCTAATCTGCCCTGCAATAGCAGACATGTAGTTTAACTACTTATGTGTAAATACATAAGGCAGTGCAAGTGTTGTTCACATGTTAGTGCTGGATTCAACTTATAAATATAGAGAGACATGGCAATACGCATGGGTACCAGAGACGTCTAGCCTAGCATCAAACTTGGATTCATGGTATATGTACTAAAAGAAACTAACTGACCAAGTGGTTTAACAGATATCCTAGATGGCATTCTATAGCACTATATACCTCAACCCCCAGCCACATCCATCAGTCATGAACATCGCCATATTCACAAGCGGTAACAAATCTGATTACAAATTCTGGTGCCCACATGCCTCGATGCAGTAAACAATAAGCATGATACATAGTAGGTACTGCGGGAGGGAGAGAGGGAGATAATAAGTTACCGGATCCGAAGCTCCTGGAGCTCCTCGGTGCCATCGTTGTCGAGGACGAGTGGATTCGGAGGCATTGCTATCTGAGAGGAGGGGATCCGGTGGCGGCCTTGTCGGAGAGGCGAGGATCCATCAGCAGAGAGGAGCTGATCCGGCGGCGGCCTTGTCATGGAGGAGGATCTCACACGCGCCGCCACCACCGCCGAGGACGTTCATCTCAGCCGTGCGCAGCGAAGAGGTCCACCCCCACCACCGAAACCCTAGCAGGAGGAAGTAGTACAAAATGTCAAATATTATAAATACTATCTGTATCAAGGACAGTAGTATGAAACCAATAATTTCTGTGTCAAGGTTTAGTGTGAATATGTGCCTTATGTAATGATTTTCTACCAACAAGCTTCAGACCACGTTTTCTACCAACAAGCTTCAGACCAGGTTTTGTACACACCTACTAGATTAAATTGAAGAACTAGATTCAACCAAATCATGGACAGTTCAAAACCAATAATTTTCAAATCAACTAATTAGCTTCAGACCACTGTATAGCATTCAACTACTTCTACTTATATCAAACACAACAGTTCAGACAAACTCCCAAGTCTTAACTGGACCGGAGTAGCAGAAGTTTCAGTAAACTGTTTTTGGGATTAATTAACAGTTTCATTACACAAGCTGAATAGCACTCCATTAAAACAAAACCGAAGATGCATCGACCAGTAGTAAACCGCTTAACTTTGTTTCTCACCAGTTCAGAAACTCCATAAACAGGATCTTATATTCAGTTAACAGGCATATGATGTATGGAATTGGAAACAGGTATGTTCAGTATGCGCACCATCAAATGCGGCTGATTACAGAACAGGCATACGCAGGCAAAATCCCTTACACATTAACAAGGAAAAAATCCACCCAGGCAATCTGTCACATACCTATCTCAAATTCAGGTAACACAGGACTACAGGAGTGGTATATAAGATCAGACCAAATCCCTTCACCCTTTTCACCTACCCCGAAATTGTCAGGGGATTAAACTGAGCAAGAATAAGAAAGGAGACATATATAGCACTTTCAGTGTTTTATAAGGTGAGTTCTGAAGAGGCGCAAAGAATAAGAAATGGAGAAGATGAGCTTGACAAAAATTACCATGCTTAGCGAGGCTACAGATTCAGACCGCATAGTTTGATTTTGAGATTGACCAAGAGACTGGAATGTATCAATTGCATCGGCAGTTAGCTGCCAGCCAGAAAGTTCCGGACTGCCTGAGCTGGAACTAGTATCATAACAGCAAGCTGCTGCAACAATCCCATTGACCCATGGACAGCAACTGTTGTGATGCTTAACAGGATCAAAATCTGGAAGACCTGGTTCATAGTCGTTTTCTCCATTTGTTGCTCCTGAGAAACAAATAACAGAGTATCGATATGAGCAAAACACATATAACTGAGCAGAACAACAATAGATTAAAAACATATGTGTAAGAAATAATAATAAATAACATGTGTTTTAGGCCGTGGGGAGCAGTTTGTATAGGATGACATTTAATTTGTTAGAATAGCAGGTGCTAAAACCGATCTGAGATCGATGCCACCTGCCCTGAAAGTCTAGCTGGCTGCTCCTTGGTCACAAACAGATCACTTTTAATACTTCAACTTCAAAGGAAGCATGGCTAGCAAGTACCTCTACCAGTCAAATTCGCGCAAATTCAGGAAGAATCAAGAAGCGGTCTCACCTCAGGCATGCCCTCCCTGGCCGGGATGCGCTCCACGACCCAATGAGTCATCGTGCTGACGGTGTCGAAGTCGTCGACGCTGGCGCCGTTGTTCCAGGGGAGGTACTTCCCGTTGGCGCGGAGGAAGCGGCCACTGGCGTGGCGGAGCAGGATGTAGTCCCCGGGCACAAGCCTGACGGGCTGCCACCTGACGTCCTCCTCCTCCCGTTTCTCATAGTCGCGCTGCTCGACGCGGCGCCCGCGGTGGCCTAGCAGCGCCAGTGCATCCATGGCCGTCAGGTAGCCGCCGTAGGCGGCGCTGTGGAGGGCGAGGCGGCGACCGAGGGTGCAGGGTGGGACGCGGGAGAGGAGAGGAGGAGACTCGGCGATCTCGTCTGCGGTGAGGGTCGTCGATGTTGGGGGTGGGGGCGGTGGTGGATCGAGATCTGAGGGAGGGAGAGGGCGGGTTGTGTTAGGATCTGGATTGGGGAGGAGGCGGCGGCGCGTTGGATCAAGGTGGAGGCGTTTCGCGTGCTGTGGGACAGAAGCGAATGGGAGAGGAGAGGCCGTCGGTGGCGAGCTGTGGGAGGGATGAGGCGGGGAGAGGAGTGGATCGGGAGGGGGGCGGCGGCAGCGAGGAGATGGGGGGAGAAGGGTGTGACGGGGGGATGGATCTGAGCTAGGGTTTGGGCTGCGGGTGGGGGGTATTTTTTCTTTTTTTCTGTAGAAAGATGGATGGATGGATGTGGGATGGAGAGATGGATGGATGGATGGATGGACGCCATGTCATCAATCCGTGAGAAGAGTTCTGATTGGTTCAGAAAATCAGTGACTCAAAATAGTTTTCAAGTACTAAAAACAAAGGGATTTTGTGAAGTAGCTATCATTTTTTTTCAAAAGAGCATCACACAAATTTTCACTAGAGTTAGACCACATTTTATGGATAAGGACCAATTTGTATGCATTTTTGATCTTTCTAGCTATTTTTAATCATTTTTCAAGTGGCAAAAATGATATTTTTTTTGTGAAGAACCTACCAAATATTTGTTGCAAAATTGGACCAAATCAATTTTATCAAATACTAGTCCATATTTAATACACAATTGACGAAATGGTTGGGTGTCATAATGTTTGATCCACCTCTCGTGAAAAAGACAAATTTCCGCCGGTGCAGCTGGAAGCGGGTCAAATTTGAACTGCAGCTACCTCATAGTTTGCTCTTTATTTTTTCCAAAAATCATTTCTAGGTACATAAGTATCTATTTAATCAGAGAAACATCAAAAGTTTTCCAAGATTAAACCACTAGTTAGGAACGGTCAAGCCCGCCGTTTTGACCGCATTTTGAAACGGACATAGAAAATTCAAAAAAATCAAAAAATTGGAAAACCTTCGCATTGTGTCATTATATGTGACCAAGTTTCCAGGAAAAATAATAAACTTGTAATATGGCAATTATTTTAAAAAAGTGTTCTCAGAAATGAGCTATCATGCATGAAGATTCATGGCTTTCAAGCCAAATGATCAATCTTATGGCCACATTCATGGCATAGTTTGTTCAAATGATCTCGTATCGTGCACAAGGGTGCATATTGGAATGGAAAACAATGTTGCCTAAGGAAGTTTTCATTTTCTTTGGACGAAAAAACCATTTTCCATTTTCCGAGTGCGTGAAATGAGTTTTTTTGTGAAGGACCTACCATATATTTGTTGCAAAATTGGACCTAATCAATTTCATAAAATACTAGGCCATATTTAATGCACAATTTACCAAATGGTTGGGTGTAAAAAGTTTTGATCCACCTCTGGTGAAAAAGACAAATTCCCGCCGATTCAGCTGGAAGCGGGTCAAATTTGAACTGAAGCTGCCTCATAGTTTGCTATTTATTTTTTCCAAAAATCATTTCTAGGTACATAAGTATCTATTTAATTATAGAAACACCAAAAAAATTCCAAGATTCAACCACTAGCTAGGAACGGTCAAGCCCGCCGTTTTGACCGCATTTTGAAACGGGCATAAAAAATTCAAAAAAATCGAAAAATTGGGAAACCTTCACATTGTGTCATTATATGTGACCAAGTTTCCAGGAAAATTAATAAACTTGTAATACGTTAATTATTTTAAAAAAGTGTTCTAAAAAATGAGCTATCAAGTGTGAAGATTCATGGCTTTCAAGTCAAATGATCAATCTTATGGCCACATTCATGGCATAGTTTGTTCAAATGATCTCATATCGTGCACAAGGGTGCATATTGGAATGGCAAACAATGTTGCCTAAGGAAGTTTTCATTTTCTTTGCACGAAAAAACCATTTTCCATTTTTCGAGTGCCTGAAATGATTATTTTTTTGTGAAGGACCTACCATATATTTGTTGCAAAATTGGACCTAATCAATTTTATAAAATACTAGGCCATATTTAATGCACAATTGACAAAATAGTTGGGTGTCAAAATTTTTGATCCACCTCTGGTGAAAAAGACAAATTCCCGTCGATTCAGTTGAAAGCGGGTCAAATTTTAACTGCAACTGCCTCGTAATTTGCTCTTTATTTTTTTCCAAAAATCATTTATAGGTAAATAAGTATCTATTTAATCAGAAATACATGGTTTGGTGGTGAGACATCGAGGTTTGGACGGTGGCCGAGGGCCCCAACTCTAGAGCGTGTAAGCTCGCATGCCCGCCGCGTGGTCACCGCGTGACCGTGGCGTTGCCATGTGTTCTGGGCGGCCTAGGCATGTCTAGTGGGTTGGGCACTCCCCAGGTAGGTGCTAGGAAGAAAATCACAACATAACATTCTCATGAGGAGACCGATCGATGCTCAAACATGAATTAGCAGCCAAGTGTTTGATTAGCGGTACGAGAAATGTACATGGCTAAAGGGCGTGAGTTTTGGCTGAGGATGATCAGTTACTAAGAAGACTGTCTTCACAAATTTTCAGCTCAAAAGGAGGAGCCTAGGTGGTACTTGCTTTGCAAACTACCACACTGGACATAACTACAAATTTTGAAGCTCGGCTCAAAATAATGAATGGATTGAGCTGGCATTTGGTGCAGGATGGTTATTTGGGCATAGGAAAGCACTGTAAAAAATGGATACTATTTGGACATGCCAAAGTGGTACTTCCTTCACAAACTGCTGCTTTGAACAAAATAGGAAAATGAATATTGTTGAGTTATTTTTGAACTAGGCAAGGAAGGTTTTTGACATATTTGATGAAGATATGATCCAAACAATTTATGAGATTTTTTTTGGGAATTTTTGGAATGACAGAAATATAGGTTGCTTCACAACCTAGGGCAAAAACTGCCACATGGACATGACACATAGGCAAAACTGATGAGGTGGCGCCTAGTCATCACAACCAAGCACAATCTACAAGGATATGACCATCTATTTTGCTCGTTAACAACTAGAAATAAGGCAGCGGCCAGCCCTGTTTGCTTTGTGACCATTTGGTGTAAGGAAATTACGACCTTTCTGACCAAAATGGTCGCAATGGTTTAGGGTTTGGAGCCCCCCGAACAGTTTTTGACCAATTGGTCTCAAATGGTCATAGATCTATGACCAATTCTTCCAGGGTCACTGACAAAAGGTCACTAGTTGACATATTTCTTGTAGTGATCTTATACTAAGTCTGAGAACAACGGTTGTTCAATTTATTGTAAGGATATGTTTTATGAATTTGCACCCATCATTGGTGGGTTATTCATTTTGAACCTTGACTGTGAAAATGATGTATATAACATTGAGGCTAAATGTCTTAAGAAGATTGATGAGAATACTTCCGGTAACCATGAAAAACTTCCGGTTACCCCGAAACACTTCCGGTTTCTCCGGAAGCTATTGCTTTTATTCTCGAATCTATTCCCACAACATTTTGTCGTATTCCTCACTCCACTAGTACTCAACAAATAGCAATTCCACTAGTAGTGCTCCACTAGTACTTACCTTAACTCTCCATGTTATAGACTATAGACTTGTGACGATGCCATCTTTAAGTATAACAAACAAGTTAGGCCAATTCAATAGATCATTCTTCTAACATCATATTCTCAAAGTTGGCGCATCCTTGTTATGCTTAACTTACGTCTATGATCAGAAAAACATAATCATTATGCAACACTTTGTGATATCGATAAGGTGACACTGCTTTGTGATTTGTGCTACTGAAATTGTTACTTGTGATATTGACAGCGAAAAATGCTTCGTTTTTTATCATTTGCGATACTAAAATTTATGATCCGTTGTAGTGAAATTGTAGTTTGTGGAACTGAAATCGTGAATTGTGACATTGAAAATTGCTATTTATGATGTTAAAAATCTTGATATTAAAAATTGTGATCATTGGTATTGAAATTGTTTATGTGATACTAAAACTGTGATTTGTGGCTGACCCGTTTCTTTTCGATGGGCGCACAAATATTGTACGTGAACACGGAAGGCTCTCTCTGGGCACTGGCAGGGCTTCGTTTCTCCTCTTTTTTTTTAGAAGAGGTCGATGTTTGTCCGCGTGACTCCTCGAAACGTCGTGGGCCGAACTTTTCCGTGCAAGCATGCACGTACGACGTCGTGGTTCCTCGTTCCCGTAGCAAGCATCAACCGCGTGCGGGGAAAGTCACAAACCTGTACAACCCCTATCGATAAAAACGGCAACGTAAACAGACCGAACACGTTCCTGTTCCAACGTGTGTGTCTTTCTCATACGTCCCAAAACTTCCGCAGCCAACATACTTCGCGGCGTCGGGTGCACGATCCAGTATCTTCGCGAAAAGCACCGATCGATCGATCGATCGTCCATGGCGTCGCCTGCTTCGTCCGAGCTCCCAGAGGAGCTCTGGGGCTGTTCGCCGCCCGCCTCCCGTTCCCCAACGACCGCGCTCGCTTCCGGACGGTGTGCCGCTCGTGGCGCTCGGCGCTGCGCCACCACGGCCACCACGCACGGCAGCTGGTCGTCCTCCCCGAAGGCATCTTCATGACTCTGTCCGACGGCCGCTCGTACCCTCTGCCTTCCTTCCCAGACAACACAATCTGCATCGGCTCCACGGACGGCTGGATTGCCCTTCGCCACCAAGACCGCGCCAACGGACGCAACTTCCTCTTACACAATCCTTTCACGAACGCAAGCGTTCCGCTTGAACTCGACGCCGTCATCGCCAAGGCTACCAAAGTCCGCAAGGTGCTTGTGCGGTCTACCGCGGATGGTGACCTGATTGTTGTTGTCCTAACGAACAATACAAGACGTCCGTTCATCTTGAGTCGTGGAGGGAAGGACGTCTGGTTGCCCGGGTCGTGGGACCTTCTTTATAACTTCATCGTCGACATCGCCTTCATGGGAGACAAACTCTACGTGATCACCCAGGACGAGAACCTCTTTCCGATTGATATAGGCATGGATGGTGACGGTAAGCTCATGGTTGCCGATGGCAGGCGCGTCGTAAGGCAACCAACAAATGTTTATGGCTATAATGCATGGAGCGAGTCTGAATCCGAGGAGGAGGAAGAGGAGGAGGAGGCAGCAGGAGCATCAGACGAGGAGGCAACTGAGACATTCAATGTGGGGGTAGCTGGAGCATCAGACGAGGAGGCGGTGGGAGCATGAAACGAGGAGACGGTGGGGGCATTGGATGAGCGGTTTGTTTTTAGAGCTGGAAAGGGGAAATAATTTGCGGGTATAAGTTGACATGACCTGGATGATACTCGAATACCAGTACGTTGATTTCTTTATTTGGTCCAGAAGCTGTCAATGAAATAAGATTTCTTTATTTGGTTCAGAAGCTGTCAATGAAATAAGGGAAACCGGTAATAGTCATGCATGCACGCGTGGGAGCCTCGAAAAGTCAAAATGTAAGGCAAGTCGGCATGAGGTTGATGGAACTGAAAATGGATTATTCTGCATGGAGCGAATCCGAGGACGAGACGAGGAGGCAATGTCCCATGTCCCATGTATGGGAAAAAAAATGAACAAAGTTTGAAATATATAAGAGAGTGGGAGCCGACCGTGCCAAACGTCCAAAGTCCTAAGTCTAAATCGCAAATAATACACGCACGTGCTATATATAGCATGACTTTCTCTTTGTCAATACATCTAGGTGGAGCATGGGAGCATCACTTATAAACTGGTCACCACGCCCTCCCCTTGGCGAGGTGGGACAAACAAACTTTGGTAGTTTAGTCTTGCATGGCTGCCAAAGGGATTACCGCTCACATCCCTCCCTAGGCATGCATGCAGGACCGATGACCCACATCCCTCACTAGGCATGCATGCTGCCAAAGGGACTACCGCTCACATGGGCCGTCAGCCTTGTTGCACCTTAAGCTGTTGATGAAGGCACTATTGCCCTGTAGCTAAATGAATTGTATATCAGTTGTTCATGCCTGGTGGTATAATTTTTTTATTGGTATATATATTATGTTCTAGTTTTCTCGTAATATTTAACTGTCTTGCTCTTTATTTAATCGAGGTACTTTTTCTATCTACAAAATATAAAGTTCATTCAACGGGTGAATCGTCTAGAGATGTCTTCATATTAGGTGAAAAATAGGTGCTTTATTAGATCTTTTGGTGGTGAACATTTTGCCATTTTTAAACAAATGCATCTGGAATCTCAATTAGAGTCGTTAATTGCTTAGTGAACAATTGTGGCGATGAATCGAATTATTTGTACCCTTTGCTGATTACTTGGACATGAATCAATATGCACAACTGCAATGGTAATATCGTTCAGGCATGTCTACTTGCAGCCTAAAATCTCAGAATTGCGCAACAAAAAAACTGGAGGTTTCATTTCTCATCCTGAGCAACCAAAGTATACATGCTCCTCTAAGATAATGTAGTAATCTAAGTCACACTTCAAGAAAAAATTCTCTGTTTTAGAATCTAGGATAAATCTCTGCAAGTGATCAAGAATGCTCATGGCGCGAATCATGGCATGGCAATTAATGCATTGCTTGGTAAAAAACTGAAGAGATACACATAGATACATGGATAGGCAGCAAATGAAAAGTATCACACTAGGTTGTACATAGTGTATCGCCTGCATAGATTCATGTAGTAACGAGCCACTAGATTAAGCCAGATCACACTTGTTTGAAATTTTATGTTTGATCATGAAAACTCAAGCACCAGCAACATTACAAGTTCAGATCATCTACGGCAATCTATCGATGAGCCAATCTATCAATGATCTCTCCGAGACCCAAACATGTCATCCTGCATTGGAGCTCAACTCACGGGAGGGTGCGCCAGCCTGGCCACCACCAGATTCTTCATCTTGGCGCCGAACCCCACCATCGATGCTCATGATGCAGTGCAGCCTGCCAAATACAGAGATAGAACATGTCACAAATATGAATGTAGATATCGATTCAAGATGCAAAACATGCTCCTTGCTGAAACGAATGTAGATATCGATTCAAGATGCAAAACATGCTCCTTGCTGAAACTACAATCTTTTGGAGACTAACATGGTACACTACTCCTAAAAACTCACTCTGTTCGTCCACCACAACTGCAATCTAACGCAAACGGATTCAATTAGCCACTAAGGATGTTGTTCGTCCACCACAACTATAACTCTTCAATGGTGGATGTAAAAAAAATTTGCTGCTAATTAGGCAGGAAGGCACGCACGCATGAATTGTTTTGAAGCAAGAAAAGAAAATTTGCTGGCATGATTGATGGACGGCACATAACAAACGATTCCTATATGTACTAGAGTACATACATGCTGCATGCTGTCTGAATGTGTTGGTGTGGTTTGAATCAATCAAGCATATGAACGTGGTTTGGATCTGACGGAGATGTGAAACGGTACTCACCTGTACTCTGTGTCACAGCAAGCAGGAGGGCCGGCGTCGGTGGAACATGGTGGAGGAAACAGCGGCCGGCCCCCTCCTCCACGGCCGCCGTCCACCACGAGATCCCTAGGAGCCCTTCCTTAATCACGGACAGCTCAAAGCCGTGGTTCTGGACCACGCCCTTGACGAGCCCATGCCGCGACGACGAGCCAAAGGTGTTGCGTCACGGATCTGGGAGCGTCACCGCCTAATCGATCTGGAAGCATCACCCCAGCGCACGACTGTGTACCCATGAAATTATGGACACATCAGCACCAGCATCCAGAGCCTCCATGAAATCCTTTATGCCAGACCTTGCAATGGTACCAAGGTTGTTCATGAGGTCTGACTTGGCAATACCAATACCACTGTCGATAAGCGTGAGTGTGGTCGCTGCCTTGTCAGGACAATGTGGATTAATGGCTCTAGCTGAGCATCCAGCTTGCTCTTGTCAGTCAGGCTCGCAAACCCGATCTTATCCAATGCCTGCAAATGCCTGCACATCATAGCACCCAAATACCCAATTTAGTATAGTTCTCACAAATAACAAGTCAATAACGCAAACATAACTGAAAGTAACCAATGCAACAGTACAAGATCGGTAGCAGACATTATCTTGTACTGAGGCAAAACATAAACCACAAGTTATTATTTTTCACCTTTAGCGACTGATCTAACAAGAACGTTAACAACTAGAATTGTCAAACAGGAAACAAGAAAATAATTTCATCAAGGCCATTATCCAACAGAAGTTACTATTTTTATCAAAGAGGAAAGCAACAAAACTATAACTAGGGACCACAAGTTTGTGGTGGTCAGAAGACCACCACCACAGACAACGTGACCACAGAATCAGAACCGAGACCCAACTAATTGGCCAGGACCACAACTGTCCATGGCTAGACGACCAGACCATCTTGGGGTATAGGGATTGAGGGAGAAGACCAGGGACTCACCAGAACCGAAGAAGATGCTGAGTTAGTGGCCAAGAAAGAGGTAGTCCACCAAGCAGTAGTAGCCGAACAATAAATATGATGATTCTTTGAAGAGACCTACACATAAATCACAAAGTTGATCAGCCAGAAAAGACAAATTAGCACAACCCATACACATGGGCTAGATTGCATGTGTGAATAAGAAATGTACTGATTACACAGCATAAGCCAACCAAAACATGTTGCAAGAGCAAGTTACCATGTGGCTGGACTGTTAAGAACTAGAGAAGGGCAGCAAGGTTTGATAAACTGAAGAAGCAACATTTTGGTCTATCAGATGGTAATAATAATCAAGGGCAGAGCAGCGACCTTTTTTACATAGAAAGTTGGCAGATTCATTAGAGAAATACATAATCAAAGTGTTTAGAGCTAGCACACTTAAAAGTCCAAATAATATTATTTTGCGAGGAAAAAAGTGAGATTAATTGAGATGTTCCCAGGTGAGATCAAATCAAGTTAAAGCGGAAAAGCACATTCTTTATCATGATAGGAGCACAACAAAAACATACTCCCTCCGTCCCGTAGTATAAGAGCGTTTTTTTCACACTATACTAGTGTCAAAAACACTCCTATATATTGGGACGGAGGGACTATCTCGCAATTCAGACAGAAGTGCCAACTCATGACTTGTGTTGCATCAACGACAAAAAGCCATGAGTGGACATTGACTGGATCTGTCTAGCCATGCAAAACCATCATGTCACAACAAAAGGGAATTATTCATTCGGAGAAGAATAATTATCAGCCACGGGAAAACGAGCAGCCATCCATAATTCATGAAGTTATGACATACCCAGAATACCAAATTTCAGTTGAAGAAATTTTTGTCTGAAGTGAAGAAACATTTTTGTCAGTGAAATGCAAATTGAAAAGTATGACCACCCACAGTGGAAAATCTACGAATAAGCTCTCAGATTGTCACATACGCAAAACAACATCATCAAATAAGCCATAAAATTCTCAAAAGATAACATCGGAGAAGTGCACAACGTAAAAAAACTCTTCCCTTTTCAGTTAAAGTGGACCAAGATCATGATGTGCAAACTGTATACAAACGAAAAATATTGTGATCCCTAAACTGCAGTCTACACAGCCACAATAGCAAATGACTAATTAACCATCTCTTAAAAATGCAACATGGTAAATAATGGGACAGAGTTAGAGGTTAACTAAATGATTAGACATGCAAACACCAATAACAAGAAGAAACAAACAGTATGACATGTGTTCTTCAATATGAATGCACATTACATGGACCAAGTTAGAGCACCTGCTTTAATTAGGCGGGGCCAATGGTAAACAAAGACTTTGCTCAGCCTAGTTCACTGCCAAACTAACTTCAGCATTTTTATCTTTCTTCTTTTGGGGAATAATAAGGTGGACCTGTCCAGATGAATCTTAATCAATCCTAGCCCTCTTGACTGAAACTCGAAAATGAAATCCGACTTATTTGAGCACATAATCAGAACCAGGCCCCAACTAATTGACCAGCACCACAACCGGCCATGGCTAGACGACCGGACCATCTCGGGGTACAAGGAGAGAGGGAGGAGACCATGGACTCACCAGAACCACTGAAGATGCTGAGTTACTGGCCGAGGAAGAGGTAGTCCACTAAGCAGTAGTAGCTGAACAATAAGTTTGATGTTCCTTTGAAGAGACCTACACACAAAGCACAAAGTTCATTAGCCAGCAAAGGCACATGAGCACAACACATACACATGGCCTAGATTGCATATTTAAGCATGCATGAATAAGAGATGTATAGATTACACGGAGCAAAACAGCATAAGCCAGCCAAAGCATGTTGTAAGAGCAAGCTACCATGTGGTTGGACTATTAAGAACTAGAGTAGGGCAGCAAGGTTTGATAAACTCAGGAAGCAATATGTTGATCTATCAGATAGTAATATATAATCAAGGGCAGAGTAGAGACCATTTTTACACAGGAAGTTGGCAGATTCATTAGAAAAATCTCCTACATAATACGAGTGTTTAGAACTAGTACAATTAAAAGCCCGGATAATATTATTTTGCGATAACAAAAGTGAGAATAATTGAGATGTTCCCAGGTCAGATTAAATCAAGCTAAAGGGGAAAAAACCATTCTTTATCATGACAGGAGCATAACAACAAATATCTCGCAATTCAGGTAGAAGTGCTAAACTCATGACTTGTGTTGCATCAGCGACACAAAGCCATGAATAGATATTGACTGGGTGTGTCCAGCGATGCAAAAACGCCATGGCACAACATAAGGGAATTCATTGATGCAGAGAAGAATAATTATCAACCACGGGTAAACAACAGCGGTAAAGCTGTTGCCTTATGACCAGGAAGTCACGGGTTCGGGTCCTGGAAACAGCCTCTTGCAGAAATGTAGGGAAAGGCTGCGTACAATAGACGGTCGGACCCTTCCACGGACCCTGCGCAAGCGGGACCTACATGCACCGGGCTGCCCACAGGAAAACAACAGCCATCCATAATTCATAGATCTAATGCATCAGCCACAACAGTCGTTTCCCACTTTCCAATCAATTTAAAAACTAGATTAAGATACGTATTTCCAAATTCTGCAACATGTGAACGTAAGCATGACCATGCTTTGACTTTCTGTTCTGCGAGTGCTACCACATATACTAAACATAAGAATCTGCCAGATCATTTGGAAATTAGATTAAGATACGTATTTCCAAATTCTGCAACACGTGAACATAAGCATGACCATGCTTTGACTTTCTATTCTGCGAGTGCTACCACAGCATGAAACCAAAACAAGATGACCTTGGTGGAAGGGAAATAATAGAAAAAAGATGGGAAACTGAAAACCTGGAAGTCCGTAACATGCTTCACATAACTAAACTGACAGATTGAATACCAGCGCTGGAATCTCATGACTAGAAATTCCTCTCGTTCGTAGAACAACAACCAAACAAAAGAACTGAAATTATAGAGGATCGCTTGTTGCAGCGAGACAGAACATCATGTGAACATCTAAAGATATTTGCAAGAACCACCATTATTGGTTAAAACTAATCAACTTGCTGGACAAGTTGGGTGCATATTCATGTAGCAACTTAACAAACAGTGGTAACAAGCTGACGCATCCATCCATGCATATACGCAGTGTAGCAATATCAATGAGACATGAAACCCGTTATAGGACCATGGGACCTCAATATCAAGTTGTAAACCTTAAATAGTACACCCTCCGTCCCATAATGTAAGTCGTTTTTTGCAAGCTATGTTAGCTTGCAAAAATGTCTTATATTGTGGGACAGAGGGAGTAGCACACAAGGATCCAAAATAAGTATGTAACCCCATCAAATAGCATATACAGTAGCACAAGGGACCAATTTCAAGGAGGAGATCATCACAATCAGCAGACCACCACAGATAACATGACCACAGAATCAATCCCTAACTCATTGGCTTCCACCTACATAGTAACCAACCAACTACATTTGAAGCATGAGATGGTTGTTTTCTATACAAACTCAACACAGAAAAACGTCAAGTACCTTGTGTGCATTGTGTCTCTCATTGCTTTTTTGCTGCAGACACTTCTCTGACGACCCAAGATCCGAGTCCTGTGTGTGTCCTGAACTTGCTTTCTATCTACAGATGCTTCTCCGACAACCCGCGTGTGTCATGGACCTGTCAAAGCCACCTCTGACGGTTCCTTGCTGTGCCATTTTCTTGGCGTATTCCTTACCATTTAAATCCTCGAACACTGGCGATAAATGAGACAGTCATCGACAAGCAGGCCTTATACTGAGAAAATAAAGCATGGATTCCAGTAGAGAACTAGTAAACAGTAAAGATCCCACAAACAACAGGGAAGTTTATCACTGCTATGCGCATACGGGCTCAGTTTCGCATGTATCCAAATTGCTCCTCTGGATTGAGACTCAAAGGACTACTGGTTTGAAACAATGATGCCATTGACATGTTTCATAGTTACAAGAAGGAAAGCACATTCACCTCCTCACCACTAGTACCAATACCAAGCAAAGAACAGTAATTTAGTATGAATCAGGACCTAGGTTGTACTATAGAATATGCACGAGGAGAATGGCAAGAGTGCAACATAAGAGACCATTCTAAACAGAAAAAAAACATTAGTATCATATTTATGCTTTGAGCTGTCGACTATAATTGTTATGAAGCAATCAAACTGCCATGATAATGTTGTGTGACTAGACTAGATTAATGTAGCCCGGCTGGCTTTACATTGCAATCCAGGAGAGAGAATAATTTTCAACAACACAAACAGATGCATAACACTAGTCTGCTCCTTGCTGAAACTGCAATCTTTGGGAGACTAACATGGTACACTACTACTACTAAAACTCAGTCTGTTCTTCCACCACAACTGCAAACTAGCAGCGCAAATATGAAAGAAACAAACATAAAAACCGGCGACCACAAATTTGTGGTGGCCAGAAGACCAGGACCACTGACAGCATGACCACAGAATCAGAACAGGCCCCAACTTGGCCAACACCACAACCGGCCATGGCTCGATGACCGGACCATCTCGGGGTACAAGGAGAGAGGGAGGAGACCTGGGACTCACAAGAACTGGAGAAGATGCTGAGTTAGTGGCCGAGGAAGAGGTAGTCCAGCAAGCAGTAGTTGAACATAAATTTGATGATTCTTTGAAGAGACCTACATGTTGGGGAACGTAGCAGAAATTCAAAATTTTCTTACGTGTCACCAAGATCTATCTATGGAGAAACCAGCAACGAGGGGAAGGAGAGTGCATCTACATACCCTTGTAGATCGCTAAGCGGAAGCGTTCAAGAGAACGAGGTTGAAGGAGTCGTACTCGTCGTGATTCAAATCACCGGAGATCCTAGTGCCGAACGGACGGCACCTCCGCGTTCAACACACGTACAGCCCGGTGACGTCTCCCACGCCTTGATCCAGCAAGGAGAGAGGGAGAGGTTGAGGTAGACTCCATTCAGCAGCAGCACAACGGCGTGGTGGTGATGGAGGAGCGTGGTAGTCCAGCAGGGCTTCGCCAAGCACCGCGAGATATGAGGAGAAGGGAGAGAGGTATGGCTGCGCCAACAGGAGAAGAAACTAATGTATTGGGCTGCTCCTATGCCTCACTATATATAGGGGGAGAGGGGGCTGCGCCCCCACCTAGGTTTCCACCCCTAGGGGGCGGCGGCCAGCCCCCAGATCCCATCTGGGTGGCGGCTAGAGGGGGAGAGAGGGGGAGGCGCACCCAGGGTGGGCCTTAGGGCCCATCTGCCCTAGGGTTTGCCCCCTCCCACTCTCCCTTGCGCCTTGGGCCCCTTGTGGGGGGCGCACCAGCCCACCTGGGGCTGGTTCCCTCCCACACATGGCCCATGCAGCCCTCCGGGGTAGGTGGCCCCACTTGGTGGACCCCCGGGACCCTCCCGGTGGTCCCGGTACGTTACCGATAAAACCCGAAACTTTTCCGGTGACCAAAACAGGACTTCCCATATATAAATCTTTACCTCCGGACCATTCCGGAACTCCTCGTGACGTCCGGGATCTCATCCGGGACTCCGAACAACATTCGGTAACCACATACAAGCTTCCTTTATAACCCTAGCGTCATCGAACCTTAAGTGTGTAGACCCTACGGGTTCGGGAGACATGTAGACATGCCCGAGACGTTCTCCGGTCAATAACCAACAGCGGGATCTGGATACCCATATTGGCTCCCACATGTTCCACGATGATCTCATCGGATGAACCACGATGTCAAGGACTCAGTCGATCCCGTATACAACTCCCTTTGTCTAGCAGTATTTTACTTGCCCGAGATTCGATTGTCGGTATACCGATACCTTGTTCAATCTCGTTACCGGCAAGTCTCTTTACTCGTTCCGTAGCACATCATCCCGTGATCAACCCCTTGGTCACATTGTGCACATTATGATGATGTCCTACCGAGTGGGCCCAGAGATACCTCTCCGTTTACACGGAGTGACAAATCCCAGTCTCGATCCGTGTCAACCCAACAGACACTTTCGGAGATACCTGTAGTGCACCTTTATAGTCACCCAGTTACGTTGTGATGTTTGATACACCCAAAGCACTCCTACGGTATCCGGGAGTTACACGATCTCATGGTCTAAGGAAGAGATACTTGACATTAGAAAAGCTCTAGCAAACGAACTACACGATCTTTGTGCTATGCTTAGTATTGGGTCTTGTCCATCACATCATTCTCCTAATGATGTGATCCCGTTATCAACGACATCCAATGTCCATAGCCAGGAAACCATGACTATCTGTTGATCACAACGAGCTAGTCAACTAGACGCTCACTAGGGACATATTGTGGTCTATATATTCACACGTGTATTACGATTTCCGGATAATACAGTTATAGCATGAATAAAAGACAATTATCATAAACAAGGAAATATAATAATACTTTTATTATTGCCTCTAGGGCATATTTCCAACAGTCTCCCACTTGCATTAGAGTCAATAATCTAGTTCACATCGCCATGTGATTAACATTGACAGGTCACATCGCCATGTGACCAACATCATCAAATGAGTTCTGGGGTTTGATCATGTTTTGCTTGTGAGAGAGGTTTTAGTCAACGGGTCTGAACCTTTCAGATCCGTGTGTGCTTTGCAAATTTCTAGGTCATATTGTAAATGCTGCTTCCACGCTCCACTTGGAGCTATTCCAAATGGTTGCTCCACTATATGTATCCGGTTTGCTACTCAGAGTCACTCGGATAGGTGTTAAAGCTTGCATCGACGTAACCCTATACGCCGAACTCTTTATCACCTCCATAATCGAGAAACATGTCCTTATTTACTCCAAGGACAATTTTGACCGCTGTCCAATGATCCATTCCTGGATCATTCTTGTACCCCTCGACTGACTCATGGCAAGGCACACTTCCGGTGCGGTACACAGCATAACATACTATAGAGCCTACGTATAAAGCATAGGGGACGACCTTCGTCCTTTCTCTCTCTTTTGCCGTGGTCGAGCTTTAAGTCTTAACTTCATACCTTACATGTCAGGCAAGAACTCCTTCTTTGACTGATCCATCTTGGACACCTTCAAGATCATGTTAAGGTATATGCTCATTTGAAAGTACCATTAAGCGTTTTTGATCTATCCTCATAGATCTTGATGCTCAATGTTCAAGTAGCTTAATCCAGGTTTTCCATTGAAAAACACTTTTCAAATAACCCTATATGCTTTCCAGAAATTCTACATCATTTCTGATCAACAATATGTCAATAACATATACTCACCAGAAATTCCATAGTGCTCCCACTCACTTCTTTGGAAATACAAGTTTCTCATAAATTTGTATAAACCCAAAATCTTTGATCATCTTATCAAAGTACATATTCCAACTCCGAGATGCTTACTCCAGTCCTTAGAAGGATCGCTGGAGCTAGCATACCCTTTAGCATCCTTAGGATCGACAAAACTTTTCTGATTTGTATCACATACAACCTTTCCTTACGTAAACTGATAAGGAAACTCGTTTTGACATCCATCTGGCAGATTTCATAAATGCAGCCAATGCTAACATGATTCCGACGGACTTAAGCATCGCTACGAATGAGAAAATCTCATTGTAGTCAACTCCTTGAACTTGTGAAAAACCCTTCGCCACAAGTCGAGCTTCATAGACGGTGACATTACCGTCCACGTCCGTCTTCTTCTTAAAGATCCATTTATCTTAATGGCTTGCCAATCGTCGGGCAAGTCCACCAAAGTCCATGCTTTGTTCTGATACATGGATCCTATCTCGGATTTCATGGCTTCTAACCATTTGTCGGAATTTGGGCCCACCATTACTTCTCCATAGCTCGTAGGTTCATCGTTGCCTAGCAACATGTCCTTCAAGACAGGATTACTGTACCACTCTGAAGCAGTACGCATCCTTGTCACCCTACGAGGTACGGTAGTGACTTGATCTGAAGTTTTATGATCACTATCATAAGCTTCTACTTCAATTGGTGTAGGTGCCACAGGAACAACTTCCTGTGCCCTGCTACACACAAGTTGTAGTGACGGTTCAATAACCATATCAAGTCTCCACCATCCTCCCACTCAACTTTTCGAGACAAACTTTTCCTCGAGAAAGGACCCGATTCAGAAACAATCCCTATTACTTTCGGATCTGAATTAGGAGGTATACCCAACTGTTTTGGGTGTCCTATGAAGATGCATTTTATCCGCTTTGGGTTCAAGCTTATCAACCTGAAACTTTTTCACATAAGCATCGTAGCCCCAAACTTTTAAGAAATGACAGCTTAGGTTTCTCTAAACCATAGTTCATACGGTGTCATCTCAACGGAATTACGTGGTGCCCTATTTAAAGTGAATGTGGTTGTCTCTAATGCCTAACCCATAAACGATAGTGGTAATTCGATAAGAGACATCATGGTACGCACCATATCCAATAGGGTGCAACTATGATGTTCGGACACACCATCAAACTATGGTGTTCCAGGCGGTATTAATTGTGAAACAATTTCCACAATGCCAAACTCGTAACTCAGATACTCATCTCTATGATCATATCATAGACATTTCATCCTCTTGTCACGATGATCTTCAACTTCACTCTGAAATTACTTGAACCATTCAATAATTCAGACTTGTGTTTCATCAAGTAAATATACTCTACATCTACTCGAATCATCTGTGAAGTAAGAACATAACGATATTCACTGCATGCCTCAGCACTCATTGGACTGCACACATCAAAATGTGTTACTTCCAACAAGTTGCTATCTTGTTCCATTTTACTGAAAAACGAGGCTTTTTAGTCATCTTGCCCATGTGGTATGATTTGCATATCTCAAGTGATTCAAAATCAAGTGAGTCCAAACGATCCATCTGCATGGAGTTTCTTCATGCATATACACCAATAGACATGGTTCGCATGTCTCAAACTTTTCAAAATGAGCGAGGCCAAAGATCCATCAACATGGAGCTTCTTCATGCGTTTTACACCAATATGACTTACATGGCAGTGCCACAAGTAAGTGGTACTATCATTACTATCTTATACCTTTTGGCATGAAAATGTGTATCACTACGATCGAGATTCAATAAACCATTCCTTTAGGTGCAAGACCATTGAAGGTATTATTCAAATAAATAGAGTAACCATTATTCTCCTTAAATGAATAACCGTATTGCGATAAACATAATCCAATCATGTCTATGCTCAACGCAAACACCAAATGACAATCATTCAGGTTTAATACTAATCTTGATGGTAGAGGGAGCGTGCGATGTTTGATCACATCAAACTTGGAAATACTTCCAACACATATCATTAGCTCACCTTTAGCTAGTCTCCGTTTATTCCGTAGCTTTTATTTCGAGTTACTAACACTTAGCAACCGAACCGGTATCTAATACCCTGGTGCTACTAGGAGTACTAGTAAAGTACACATTAACATAATGTATATCCAATATACTTCTATCGACCTTGCCAGCCTTCTCATCTACCAAGTATCTAGGGTAATTCCGCTCCAGTGGTTGTTCCCCTTATTACAGAAGCACTTAGTCTCGGGTTTGGGTTCAACCTTGGGTTTCTTCACTAGAGCAGCAGCTGATTTGCCGTTTCATGAAGTATCCCTTCTTGCCCTTGCCCTTCTTGAAACTAGTGGTTTCACCAACCATCAACAATTGATGCTTCTTCTTGATTTCTACTTTCACGGTGTCAAACATCGTGAATACCTCAAGGATCATCATATCTATCCCTGATATGTTATAGTTCATCACGAAGCTCTAGCAGCTTGGTGGCAATGACTTTGGAGAAACATCACTATCTCATCTGGAAGATCAACTCCCACTCGATTAAAGTGATTGTTGTACTCAGACAATCTGAGCACAAGCTCAACAATTGAGCTTTTCTCCCTTAGTTTGCAGGCTAAGAAAATCGTCGGAGGTCTCATACCTCTTGACGTGGGCACGAGCCTGAAATCTCAATTTCAGCCCTCGAAACATCTCATATGTTCCGCGACGTTTCGAAAAACATCTTTGGTGCCTTAATTCTAAACCGTTTAACTGAACTATCACGTAGTTATCAAAACGTGTATGTCCGATGTTCGCAACATCCACAAACGACGTTTGGGGTTCAGCACATTGAGCGGTGCATTAAGGACATGAGCTTTCTACTGTCCGCATAATCGCTACTGTCAACTTTCAACTATATTTTCTCTAGGAACATATCTAAACAGTGGAACTAAAGCGCGAGCTTACGACATAATTTGCAAAGATCTTTTGACTATGTTCAGGATAATTAAGTTCATCTTATGAACTCCCACTCAGATAGACATCCCTCTGGTCATCTAAGTGATTACATGATCCAAGTCAACTAGGCCGTGTCCGATCATCACGTGAGACGGACTAGTCATCATCGGTGAACATCTTCATGTTGATCGTATCTACTATACGACTCATGCTCGACCTTTCGGTCTCCGTGTTCCGAGGCCATGTCTGCACATGCTAGGCTCGTCAAGTTAACCCCAAGTGTTTTTGCTGTGTAAATCTGTCTTACACCCGTTGTATGTGAACGTAAGAATCCATCACACCCGATCATCACGTGGTGCTTAGAAGCGACGAACTGTAGCAACGGTGCACAGTCAGGGGAGAACACTTCTTGAAATTTTGTAAGGTATCATCTTATTTACTACCGTCGTCCTAAGTAAACAAGATGCATAAACATGATAAACATCACATGCAATCAAATAGTGACACGATATGGCCAATATCATTTTGCTCCTTTTGATCTCCATCTTCAGGGCTCCATGATCATCATCGTCACCGGCATGACACCATGATCTCCATCATCGTGTCTTCATGAAGTTGTCTCGCCAACTATTACTTCTACTACTATGGCTACCGGTTAGCAATAAAGTAAAGTAATTACATGGCGTTGTTCAATGACACGCAGGTCATACAATAAATCAAGACAACTCCTATGGCTCCTGCCGGTTGTCATACTCATCGACATGCAAGTCGTGATTCCTATTACAAGAACATGATCAATCTCATACATCACATATCATTCATCACATTCTTCTTGGCCATATCACATCACATAGCATACCCTGCAAAAACAAGTTAGACGTCCTCTAATTGTTGTTTGCATGTTTTACGTGGCTGCTATGGGTTTCTAGCAAGAACGTTTCTTACCTACGCAAAACCAGAACATGATATGCCAATTGCTATTTACCCTTCATAAGGACCCTTTTCATCGAATCCGTTCCGACTAAAGTGGGAGAGACTGGCACCCGCTAGCCACCTTATGCACGAAGTGCATGTCAATCGGTGGAACCTGTCTCACGTAAGAGTACGTGTAAGGTCGGTCCGGGCCGCTTCATCCCACAATACCGTCGAAACAAGATTGGACTAGTAACGGTAAGCATATTAAACAACATCATCGCCCACAACTACTTTGTGTTCTACTCGTGCAAAGAATCTACGCAATAGACCTAGCTCATGATGCCACTGTTGGGGAACGTAGCAAAAATTCAAAATTTTCTTACGTGTCACCAAGATCTATCTATGGAGAAACCAGCAACGAGGGGAAGGAGAGTGCATCTACATACCCTTGTAGATCGCTAAGCGGAAGCGTTCAGGAGAACGAGGTTGAAGGAGTCGTACTCGTCGTGATTCAAATCACCGGAGATCCTAGTGCCGAACGGACGGCACCTCCGCGTTCAACACACGTACAGCCCGGTGACGTCTCCCACGCCTTGATCTAGCAAGGAGAGAGGGAGAGGTTGAGGAAGACTCCATCCAGCAGCAGCACAACGGCGTGGTGGTGATGGAGGAGCGTGGTAGTCCAGCAGGGCTTCGCCAAGCACCGCGAGATATGAGGAGAAGGGAGAGAGGTATGGCTGCGCCAACAGGAGAAGAAACTCATGTATTGGGCTGCTCCTATGCCTCACTATATATAGGGGGAGAGGGGGCTGCGCCCCCACCTAGGTTTCCACCCCTAGGGGGCGGCGGCCAGCCCCCAGATCCCATCTGGGTGGCGGCTAGAGGGGGAGAGAGGGGGAGGCGCACCCAGGGTGGGCCTTAGGGCCCATCTGCCCTAGGGTTTGCCCCCTCCCACTCTCCCCTGCGCCTTGGGCCCCTTGTGGGGGGCGCACCAGCCCACCTGGGGCTGGTTCCCTCCCACACATGGCCCATGCAGCCCTTCGGGGTAGGTGGCCCCACTTGGTGGACCCCCGGGACCCTCCCGGTGGTCCCGGTACGTTACCGATAAAACCCGAAACTTTTCCGGTGACCAAAACAGGACTTCCCATATATAAATCTTTACCTCCGGACCATTCCAGAACTCCTCGTGGCGTCCGGGATCTCATCCGGGACTCCGAACAACATTCGGTAACCACATACAAGCTTCATTTATAACCCTAGCGTCATCGAACCTTAAGTGTGTAGACCCTACGGGTTCGGGAGACATGTAGACATGCCCGAGACGTTCTCCGGTCAATAACCAACAGCGGGATCTGGATACCCATGTTGGCTCCCACATGTTCCACGATGATCTCATCGGATGAACCACGATGTCAAGGACTCAGTCGATCCCGTATACAATTCCCTTTGTCTAGCGGTATTTTACTTGCCCGAGATTCGATCGTCGGTATATCGATACCTTGTTCAATCTCGTTACCGGCAAGTCTCTTTACTCGTTTCGTAGCACATCATCCCGTGATCAACCCCTTGGTCACATTGTGCACATTATGATGATGTCCTACCGAGTGGGCCCAGAGATACCTCTCCGTTTACACGGAGTGACAAATCCCAGTCTCGATCCGTGTCAACCCAACAGACACTTTCGGAGATACCTGTAGTGCACCTTTATAGTCACCCAGTTACGTTGTGACGTTTGATACACCCAAAGCACTCCTACGGTATCCGGGAGTTACACGATCTCATGGTCTAAGGAAGAGATACTTGACATTAGAAAAGCTCTAGCAAACGAACTACACGATCTTTGTGCTATGCTTAGTATTGGGTCTTGTCCATCACATCATTCTCCTAATGATGTGATCCCGTTATCAACGACATCCAATGTCCATAGCCAGGAAACCATGACTATCTGTTGATCACAACGAGCTAGTCAACTAGAGGCTCACTAGAGACATATTGTGGTCTATATATTCACACGTGTATTACGATTTCCGGATAATACAGTTATAGCATGAATAAAAGACAATTATCATAAACAAGGAAATATAATAATACTTTTATTATTGCCTCTAGGGCATATTTCCAACACTACACATAAAGCAAAGCTGATTAGCCCGAGAAGGCACATAAGAACAACACGTACACATGGGCTAGATTGCATATTTGAGCATGCATGAATAAGAAATGTACTGATTACACAGAGCAGAACAGCATAAGCCAACCAAAGCATGTTGTAAGAGCAAGCTACCCATGTGGCTGAACTATTAAGAACTAGAGCAGGGTGGCAAGGTTTGATAAACTGAAGAATCATCAAAGTGTTTTACACAGGGTTATTATTACTATCTGATAATCAAGGGCAGAGCAGCGACGAGTTTTACACAGGAAGTTGGCAGATTTATTAGAGAAATACATAATCAAAGTGTTTAGAGCTATTACTAAAAGTACGAATAATATTATTTTGCGAGGACAAAAGTGAGATTAATTGAGATGTTCCCAGGTGAGATTAAATAAAGTTAAAAGGGGAAAAACATTCTTTATCATGGCAGGAGCATAAGAAAATGAAATCCAAATTATTTGGTAAAACAAAATTACTGGTTAACATGCTCATATCTACAGGTCATGCCATTTGTCTAAACGATGAGGAAAGATCCTTTTTTTTACCGCCGCAACCTAACCAATGTAATTACCAATCTCTATTAATCTCTGCTTTAGTTGGTACCTACTGCAACTCTAGGAAATATATACATGCACGAAGCCACGAAGAGGCACATGCTGCACACCCACCTACAGGAACACCAGACGTACTCGCATACAGGATGGAACTGGAACGAGAATATTACCCTGTACACCGGCTGTTTGGCATGGTTGCCTCCTCACCTTGCCGCACCCTCGCGTTGTCATGCTTCTGCTGATGGCGCTGCAACACTCTTGCACGCCACCGCGTTCTGCACCGGCATGCTCGGCCTCGCTGGTCGCAGGTTGCAGCCTATACAGCAAGAGATGATGCACCTATACAGCAAGAAAGGCAGTAGCTTTGGTGAGGAGTAATACATGCATATAGCAGGGGATATTCTTAAATAACAGAAGACCAAGTATAAATATTCTTTTACATCACAGACTTAGCATTTGCATTACTTATTACTTCATTTGTTCTTTCACGAAACAAGATATAATCATAGCACAAAACATGATCAACGCACACAAAAAGAACATCATAAAATCAGATACAAGCTAGACCAAAAAAAGTATGGTGCATCAGATTGACACCATGATTTTCTCAAACGTTAGAATCCTGAAAGGAACATTGTTTGGATCAACACAGAGGAGAAATGTTCTCACCTGTACAACAATCTGCCTGACTTAGGTCAGGACGGTGCGAACACGGTGGACTAAGCAGCGGACGTTCCTCCTCTCCCGGCACACAGCTCTGGCGGTGGGCTTGGCCTAAGGCAGCGGCGGCCTCCTCAATCTGCGGCATGGCCCTTGGTGCTGGCGGGATGCCGACAAGGTCGAACGCGCCTAGGAGCTTGCTGCCCATTGCCATCTCAAGCTCACTTTGCAACACACACTTGCATCTGATTGTCAGAAGCAGTTGGGAACGCCTGCAGTTGAGAACATACATAGAGAACATACATAGCTTAGTATGGTGTCCAAACAATATGGATATAGCAAGCAAGATAATACAGATCAGTTGAACAAATAATCCAAAGTTCAATTGCAGAATAACAAACAATCATGATTAGCTGAGGAGTCATCACCATCTACTAATGACTCGACAAAAAGGCATCACATAAACATCTCAAGTAAGACGATGATGGCAAACAGAGGAAGATCAGTGATATGCCACCAACCAAAATGAAAAGAACATGCAACACCATATATAACTGGTGAAGCACAATAAAAAAACATCATAAAATCACATATAAGATAGAGCAAAAAAAGTATGATGCAGTTAGATACATCAGATTGACACCATGATTTTCTCAAACGCCCAAATCCTACAACGAACATTGTTTGGATCAACTGAGGGGAGATGTCCTCACCTTTACAGCAAGCAAGCTACCCGACTCAAGCAGGGGCAGTGCGAACACGGTGGAGGAAGCAGCGGTCGTTCATCCTCTCCCGATGCACGGTTGTGGATGTGGACTTGGTCTTAGGTAGCGGCAGCCACCTCAATCTGTAGCGTGGCCCTTGGTGCTGGTGGGATGCCAATGAGATCAAACTCGCCCACGAGATTGCTAGCCATTGCCATCTCAAGCTCACCTTGCGACACATGGATACACACTTGCATCTGGTTGTCAGAAGCAGTTGGGAACACCTACAGTTGAGAACATACATAGCTTAGTATGGTGTCCAAACAATATGGATATAGCAAGCAAGCTAATACAGACCAGTTGAGCAAATAATCCAAAGTTCAATTGCAGAATAACAAACAATCATGATTAGCAGAGGAGTCAAGGCATCACATAAGCATCTCAAGTAAGACGATGATAGCAAACAGAGGAAGATCAATGATATGCCAGTAACCAAAAAACATGCAACACCATATACAACTGGTGGAGCAACCAAGCCAATAACAATGTTTGACCTTGATTTAATCAACCATCAAGGAGACGCATCACATCAGTATAGCTTACTAGTAGTCAAACAAGATTAGATAGAGGGTGTCTCTGATTGATTTTGGTTTAACTAATGCACTCATGACTACTGCTGCTATCAAGAAAAAAAATAGGTCTAGTAAACTAATGCACTCGTGACCTTGATGACAATGGCGTTGATAAACTACTTGACAGAGCAGAAGGAGCTGTCAGAGCGTTAGGCAAACTGCTTTAAACATGAGTCTTTATACCATACAAATAAGCCTTTACAATAATATATGCTAACATCACAGGAGGTACATCTCACTGATTTCTGCACAAATAGCAAATCATAATTTACCTCAGTAGTTAATGTGAAATGGGTACGTAACAGAAAGGAACAAATGTCCGACAATGATAAGAACCCAAGAGGGGGAAAACTGAACACCATGGTACATCTCTAGCATTTAAACATGAAAAGAGCATGCCAGGCTCCCAGCCTTCTTCTCTATGTACTACCATAAAAGACAATGGATAGCAAGATGCTAGCAACAATCTCACCTCTCACATGGGAACATACGGGCAGTTCCAGAACCCCTGCGCCACCTCGGCGGTCTCATCGTCTAAATTCCTGGTTTAAAGAAATTCCAAATCACCCATTTGAGGCAGAAGTAATAAATTTTGCTAGAAATGGACAGCAGCGATGTCTTTCTTACAAACTCATGAGATGATTAATTACCTGCAATGTCAGAGAGGAGCTCCAAGTTGATCCTTGTGATCATCAAGCCCCTGAAAAAGTGTTTTTGTAGTTAAAATTCAGTTATGAAGGAGGCGCATCATCATTTTGGCCAGCAAGTAACCTTTGATTTGTACTACCATCATGAGTACTATTTGACCTTAATTTAAGTCAATCATCAAGGAGATACATCAAATCAGTACAACACGTACATATATAAACCCCCTGGCTTAATATATACTGTAGTTGGCATTTGCAGCGGCTGGTAGCTAAAGAAGATTAGAGAGTGGTTCGATTTATTTGGTTTAACCAAGTAAAACAACATGGTTATGTTTGTCGCTAGCAATTCAAGAGCATCAGAAAAACAAGGCAACTTAAAAATGAGGCAGAGTGAATACAACCAATTCAAGAACATCATATCAGTGCTACAATGGCAATCGAAATCCCTACACGATCCGACCATATGCACCATACATAGGCATGGTCCACATAGGCAGGCTCACCCCTTTTATTTACCACCAACGCATGATGCCTAAATAACACGTCAATATCATTTATCATCTCAATTTATCCAAGAAATTTGCAAACTAATCGTCTTAATCCCTTGTGGAACAAGGAAAAATGTTTGTAAGTGCATGCCCAGAGTATAACTCAAGTTTCACCAGCACTGAATCTCTCTACAGAACCCTCCCCAAACCAAGCATCAGTAATCAACAAAACCATGCAAATCATGCCATCTAAAACCCCAGAGCATAGAAATAAAATAAGCCATGAACAACATTCCAATCTAACGGTGCATTTACAGAATCACAAAAATTCTGAACAACCCACAAGAACTACGAAGTGTATCTAGAACATATTAAGCATGAGCAAGTAAATAAGGACAAGGCTTATGTTTTACTATACCTGATCGTCCTTGAGGTAGAGGGTGATCTTAGTACCCCTCCCAATGGGCTCTCCAGTAGTATCACGTGTCACAGTGAAGAAGCCACCAACCTGGGACTCCCAAACATACTACTCACTGTCGTTGCACTTGCTGGTTGCAACATCTCAGCAACAAGGTAAGCAGAGTAGAAACCGACACCAACTGACCAATCATGGACATGGCGGGACCAGCAGCCAGGGCCTCCGTGAAATACTTGGTGCCAGACCTTGCAATGGTACCAAGGTTGTTCATGAGGTCCGACTTGGACATACAAATACCACTGTCGATAAGCATGGGTGTGGTCATGGCCTTGTCAGGGTCATTGTGGATGAATAGCTCTGGCTGAGCATCCAGCTTGCTCTTGCCCGCCAAGCTCTCTAACCTAATCCTATTCAATGCCTGCACACCATAGCACCCAAATACCCAATTTAGTGTGATTCTCAAAAATAACAAGTCAGTAAAGCAAGTAGACAAGGTCTCACATGAAGTTGGTTTCCGGGGATTTACTTACAGTCTGTATATAATTGCTTAGAATCGAAAACGATAGACAAATACTACTCCCTCTGTCCCAAAATAAGCATCTCAACTTTGTACAAAGTTGTACCAAAGTTAAGACACTTATTTTGGGATGGAAGGAATAGTTGAGAAGAATATGAGGTGAGGGTACAAAAACATCCCAACAATCATCCAGGTCGTCTGTCTGTCCACTTGCATAATTAAATCTTTTTTAGTTGACTTGCACAATTAAATCTTTTTTAGTTGACTAGCATAATTAATCTAGCATAACAGGTATGGTAAGGAACTCAGGTGGCGGGCGTCACCCTTCCCTTGGTAAGGTAAAACTACTAAGAGCAGAAGGGCAATAAATAAATAAACCAATGTATGAAACAGGGGAGATACTGCTACTGCTAGCGCTAGCGCTAGATGGTTGAGTTGCAACGCATACACATGCAAATAAAACGGGGGATGCCTCTCAGGCAGATTTGAGTCCCTCTTCCCACCGGAGCAAACCTACAAAGTGCTCCTGATGCTTTCATGTCTAGTAGACAGGAACTTCCTTTCACCGGTTTGCTAGTTGATCAAACTGAATACGTACAGAGCTGAATGCTCCAGTCCATGGGTTGGTTCAGTTTGAGAATTGGGTTCAGTCCAAAAGTTTGAGATGGTTGGGTGTGGTTTCCACCTTATGCTTATCTCCCAAGGAGCCCACATGTCCAGCAAATCAAAGACAGAAAAATAGAATTCCATTTCAATGCATAGATCAATAGGAGCTACAGTAAACTGAGATGCATGGTGAGATGCTAAGTTTCACTGCACGACTCCGAATCTTTGTATCCACATTGCAAACTTTAACAATATGCAGTTATATAGATTTCGCTCGTACACCATCCACATTCCACACATAAAGGGGAACTGTGTTGTGTGACTGAAAACTCGAAGGATGTGAAAAATTTCATGTATGTATCAATGTGCTTCTTCGTAAACAAATTTGGTGATGGCTTAGAAACACAATCTCTTAGAACATGAAAGCTGATATGGGAGAAATAACTAAACATCAGTACTGTAGTAAGAGAGTAAGCAGATTAAATTTTGAAGATTTTGATATGTAACAGATCGAACAGAAAGTAACAATTTTCGTGTTCAACTTGAGTCTTTCTTTGTCAATAATATAATATGACCTCTTTCTGTGGAGTCTTAGTCTATCTAACTTGACTGCTACGGTTTCCACCCACGGAACCTTGCTTGCTTCCATGGATATATAGAGGATAATGAGAAAGAAGAGAAGACAAGAGCTATCCCTACCTTGGGACTTGAGGACCAGTCAAGGATGACCGTCGCCTCTTCCTCCGTGCTTGCTTCCGTCACGCTGCTAGGCTAGGGCGGCCGAGCAGGAGCAGGAGCGGAGGGAAGAAGCATCTCCGTCCAGGCCCTTGACAGGCTGTCAAACCTGATCTTATTCAACACCTGCACATCATAGCACCAAAATACCCAACTAAGTGTGATCCTCACAAATAACAAGTCAATAATGCAAGCATAACTGATGAGTAAGTAACGCATAATGATTAGTTGGTTTTCAAGGATTTACTTACAGTCTACATATAATGGCTAAGAAACAAAAATGATAGACAAATACTACTTGAGAAGAATAGGAGGTGAGGTTACAAACAAGATCCCAACAATCATCCATGGTCGCCTATCTGTCCACTTGCATAAATAATCCTTTTTTAGCTGAGTTGCATAAGTAATGTAACATAACAGGGATGGCAAGGAAGTCAGGTTGCGGGCGTCATCCTACCCTTGGTAAGGTTATAAACTAATAAGAGCAGCAGGGCATGGGTTGGTTCAGTTCCTGAATTGGGTTCAGTCCAAAACTTTGCGATGATTGGGTGTGGTTTCTACCTTAGGCTTATCTCCCAAGGAGCCCAGATATCCAGCAAATAAAAGACAGAAAATAGCATTCCATTTGAATGGCATTCCATTTGAATGCACGGATCAGTAGGAGCTACAATAAACTGGAATGACTGACTCCAAGTCTTTGTATCCACATCCACATTGGCAAATCTAAACAATACTTAGTTATATGGATTTCGCTCGTACACCATCCACAATCCACACATAAAGGGGAATTGTGTTGTGTGTCTGAATAGTAGGAGGATATGAAAATTTTCATGTATCTATCAATGTGCTTATTCGGAAACAAATTTGGTCATGCCTTATAAACAGGGGAATAGTCATAAATTCGATCCCCTTTCTTCCTTTGCCCGGCAGGGATAAGTAGGGAATTTATCCTCCCTCTGTCTAATACGACTTTGACACAAAGAGATACGTACATTTTATTTTGTTCTAATAATAAATAAGGCTCTATATCCTGCAGGTTATATACAGTAGTAATGTCTATGGACCACAAATAAAAACAGCGAGGACTACATTCTACAGCCACTCCATATATCTAAATTCGTTCATCAAAGATCCCTCTTGTTAGATTAACCTATCGATTTATATGGACTCGAAACAAAATGTGTTGTGTAAAAGTTCCTATTTCATCAGCATCATGATTATCAAGACGCAACACTCGTATCTCAGAGTCATAGTCAGTTAGTCACAAGCATGTATCCCCGTGTTTGACAAAAGAGGGGGATGCCGAGAATCAAAATCTGGTTTCATATCTTAGAACTTGAAAGCTGATATGGGGCAAGTAACTAATCGGCAGCATTTCCTACAGTAAGAGCGTAAGCAGATTATTAATTTCTGAAGATTTTGATATGTAACAGATCAAACGTACAGAACGTAGCAAGTTAGAAGAAACTGTCCAACGACTGGAGTCTTTGTCAAATAAAAATATGACCTCTTTCCGTCTTTGTCTAACAGAAGGTATGACTGCCGCCCTCAGAACAACCTTGCTTCCTTGTCCTTGGATGTGGAGGATAATGAGAAAGAAGAGAAGAGAAGAGAAGAGGCGGTGAGGGGTTACCCTAGCTTGGGACTTGAGGAGCAGCCGAGCCGAGGATGTCCGTCGCCGACGGCCTGTTCCTCCTTGCTGGCTTCCGTCACGTTGCTAGGCTAGGGCGGCCGAGCAGGAGCAGAGGGAGGAAGCATCTCCCTTGACGGCCGTCTCCTCACGCACGGGAGCGTCGTCGGAGAGAGAGAGAGAGCGAGCGACCGTGGCGGATCTAGGCGCGCCATGGACGCCCCCTGACCTGCTGCTAGGTCGATCTCCCTGCCTCTCTTCTCTTATCTCCTCTCCTCTTGTGGTGAGGGGTGGGGAGGGGGAGGGGAGAGGGCGGAGGCCATGGCCGGCGGCGAGGTCTGTGGGAGGGAGGCGCGGCGATGGGTGGCGGCGCCGACGATGTGGGTTCGGTAGGGCTGGTTGAGGTTGGTTCGCTCTGTGGCTGGATGGATTCTGATGCGTGTTTAAAAAGGGTCGCGCTAACTGACACACGTGTGGCAGGAAAGGAGACGCACCACACGTCTCTAATGTAAACAGATTGTCACGTCATCGCATGCATGCATGCAGGAAATTTTTGGATTTTCAGTTTTTAAAATATTTTATCTCTTAAACGAAAAATCCGATTGAAAATCCGTTTTCACCATTAAATTCCTCGCGATGAGATCTTCGAAACTAGATCCCATGTTGATATGTTTTGATGAAAAAAATTTGGATTAAAAGTTGCCATGTCTATTGCATATGAATTGCCATGATGTTTACACTGAAGTTGCCATAATATGTTTCAGCTATTTTCTTCTACATTTAAAAGTAAATTTTGACATTTATAAAACAGGGAATTAAGAAACTAGACTTGCCATGAACCATAAACTAAAATTACCATGATACATGCACGTAAAATTGCCATGGTTCATACAAAAAACAATTTTCATGGTCAAAGTACTGGAGTTTCCATCATCAAAATACTAAAATTGCCATGATCTAAAAACTAAAATTGCCACATGGCAACTTTAGTTTAAACCCTATGGCAACTGCAGTGTAAACATCGTGGCAACTTCTGGCAAAAAAAAAATTTCGTCGAAACATATCAACATGGGGTCTAGTTTTGAAGATCTCGTCGAGACGGATTTAATGGTGAAAACGGATTTTTAGTTCGCTTTTTTATTTAGGAGATGCAACATTTTTAAGCCGAAAACCAAAAAAAATTCTGCTGATGTCATCTATTCATACGTGACAAAATGAGTGGTGATGGAGGCGTGTGGGCGATGTGCAAACGCCCACACGTGTGGGCGTTAACATTTCCGTTTAAAAAACAAGGAACCATACCCATAAAACTTAGAAAAACATCTACGATAAAAGCATTTTCTAGATAAAAAAATGTGAAACTACAAAAAAAGTTGTGACTATACCATCTACATTTCTTCTGCCACGTGGGGCTCACTCGTTAATGGATTGATTAGTGATCTGCTGCCTCCGTTCCGATGTATTAGGCATTTTCGTATTTTGGGTCAATTTTTAACAAGCAAAATACAAGTGATATGTCAAAAAATAACTTGACCATATTTTTTGACCATGTTTTTTACATGGGTAGCACCGAGAGTAGAACTAGTACCGAGTGTGCACCATCGATGATGAATGAATAGGCAGCGAGGCGTGCGATTAATGTGTAGCGAAGACTTAAGTGCGTGCATCAATGAAAGCATGGTCATAGGCATGCACGGTGGCGTGCCCGACGTTGGTTTTATTGAAAACTTTTGTGTGCGCTCATGCACGCCGCCCACTGCACGGTTAATAGTGTCGATTGTTATTTTATGTGAAAGAAGCGGTCCATCTTATTACTATGCATGTGTTTCCCGCCTATTTTTTTCGCCCAATGTCTCCCGCGGCATGTTTTCAAGCCCAATATCTCTCGCCATTTGTTTCCCTCTCATTTATCTCTCCTGATATCTTCTGGCGCATGTTTTCAAGCCCAATATCTCTCGCCACGAGTTTCCCTCTCATTTGTCTCGCCCAATATCTCCCACCGCATGTTTTCAAGCCCAATATCTCTCGCCATGAGTTTCCCTCTCATTTGTCTCGCCCAATACCCAGCAGGTGTGAAACCAATAGGTGGCGAGTGGGGGGCCGACCCCCCTATCAATAGGGTTTTAGGGGGCGCTAGTACTAACCTGATGCATTATCTTTTTCACATCATTGGATGCATTATCTTTACTCAATATTGGTCATTAGCCAAGGCAACATGTGTTTTATTCTATGTGTCCAACTCTCTTGACTGGCCCAAGCCCAAATGGCAATGGTTCAACATGGGTAATTTGAACACATCAATCAGTCTACCAATAACCATCCACAATATGCATTTGACGTGCATGTGATGCTCCCATTTCGCACCGTTTGACATAAACTCCATGGTGTCTACCGCCGGTGCCCCCCCCCCCCCCCCCACACACACACACATGCCAGGGCTTAATCAAGCGTTGTCATCGAGCCCTTGGTGAATTGCGATTTACGAAGACGCGTGAGCATACAACGAGTACCCTTTGATATTATCGTGTTCGTGTTCCAGACAATTGATTATAGTCGCCCTTCGTTGCTACCCTAAGGCATAGGCATGCACAGTCATTCAGAAGTTCAAACTACTCAAGCATTCGTGGAGCATCGCAAGCCTGCTATTTTCACCAGTGCAGAACCGGGCATTAGCACCGGTTCGTAAGGCCCTGTAGTGTCGGTTACATAACCGGCACTAATTTGTGGTCACTAAAGGCCCCCCCTTAGTACCGATTCAGCACGAACCGGTTCTAAAGGGCAACCACGTGGCACGAGCCAGCTTCGGGGGCCTGGAGCCCTTTAGTACCGGTTGGTAATACCAACCGGTACTATAAGGTTTGGGGTTTTTTTAGTTTTATGATTTCTTTTTCATTTAATTTTGTGTTTCCATTTTAATTCTTTTTCGTTTGCTGGTATTTTACGATACTACACATTGTACACGTTATGCATATTAATAGAATTTCTAGTACGTAGATCAACCAATCATCGAGTTCAACATGATTGTCATGATATTATAAGCGTTCATATATAACACCACAAAAGCAAATCACTTAATAAGTTCAGAACGAAGAACACAGACATGAAAGGACAAGTACTAATTAAGAGCAGCATGAAGAACTAGCTGAATCACTCCTGCTAGCTACTCATACGATCATCATCCTCATAGTCATCGAACCCAACCCTACATATATAATTGTTCTTAGCACATGATCATCAGTATCAGGTAGGACCTAAACACCCTTAAGGTAAAATAGCATAAAACAATATAGACCCTGACTCTCCATTATGAAGAATGGCGATCATCCTGTCTCCAATTTTTGCCCTTCGCTGAATGTTGCTTCCAAGAAGCTCCTTACGACTGTCCATACATTTTTTCCATTCTTTGATTATCATGTCTCCACTTCTTTTAGAAACCCGGTATGGACAGTTGAGATTCGTAGGACGACCTGGTTGTATGTTCAAAACATGAAGGCTACCCCATGTATACATCAGATGAGGCACACAATCATTTAGGATTATCTGTTGAAAAACATAGTAATAACTTCGTAGTTAGCAATGATATGATGTACTAGTTTTAGAAGTGTGCAAAAAGATGCACGAATGTTGTAATAGTAAAAAATAATCTAACCAGGGTATCTCCATGGTAGTTACCGTAGTTCAACACGTGCACTAGTGGCACGTATTGACCATAATGTTGAGGAGTTTGATTGTAGATATTGTAATTCCCAAGATCAGTACAAAATCCGACCAGATGATTTTTCTCCTGATAAGTTAATTCGGAGCTTCGGTGTAGTACGTTCTGTCTACCATCTTCCGCACATTCTTTGAAGAATGAAAATAAGCTGTCAATGAAGATAATTTGTCAACTATATATTTTGAAATAAACAATATAAATTACTTAATAACTATGTTTAGCTCACATGAGGGAAGAACTGGAGGTGTATCCACAAGGACCGAAATCGAAGGTGTCTCTTGCTCGATTGTAGGATCACCAAGATCCATGGTGACAAGCATACCCTCATCAAGACCATACATCTTGCAAAATGCATCCCAATTTTTGCAACCAAAATGGGTTACACTCTGAGCATTGTACAGCTTTACTTGAAAATCCACACCATGATGGGTACTTAGGATAATTTTTTTGGTTTCGAAATTTTCATGGTCTTCAAAACCCATCCTCTCCAAGACATAGCGTCTTGCAAAACATGGGATAAGCTAGTCGAATTGGAAAAGATGAAAAATACACGTTAAAATAGTTGAAGTCGTGCTTAATTACGAAAAAAATTATTGTCGTCGTTGCGTATCGTATGAACATCGCAGGTCTCCTCGAGCTTAATGCTGAAGCGCCGATCTTCGTCCAGCACAATGAACCTGTCGCACATACCTCGGTCACCGTTGCACCAGTCGCACTCAGCCGGGCGGTTTTCGTCGTCCGATGAGTACGACATTTCCGGCCTACGTTCATAATTCAAATATTAAACTAGATCATTATTATTAATCACGGGTTGACTATCGATGATCGATGTACGTAGTAGCTCCTCTTTCATTCCCGAATGCATTATTATACCAAATTGTCTAGCACACGGGAATGAAGGAGAACTTATTTAATATGAGCATTCAATAAGCAAAACCAAATCATAAAATAAGCAAAACCAAATCATAAAATAAAGTATAGTATTCAAATTAGCATGCATTCAATAATTACACAATTTAAATACTATGAACAAAAAAAATTATTAAAATTCTATGAACAAAATTAATTACACAATCTAAATATCA